>VWPW01004748.1:6506-23153 GCA_013389825.1 Crypturellus undulatus | reverse complement strand
CGGGGTCTGACGGCGGCGCCGCCCGCAGGCGCTGCCCCCCGCCGCCGCCGCCATGCTCATCAAGGAGTACCACATCCTGCTGCCCATGAGCCTCGAGGAGTACCAGGTGGCCCAGCTCTACATGATCCAGGTGGGCTCGGCCGCGGCTCGGCGCCGTGGGGCTCGGCCTGGGGCCGGGAGGTGCCAGAGGGCTGAGCAAGGTGCTGGGGAGGACATGGGAATGTGGGGCTCGTCTCGGGGCAATGAGGATGAGCACGGAGCTGGGAGGTGCAGGGCCGTGAGGCCGAGCATGGGGCTAGGGGGACACGGGGCTGAGCAAGGAACTGGGAGGTGCAAGGGGTTATAGGGCTGAGCATGGGGCTGGAGGGACATGGGGTCGTGGGGCCAAGCACGGGGCTAGGGGGACACGGGGCTGAGCAAGGAACTGGGAGGTGCAAGGGGCTATAGGGCTGAGCATGGGGCTGTGGGGTGCAGGGCACGGGGCTGTGGGGCTGGATTGGGGGGTGTGGGGCTGGGGGGTGCAGGGGGCCATGGGGACGGTGCAGGGCTGGCGAGTGCAAGGACATGGGGACACGAGGCCATACACGGAGCTGTGTGTATGTGTGTGTGGGGGGACAGGGCTATGGGGCAGAGCACGGAGCCACGGGGTGGTTTGGGGCATGTAAGGGACCCAGAGAGATGGGGCTGAGCATGGGGGCTTTGGAAAGGGTGCGGGGACATGGGGGGCTGCACCAGGAGCAGCTGCTTGAGGTCTGGCTCAATCCAGGGATGCGCAGGTGGCTGTGGGGACCCGTGAGGGGCAGGGGGGCTCCAGAAGCGGGGTCTGCGCCATTGTGGGGTGCAGCTCAGCCGACCTCCGTCCCCGCAGAAGAAGAGCCGGGAGGAGTCGAGCGGAGAAGGCAGCGGCGTCGAGATCCTGGCCAACCGGCCCTACAGCGACGGCCCGGGGGGCAGCGGGCAGTACACGCACAAGATCTACCACGTGGGCTCCCACATCCCCAGCTGGTTCCGGGCGCTGCTGCCCAAGGCCGCGCTGCAGGTGGAGGAGGAGTCCTGGAATGCCTACCCCTACACCCGCACCAGGTGGGCTCCTGGTGGGACACGGCCTTGTCCCCGTTCCCTACGTGCTCCTGGAGGGGCCTCGGGGCTTGGTTCCCACCGTGTTCAACTCGCCCTCCTGCAGATACACCTGCCCCTTCGTGGAGAAGTTCTCCATCGAGATTGAGACTTATTACCGGCCCGACTGCGGCCAGCAGACAAACGTCTTCAACCTGAGCGCGGCTGAGAAGAGGCAGCGGATTTTGGGTACGTGGCGCCGGCCTCGGGCCAGAGCGCTTGGCAAGGCGCGAGCCGCTGTGAGCCTCGCTCGGGGCGCTGAGGAGGAGCTAATCCGAGGAGCGGAGCGGAGCCCTGCCCGGCGGCGTTCCCACGGCCGGGCAGGACGGGATGCGTGGGTTTCGGCGGGCGGCTTCCCACGGAGCAGCCCTGCGCGCCCTGGGGCGGCTCATGCCTTTGGTGGGACGGGTTTTGGCTCTCGAGTTTTAGACCGGCTACCTATGGCTGCAAGGGGCATGTGTGCCCCGAGCTCCTCGCTGAGAGCTCGGTGGAGGAGAGAAGATTCCACATGAATAATGTTGCGGAGGGCGGTTTTGCTCCTTGCTTCCTTTATCTTTGATTCCCAGGAATTCCAGTCCTGAGCTCTAGCACTTTGGTGTTGGCAGGGGAGCTGCTCCCTTCTCTTTCCTTCTCCTGTCCTTTCTTCCCTGGTGCAGTTTTGCCTTCCTGAGGCCTCTTCCAAGAAAAGCAGGTGTGTGTGGGAACCCCCTGAGGGCTCTTGGAGGGGATTTAGGGACAGGCCAGGGCTTATTGGAAAAGAAGGAGTTGGAAACGAGTCCTCTCCTTCCAAACAGGACCAGAAAACAGGTGAAAAGCTCAGGAGGAGAGATGAAACCATCTCCCCTTGAGCACCTTTCCCTTCACCTCGCTTTCCCACAGCACTTTGATCCAGGTCGCTCTGGTGCTTCCTGGAAGTACCGAAGGGGGTTTCTGATGGGAGAGCCCGGACGCTTGGGTGGGATTCAGCAGCTGCAGGGAAATTTTGGCTCTTGCCAGCTCCCTTCCCGGGCGGCAGAGAGCTCGCTGGTTTAGGCGCTGGAGTGCAGCGCAATGCGCCGCCTCTTAAAATGGAGGCCTTAAAATAGGCACTCGGAGGAAATGATTCATCTGACCTATTTCTCTCGTTGGCTCGTGGGGGATCTGGGGATGTCCGGCTATTGCACGTTGGTGTCTGCAATTGGAAAGAGGGGACGAATCCCACGGCCATTGGGCTGTGATTGAGCACGAGCCGACCCCGGCAGCGTGGGGTCCCTGTGCCCCCGACCTCTTTGCTCTGGCTTCTCTACTGCCCTCTTTTGCCGTGAGATTTTTGCAGCGCCTGGCTGCATCTCAGCGGCTGCCTCCTTGGAGAGCTGGGACCGTGTCCCATTGCATTGGCTGATCCCGGTTGGAATTTTCTTTGCCGACTTGTGCTCTCGCCCTGGTGTCCTGTGACGCCTTGGGTTTAAATCCCTGGTGACCTGTGTCGCCTTTCAGAGGGCGGCTGAAGGCAGAGTAAATGCCGAGGTTTGGGCTCCAGGGTCCAAACCAGCCTCCTTTTCCCCTGGAAACTGCACAACTGCCTCCCCACAGATTATTTCTCGTCCCATAGTAGTAAGAATCAATAGACCTGCAGGCTGCTGTGTGGATAACAGTGCGGTGGGGTAATGCGCGAGCCTGAGCGCTTCTTGGTCGCCTCGGAGCTCCCCTCCCTCTGCTGCACGGTGATTCCTTTGGTGCCGTCCACGTGCTGTTGCTTTTTGTGGCTTTTGCAGCCGCTTTCACTGTAATTCCTGCCCCTGAAGCCCTTGCAACCTGCTCAGCTGCCTGCAGCAGCCCGGCCTGCTTAATCCGCCAGGCAGGTTGCTCTGGAGTAGCCTGTGACCCAGCACGTTCCTCCAGCAAGGACCAGGGCTGTCCCTTAGGGCAAGTTGGCGACTGTGGCACATGCTGTGAGTTGCTTCTGTTCTCAGGCATTAACCCTGGCAATGCAGGCTCGGATGCAGCTGTGTCGCATGCATGTCCCTGGCTGCCGGTTCGGGTTGTGCTGCGTGTGGCTCGACCCTGCCCCAGGCTACTTCCTTGGAGCCGACCTACCCGTGCGCGTCCTGCCCTGGTGCTGAAATGCATTTTTAAGGGGTTTCAGGGTCCGAGGAGTTGGGAATGACTGCTCCTGTCTGGATTGCTCGCGGAATCATGGCTTGTATGTTATTTCTTATCCAGCAGCCCCAAGACTTCCTAAAGTCTGTTCTTTATTTTAATTCCTTTCCCCTATGGTTCCTACTGGAGCAGAGTCTTTCTGCTAATGTGGCCCTGGCTGTGCGGGGTGGGTTTTCCTGTGCAGGTGCCCCTCTGGGGTGCTGGCCACATTAAGGATGACAATGCTGAGCGCTCCAACAAGTCTCTTGCAGCTGTGGGGTCATCGCATCCCACCCTTCCGGAGCTGCTTCTGCTCCTCCTTGAGCGACAGAGGAGGATTTTTGCCCCAAGCTCTGTACTGGGGCTTCCCAGCCTCTCCTGGCACTAGAGAGAGTTAATCCAGCTGAGGCAGGTGGGTCTTGCTCTTCCAGGGCCCAGCTCTTGGCCTCTCCCCTCCTTTTCCCCCCACTTCTCTGCTTCTCCCTTGCTCTACCTGAACCTTGGAGCCTTTCGGAGCCGCTGCCTCCCACGGGCGCAGAGCTCAGCGCCACTCCGTGCCCCACAGACACCATCGACATTGTGCGCGACCCCATCTCACCCGGCGAGTACAAGGCCGAGGAGGACCCCAAGCTGTACCGCTCTGCCAAGACAGGCCGGGGCCCACTGGGCGATGACTGGCTGGAGGCGGCCGCCGGCGGGCCCCTCATGTGCGCCTACAAGCTCTGCAAGGTGGAGTTCCGCTACTGGGGCATGCAGTCCAAGATCGAGCAGTTCATCCACGACGTAGGTGAGCTCCGCGGCACTGCGGGCATCGGCGCCGCGGAACGGTGCCTGATGTCCATAGAGCCCTGGGGAACCATATGCAGCATGTTGAGGTGGGACGCATGGATGAGACAGGCAGCTGGGAGCCCCGGGAGGCCCTTTGGGAGCCCCGGGAGCATCCGCAGGCGGCGAGGCCGGCCTGCGGGCCGGGCCTCGCTCACGTTGCGCCGCAGGCCTGCGCAAGGTGATGCTGCGGGCGCACCGCCAGGCCTGGTGCTGGCAGGACGAGTGGACGGAGCTCACCATGGAGGACATCCGGCAGCTGGAGGAGGAGACAGCCCGCATGCTGGCGCAGAAGATGGCCAAGTGCAGTGAGGCCGAGGAGGCGCCTGCCGCTGGCGTCAGCGCCGAGGGCCACCCAGAGCTGGGTGATACCAACGGGCAGGACAGTGCTGAGCCACAGGGGGCAGCCGATGCCTCCCCTGACGATACCTTTGCCAAGCAGTGGTCCACGTCTTCCCGGTCATCCTACTCTTCCCAGCATGGAGGTGAGAGAGACCTGTCTGGGAAGAGGGACCCTCTGTGAGATGGGGTGGGTAAAAGATGGGAATGCAGGAATCCTCCTCAGGAGGGGATGCTGTAGCCAGGGGGGACCCTGTTTTTCCAACCTGGACCTCCCAGTGGATGGCTCTGGGCACAAGAGCTGCTGCAGGGGCTTGGGGCAGCAGGACGTGTAGGTCCCATGGAGCAGAAGTGATGCTGCAAAGGGAGCACTGGGCTCTGACCCCTTATGTGTGGCAGGGGGGGTGTCTCCTCAGAGCCTGTCCGAGTGGCGCATGCAGAACATCGCCCGTGACTCCGAGAACAGCTCCGAGGAGGAGTTCTTTGACGCCCACGGTACAGCAGACAGGTTGGGACGTGTGGGGTTTTGGTGGTCAAGCCCCCCAGGCATGGATGGAGAGTGACTTCTCACTGCGGGCCCTTTGCCTGTGCTCTGGGTGGGCTGGAATCCAGCGCTCCAGGCAAGGATCCCAGGATGGGATCCCGTGGCTGGAGAAGGTTGCAGGTGCTCCTGCTCCATGGTGCACTCCTTGCTGCCACAGAGGACCTGTCCGATAGTGACGAGGTCTTTGCGAAGGAGATGACCAAGTGGAGCTCGAATGACTTCCTGGACACGCTGGAGCGGCCAGCGGAGCTGGACGAAGTGCTAGGTGAGTCTGGGGTAACTGTGAGCCCCACGTGACGGGACCTGGGGTGGCAAAGGACGTTAACCCCTCTGAGGCCTAGGACAACAGACAGATCCCTCTTTGGAAATGCCACATAGGCTCACGCCAGACCTGTCTTTGCAGGAGATGGAGCCGGCGGTGCCAAGGCCGACGGTGAAGGACTAGCAGGACCCGGCTTGCCGGAGGTGGGTACCCTGCCTGCCCCTGGGACGGGGAAATGCAGCCGTGCCCTCCCTGGCGCGGATGCCCCTGCGGGGCCGGTGACAGCGCTCTCCTTCCCGCAGGGTGGCTCGGCGGAGAGCACGGTGCAGGCGTGCCGGATCCACGTGCTTTTCCTCATCCTCCACAGCGGGAACATCCTGGACCAGGGGGTGGGCGAACCAGGCTCCAAGCAGGCGGACGTGCAGACACTCGCCGCCACTTTCGACGCTGTCACCCGTGTCCACTTCCCGGAGGCCCTAGGGCACGTGGCGCTGCGCCTGGTGCCCTGCCCGCCCATCTGTGCTGCTGCCTACGCCCTCGTCTCCAAGTACGCCTGGCCGAGGGTCCATCTTGGGGTGACGTATCTGCTACAGGCAGGCGAGGACGTCTTTTTCCCTGGCACATGGCCCAGAAGTGATTGGGAAGGGGATGGCTGTGGAGAGGGGAGTCCCATCCTCCTGGCGCGGCACCCATGGGTGCAGAGGGAAGTGCGACAGGGCAGGGACCCCCCAGCTTATTCTCTCCCGTGTCCCTCAGGCTCAGCCCGTACAGCCACGACAGGGACAGCCTGTCCAGCAGCCAGGACCACATCCCACTGGCAGCCCTCCCGCTCCTGGCCACTTCCTCGGGGAGCTACCAGCACGCGGTGGGCACCGTCATCACCCGGGCCAACCAGGCTTATGGCGCCTTCCTGCACTCTGGTGAGGGCACCGGCTTCTGTGGCCAGGTGAGAGGGACCAGAGGTTCTAGCCAAATGGATGCTTAATCCACAAGTTGCTGGAGGCTGCGGGAGGATTTGGGGAAAATGCTCCTCCTTCCCAGGCATCTGCTGCTGGAACCTGGCTCTGATTCGAGTGTTTTTTTCCAGTGTCCAAAGGGCAGAGGGGTTGGGGGCTTGGAGGCCCTCTCCCTGCTGCTCCTCGGCATGGGTCTGGGCCATCCCGCAGGTGGTGCTGATCGGCGACTGCGTGGGAGGCATCCTGGGCTTTGATGCGCTGTGCCAAAGCCGAATGGGCTCGGGGGGCAGCCGCAGCAGCAGCCGCCGGGGCAGCCTGGTGAGTGCCCACGATGCCCTGGGTGCCCTGGTAGAGCCTGTGTCCTCTCACCTGTATCCCAATGCGTTTGGGAGCACAGGGAGGGCGGGAAAGGGGTTTGCACCCATGGGTGCCTCTACGGGGTGCTCACTGCTTCTCCTCTCCCAGAGTACAGAGCCGATCTCTCCTGAGCTGTGCGGCGGGAGAGACCCGCTGGCTGAAGGGACGGATGGAGCGGGAGGATCGGCCCAGGTCAATCCCGAGCCGGGGGCGCAGCTGCCCTGCCGGGAGCCTGGGGACAGCCAGCACCACAGCTCCTTGGGCAGGTGAGAGCACTGCGAGTGCTGCGAGGGCCAGGGTGCAGCGGGGAAGCACCAGGTGTGCCACCATGAGTTGACGGGGCACGTGCGTGTGGCCATTTTGGAAGGGAATGCTTTTTTTGTGACGTATTTTGTGTTTTATGTCGGAAGTGGCTGGGAAATTTGCCCTTTGCGGCCTCCTGGGGAACCCAACCTGGGAAGGGGCTTTGCGCGGGTGCAGTGCCAGGACCCAACAGCTTTGCCTGTCCGGCAGCACGGCAACTCCTAGGCGGGTGGGAGCAGGAGTTGCCGTGGCCAAGAAGGCCCCGTGTCCCCTGGCCAAGGCTCACTTTGCTCTGCTTCCCAGCCTGCAGGCCAGCGAGCCCGAGGCGGAGGCACCCCGGGGCGGTAGCTCGGCGCTGGATGGGGCTGAGGGCACCAGCGCCCGTCTTGACTTTAAGGTATCCGGCTTCTTCCTCTTTGGCTCTCCACTGGGGCTGGTGCTAGCGCTGCGCAAGACCGTCATGCCTGCTCTGGATGGTGAGGAACCCCGTGAGCTGCGAGGCCTCGTTGCGCAGCCCCTGGACCCTCCCTGCTCCGTCATCCCGTGTCACTGGGTTCCTAAGGGCTCGACCTCTTGTACCTGCTGAGAAATGAGTCGTGTTTCCCTGAGACCCCCCCATGCAGTCTTGCTTGAGTTTGAACCCCTTCAAGGCTGAGCCCTGTCTGTGCTGCCCTCGACGTTTGCGTGTGCCGGAGCATGCCCTGGCCTACCCTGCCCTGGGCCAGCCTGAGCCTGGCCCGGTGGCCCAGACTGTGGACGTGTCCCTTGGTCGGGCTGAAGCGCCTCGGCTGGTGTCCAGGGCTTGGCTCTCCCAGCACACAGTTGGATGCAGCCCCTCCAGGGCAAATGGAGGGACTTTCCTCTAGGCTCAGCCTTTCCCCCAGACCTGGCCTTTCCCCTTGCTTCGTGAGGGCTCGAAGGCACTGTGAGCTCCTTTGCCCTTGCCTGCCACAGGCCTCTCCTTCCTGCCGATGCCCTGGGGCTCCCCTGTCACTGTAGGGTTCCTCGTCACTAGCCACGCAGGCCGGGCAGCCTCGGGAGCGCTGACGCCTTCTCCTTGCTGTCAGTGGCCCAGCTGCGTCCCGCCTGCGAGCAGATCTACAACCTCTTCCATGCGGCCGACCCTTGCGCCTCTCGCCTGGAGCCCCTCTTGGCCAAGGCCTTCCATGCCGTGCCGCCTCTCAGTGTGCCCCGCTACCAGAAGTACCCGCTGGGAGACGGCACCTCCTCACTGCTGGGTGAGTGCCTGTGGCTGGAAAGGGGCAGAAGGGGCTGGCAACCTCCGCAGCCCCCTTGGGTGCCCAACACGGAAGTCACGGTGGTGTTTTCCATATGTTTGGGCATGCGGAGCCTCTCTGGCTTGTGGAGGCTGCTGCTGCTGCCGCTGCTTCCCCAGCTTTTGAGCCCTGGGAGGTGCTGGGAAAGCCAAGATGCATCTTGTGAGTGTGCCGGGGGGAGGAGCAGAGCAGAAGGGTGCCCGCAGCAGTAGCCACAACACAGCTGGGCATCCCCAAAGAGGCTTTGGGACCTTGTGCAGATCCCAGTGCTTCGACCTTACCCCGCATTTTCTGTGGCTCTGCAGCAGAGGCCCTGCAGACACACTCCTCCCTCTTCCTGGCTGAGGTGGACATTGCTATCCCTAGCACCCCCACCAGCAGTTTCGGAGGCTTCTGGAGAGGCAACGAGACGGGCGAGCCTCCCACACCTGCCAGCACCAGTGAAGTCGTCAAGAGTAAGTGCCCCTAGCCTGGGTTGTCCGTGGCATGATGGGCTTGGGCATAAGAGCTGGGGAGCAGGGCAAGGCAAGAGGTCCTGAGATGGGATGCAGAGCAGGAACTGGGCTCAGCATGGACGGGTTACGGAGCAGGGTGCAGGCTGGCTCCATCTTGAGATGGAGTCGTATGAGCTCGTGCCACTGTCCCCGCAGTCCTGGAGCGCTGGTGGGGCCCGAAGCGCATTGACTACTCACTGTACTGCCCCGACGCGCTGACCGCCTTCCCCACCATCACGCTGCCTCACCTCTTCCACGCCAGCTACTGGGAGTCCTCCGACGTGGTGGCCTTCATCCTGCGGCAGGTATGGTGTGCACGCAGATGGTGACGGTACTGCGGGCCGCACCGGGGAGGCTGAGCTGAGGCCGCGCTGCTCCGCAGGTGATGGAGAAGGAGGGACCGCAGCCGACAGAGAGCGAGGAGAGCTCTATCTACAGCCCCGCAATCCCCCGGGAGAAGTGGCAACGCAAGCGCACGCAAGTGAAGATTCGGGTACGTGCTCTCTTGGGCTGTGCGTGCCTGGCTGCTGCTTTCTGTGCTGTGCCCACCTGGAACTTTACCCTTCCCTAGGGCAGGTGTAGGGCTCCAGCTGCCTCTGGGAGCTTGGCTTTGCTTGCCCGGCTCTGGGCATGGCATGGCAAGATCCCTGCCTGGCCTGGGCTGGAGGGTGAAGGGAATGGGAAAGGTGATGCGTGAGGGAGGATGAAACTCAAAGTCCGTTCCAAAGGACGGTCTTGCCTGTGCTTGTGTGTTTCTGCCTTGCTCCAGTGATCCTGTCCCTCCTAGGGCAGATGCCTGGGCCAAAAGGTGTCTGGTGACAACAGCCTTGTTGTGGCTGCTGAGTCTTGTGCGTTCCTTGCAGAACGTGACAGCCAACCACCGGGCCAGCGACACCATCGTGTGCGAGGGCAAACCCCAAGTCCTCAGTGGGCGCTTCATGTACGGACCCTTGGACGTGGTTACACTGACCGGGGAGAAGGTATCCCTGGGGCTTACGGGGCCACTGGGACCTACTGGGAGCCTAGGAGCATAGGGCTGGTGTCTACTGTGGCCCCGGGGGCAAGGGAAGGATTATAAGGAGCGTGACCCTTCAGGATCCTTTGAGATGGTGGGAAAGAGACAGTGTCTCTTGTAGACATGTGGTTGGGTGGAGTACGGTGGGGATATGACAGCCATTGGGACCTGATGGGGTGGATGGGCTTCCCAGGACCAGTCCTTGATGGGCCCTTTTCGCTCCAACCCAGGTCGATATCTACATCATGACACAGCCGCTGTCAGGGAAGTGGCTGCACTATGGCACGGAGGTGACCAGCGGCAGCGGGCGCCTCACCTTCACCATCCCTCCAGACAAGGCCTTGGCCATTGGCATCTACCCCGTGCGCATGGTGGTGAGGTGAGAGGTGGCCAGGGCTGGCACTCGGCGTGGTGTGGGCAGGGGCATCTCGGCTTAATCCTCACCGTGTGCGCCCTCACAGCTCCTGGGTGACACGGGAGAAAGCCCCGCTGGAGGGCAAGTGTGTGCGGTGCTGGAGGGTGGCAGGGTCCCTGCAGCTCCGCGGGTGTTGGGCTGTTGGATCCTCATGCTCTCTGCTCTCCTGTGCCAGGGGCGATCACAGCTACGCGGAGGCGTATCTCACTGTGGTGGCCCGGGGCACTGAGTCAGTCGTGTTCAGCATCGACGGCTCCTTCACAGCCAGCGTCTCCATCATGGGCAGCGACCCTAAAGTGCGAGCTGGGGCTGTTGATGTTGTAAGGTAAGTGCCCTTCTCATGGGGAGGCAAACGCCCTCTTTTATCGTGACTCCTGTTTATGAGATCAGGGTAGTGGGGACACTGAAGCCGTCTTCTGTCCCCTGGGAGAGCTGGAGGTACCGTTCGCTCCCTGCTAAGGCCTTACCTGGAGCTTTGTGCCCTTCCTCTGCTGGCAACTTCTTGCAGAAAAACATTTTTCCCCTTTCCCTGGGGCCTGGCAGTGACCAACTGCAGCTGGGGGCTTCTTGAGAGCCAGCGTCTGCCTTCTCCTCTCCAGGCCCCTTCCTGTCCTTCCGGCTGCTCCGCAAGTAGCGACTTCCTCTTTCCTCTAGGAAACACCTTGACGTTAGTGGTTTAGCAGGGGGTTGGTGACATGTTTCCGGTAAAGCGGGGGGACTCAACAGTCGTATCCCCCCTCCAGTCCTTCCGTCCCAGTGACCGCAGCCATCTCTGCTTGTCCCCACCGAGGTGGTGCTTTGCCTGTTGTTCCCCGCTAGGCTGTGCTTAGCTCCTAGCTTTGCCCTGATGCCTCCTTGGGCTGAGTCATAGAATCATAGAATGCCTAAGGTTGGAAGGGACCTCTAGAGGTCATCTAGTCCAACCCCCCTGCACACGCAGGGCCACCTAGAGCACGTGGCACAGGACTGCATCCAAGCGGGTCTTGAAGATCTCCAGAGAAGGAGACTCCACAACCTCTCTGGGCAGCCTGTGCCAGTGCTCTGTCACCCTCACCGTCAAGAAGTTCTTCCTTAAGTTCCCGTGGAACTTTTTATGCTTCAATTTGTGGCCATTTCCTCTGGTTCTGTCAGTGACCACCAGTGAAAAGAGGCCAGCCCCATCCTCCTCACTGCCTCCCTTGAGGCACTTATAGACACAGATCAGGTCCCCTCTCAGCCTTCTCTTCTCCAGGCTGAACAAGCCCAGCTCCCTCAGGCTCTCCTCATAGGGCAGATGTTCCAGGCCCCTGATCATCCTAGTCGCCCTGCGCTGGACTCTCTCCAGCAGCTCCACATCCCTCTTGTACTGTGGGGCCCAGAACTGGACACAGTACTCCAGATGTGGCCTCACCAGGGCTGAGTAGAGGGGTAAGATCACCTCCCTCGACCTGCTGGAGATGCTCCTCTTAATGCATCCCAGGATGCCATTGGCCTTCTTGGCCACGAGGGCAACTGCTGCCTCATGGTCAACCTGTCGTCCACCATGACGCCCAGGTCCTTCTCAGCAGAGCTGCTCTCCAGCAGGTCGGTCCCCAGCCTGTACTGGTGTCTGGGGTTATTTCTCCCCAGGTGCAGGACCGTGCACTTGGCCTTGTTGAATTTCATGAGGTTTTTGACCGCCCAGTTGTCCAGTCTGTCCAGGTCCTTCTGGATGGCAGCACAGCCCTCTGGAGTATCCACTACTCTTCCCACGGAGTCCTGTCCGTGTTTGCTGCGTTCTCGCAGCGGTGTGCCCCACACACCCTGTCCAGGTGCTGTGCTGCCCTCTGAGCCTCCCTCATGCACTGATGCATCTTTCCTCCCCCAGGCACTGGCAGGACTCCGGCTACATGATCATTTACGTGACGGGCCGCCCCGACATGCAGAAGCACCGTGTGGTGGCCTGGCTCTCCCAGCACAACTTCCCCCACGGCGCAGTCTCCTTCTGCGACGGTCTCACCCACGACCCGCTGCGCCAGAAGGCGGCTTTCCTGCAGAGCTTGCGGAGCGAGGTGGGTCCCAGCACCGGCTGCTCGGGGCTGGAGACTCGGGCAGGATGGAGCAGAGGTCTGACCAAGGTGGCTTGGGGGCCTGCAGTGGTGGTGGGGACTGAGGCTGTGCTGTGGTCCCGGCCCTTCTCTATCCCTGGGATTGGAGCACGGAGGAACTGTGTTGTGGTGCTCAGAGCTGGGCCTGGTTGTGGTGGCAGAGCCTGGTGTCTGTGGGGTTGGGATGTGGAGTCTTGTGGCACGGAGGAGAGTGAGAAGGGGCAACCTTCAGGGCTGTAACTGTGGATGAGAGAGTCTTGGTCCCTATGTTTTCCCCTGGGCTTCAGCCCAAGGCAGCCAGGCTCCAGGGCATCCATGGCCTCTCAGCCCTGGGAATCGTTGGATGTGGGGGAAACAGTCAGTCCCTGCCGTGACGTGACTCTTCCTGTCCGTGGCCAGGCAGAGATTGCCATCGTCGCTGGCTACGGCTCCACCAAGGACATCTCTGTCTATAGCTCCCTGGGCCTTTCCCCAGCGCACATCTACATCGTGGGCCGGGCCGTGAAGAAGTTTCACAACCAGTGCCAGGTATGGAGGCACAAGGGGGTGACGTGATGATCAGGGCGGCGGGTGCGGGGTTGTCCTCGCTGGCTCGCGAGGCCAGGGAGAAGCTGGCGCGCCTCAAGCCCTCTGTGTCCTGCAGTTCCTCTCTGAAGGCTACGTCGCGCACCTGGCCCAGCTCGAGGCGGCATCCCTGGCCCATTCCCCCAAAGGGCCACCCCGGCCCACGCTGGGCAAAGGCACCTACGGCTGCCCGGCGCCCGTCGACTTCCTTCGCAAGCAGAGCCAGCTGCTGCGCTCGCGGGGGACGAGCCAGGTGGAGCGCGACGCGGCGCCGCCGCCGGGCCTGCCCCGCTCCAAGCCCCGCAGTGTCAGCCTCAAGCTGGAGAGCGAGGAGTGAGCAGGAGGCGGCCCCTGTCCTGCCACCATGGCCTCGCTTTCCCGTCTGGGAGCGTCCGCTCCGTGAGCCGGCACCACGTCCTACAGCAGGCCCTGAGCTGCTGCTGTGGAGAAGGAGGCCCTGGGCCTCCCAGGTGCCCTGGAGGATGGTGCTTTACGCCACTCTGGCTGCGCTGAGCCTCTCTGGGTACTGCCTGCTGCCCCAATGCCTCTCCCCGGCCTCCCCATCCTGTCCCCCATGTCCCTGTTTCTCTGGGTTCATGGGACCTGTGGCTGGGCACTGCCCTTTGCATTTTCCACCCCTGCAGCCTCTCCTTTCAGCGGGGTTTGCCCTGTCCCCTGGCCCTACTCTTGCAGGGTTCTTCTGCCCTGCTCCCCTTCTCCCAGCATTTCTTCCCACTGCGGTTCCAACCTCCAACCCTCGTGTACCTCAAGGCAGAGGCAGCGCTGGGAGCTTGTGGTTACACCCTGGGGCTCAGCAGCACCATTCTTGTTACCCACCCCTGCACTCCCTTATTTATTTCCTTTTGGTGTTGAGAGTTGTTGGGAAGGGCTGCAACTCGAACACAGTTCCTTGTTCTGTTCATTTTGTTGCGGTGTGAAATAAAGCGATGTAAAGAAGAGCAGCTGGCGTGCGTGTGGCTCCTCTTACAGGCACGATGCTGGCAGGGAGGGGTGCCTGGGGGCTGTCAGCTCTCCTCATGCACTGACACCTGCGCACAAAATTGTCACTGTGGGGTGTGCACAGAGGCCTGTGGCCAAATTCTTGCACCAGTGCAGGCTCTGCGGCTGAGGGGACCTCAATCCCACATCCTGGCAAAGCAGGGGGAGGCTGCACTTGCCCACATCCTCCCTGACAGCCTTGGTTTCGCTGCAGGCACGTTGAGCTCCTTGTGGGGCTCTGAGCTGGCTGCTGAGCCCTGGGCTGCTCCCTTCCCCCCAGCCCCTGCAAGCTGCTAAGCTGCTTTCTCCTAAGCCAGGGTGGCCCTTGACCTGGTACCCTACGTCCTGTGCCGTGGGTGCAGAGCTGAGGGCTGGCTACTGCCTTGGCAGCCCCGCTGGCCTGCCCAGAGCAACTCAGGTGAGGGAGGCGCATTGAGCCTCAGGCCACTGCCACCTCCTCCCCCTGCCCCCAGCAGTCACCTCCTCCTGTTGGCAGCACTAAATCCCTGGCACGGGGCTAAATCCCAGCTCAAAGACCGCAATCCCATCTCGGCACTGGGCATGGCCACGGAGGAGATGGCGGTCAGGGAGCTGTATCCAGCCAAGCTCGGAGCTGCTGGCCGAGACCGACAGCTCTCGGCAAGACTATAAGAGGGGAAGGCGCCTTCTATCAATTAAGCTTCTATAAAGTAACACACAGTAGAACTGACTGTCCCCGCCTTAAAGAAATGGGGACCTAGAGCAGGAAAAAAACAAGTTTTAGGGATAAGCCTATTGTTAAAGCAACATCGCTTGTGTACGCATTAAATCTGCTTATATACTATGATCCTCTTGTCAGGCTTGTTGCGCCTGAACTTTCCTTGGCCTGCTTGCAGCTGTGATGGCAATGTTTCTAATTGACCAGGGTCTGTGGCTAATTTTGTTTTATATTTGTTTATCTTTGGAGAGCATGACTGTAGTTTTACACAGACAGCAGTAACAAGCAGTTATTCGATGTAGAATAAGATATTCAGAACTATAACAGAATGAGGCAGCATAAAGAAATACAGGCTTGGCCTGAGAACAGAGGCCTTGAGAAAAGGTTACACAGGATATGGCAGAAGGGAGTAGAGGCACGAAGCAATAAGAGACGGGGCACAGACTTGGCACTGGAGCCCCCATGACTATAAACAACTCAGACTGTCACGGGGATCACACAGCCCAACACGAAGTATAAAAACCACGCGCGGAAGGAGGGAATTCCAAGGAGAGCAGCAAGGGGCTTGTGCAGGCTTCGGCACGCACACACAGTCCTTCCTGGTGACGGCAGCCACTTGGCAGTGTGCTGACGAGCGTAGTGTACAGAACGGCAACAAGGTTCACATTTACATCGTGCGCCTACTGTCTACCACGATTGCTATGCTCTGCTAGGGCTAATTTGAACGTGTAACGTGATTTAAGTGCACGACTGTCTCACTGCTAAGTCAAAGTCCTGCGTAACGTCAAATAACTTCAAATAAGTAAAATCTGTATTAAACATTAATAAACATTAATAAACATTCCACATGTGGAATATCTAAAAGAACCTGGTCAGAGAGTATCGGACTCTCTCATGCGGCTGCGGGCTCTACTGGGAGAAGATGCCCTTGAAGCGGACCTTGTCCTCCTTGTCCTTCTCGCGCAGGCGGGCTTCCAGGCTCCGCAGCTCCTTGGCCACGACGGGGCGCAGCGAGGGGTCAAGCGCCAGCACCTTGGAAAAGTCAGCCTGCGCCTCGGCCACGTTCCACACCGCCGCGTGCGCCTTGCCCCGCTTGAAGTAGGCCTTGACGTTGTCTGCAAGGAGAGAGCTGCTGGGCTGGCCTGGTGTGACGGAGCGCCCCGGCCTGCCCCATGCAACCTCCATGGCTCCCGCTCGCTGCGGTCGGCCGGTGGCTCCTTACCCTCGTACTTGTTAAGAATGGAGGAGCAGTGATCCAGCACCTCGTAGTACTCCTGGCACTGCAGCTTGCACTGACAGTAGTTCAAGAGCAGCGGGGTGATCTTCTGGTCGAGTTCAATCCAGTCCGGAGAGCCGGGCTGCTCCTGCCCAAGAGAAGGACAAAAGCGAAGGGGAGAGTGCAGCAAAGCTCCCTGGGGCGATGCAGGGAGGCCTGTGCGTGGGGCAGAGAGGTGCTGGGGACTCTCACCTTCATCTGCAGGTTCTTGAGACAGGCAATGGCATCGTAATACTTGGAGGCCGCCTCGGGCACCTTGCCCTGCCGGTACAGCTCATTGCCTTCCTTGTGGATCAGCGGTACGGCCTGCAGCTTCTCCTCGTCTGTCATGGCCCAGGGGTCCTGCTGGTATGAGCCGGGCTCCTCCACCTGCCGGTGCCATTGCATGAGAGAAGGTGTCCCCAAGAGCTGCCCTGTGTATGGGAAGAGCCCCGGGTGCCTGGTACCCAGAGCAAGCATGGGAAGGGGCAAGCATGTACTGGACCTATGGTTCTGGGACAGCCCTGAACACCCTTGGGTCCCGAAGGTCGGCAGACTGCCCCATGGCACCCCTTGGGTGCTGATGCTCACCTTGAGCACTTCAATGTCAAAGATGAGGGGCTGCGGGTTCTTCTGCAGCTCGTCGAGGTCTTCATAG
Organism: Crypturellus undulatus; assembly: GCA_013389825.1. Lineage (NCBI taxonomy): Eukaryota > Metazoa > Chordata > Aves > Tinamiformes > Tinamidae > Crypturellus > Crypturellus undulatus. The sequence goes on along the minus strand of VWPW01004748.1, from coordinate 6,893 downwards.
CCCAGCGAGTGGTGCTCGTGCAGCTGGGCAATGCCGCAGCAGTGGCGCTGCCCCTCCAGCGGGTCCTTCCCCGCTGCGATGTTGCGCAGGCTCTTGGACACCATGGGGTAGAGCACAACGTGCTGCGGGACGATAGCAAGGGCACCGGGGTAGACGTGGTGGCCGGGAACAGCGGGGACACGGGGAGGGGGCGCCAGCCAACACGCGAGGACAGACCCGTCCCCGATGTGTCCCCCCGCCCAATGCGTCACCCCCGACGTTTCCCCACCCCCCGACGTGTCCATCCCCCCGTGTGTCCAGTCCCCCCAGTGTGTCCCCCCGCCCACTGTCCCCGCCCCCCAATGCGTCATCCCGGACGTGTCCCCGCCCCCCGACGTGTCCATCCCC
>VWPW01004747.1:0-17579 GCA_013389825.1 Crypturellus undulatus | reverse complement strand
CTGGGAATAAATATACACAGTATTTAGTAGTGTTGGCTTTTTTTCAGCTCTTTTCCAGCGCTGTCCATCTGTTGTCCCTCCTTATGGTTATAAAGGTTGTCTAGGGCAGAGGCTGCCTGTGGCTAGCAAACCCAAGATTTACAGTGAGATCTTCAATAAGCTTCAGTAAAGTTCTGAGTTATTTTGAAAAAAAAACAGTGTGGAGGATCTCACTTGGCGTTGCGCTGCTTGACGGGCTTTTATAATGAGCCAGCGAGAGTGAAAGCCTCAATAACTGAGAAGCTGTCCTGGGGTAAACGCCAATCGTCTTGAAGTCTTTTTGAAGTCAAGGCAAATTATTTCCTCTCCAGGAAAATAGTTTCCCTTCCAAAGGATGAACAGCTAGGTGATGAACCCAAAGGTGATGCTGGAGAAATCTGCTGATGACACTGAATACTGTATACAGGGCTTGCACTAATCATTGCATTTTTTCCCAATAAATATGCATATATGTTTGCCCACATGCTTTTCTGAGTTTGCCCATTCAGATCACTATTCCCTACTGAAAACATGTAATGGATGAAACTAGAGAAAAATTATTTTGCCAGTTGCACAAAGTACATGGGACAAACTGAGTGATAAGGGATGAATACTCTAGGAGAATTTATTTAAAAAAAAAAGATATTATTTTATTTATTTATTTTGAATAAGTGAATAATTCTGATTTTAAGAGTATGATGTCACCTTTCTCTCTAATTTGTTGCACTGTTCAGTGCATGGGTATCCTATGCCATATGATATAGAAGCTTTTGAGTAGTGATACCTATCTAGCTCTTCTGAAAAGAGGGTTTCTGCAGACAAGAACCCCTTTTGGGACTCTCAGAAAGAATATATGCAAGTAATGTCTGCTCAGCTAGTGTTTGGTATTGGTTGCTTAGCTTTGCTGTTCGACAAAGATGTTTTTATCAAAGCAATTTATGAACTTTCTTGTAAATTAAAGTACTTTTATCTTCTGTAAATGAAAGTACCCTTGAGATGTCGTGTTCCATTATCTGGATTCTGGCATAGACATTTTGCTGTAATGTCTAGACATCTCCCAAGTGTTTAAAATATACTTTGATCGTTATCATTCATAAGTGATTTTTTTTCTTAATTCTTTTTTTCCTCGAACAAATCTACAAAAAAATGATTGCGGAAAGAAAATTTGAAGAAATGTGATTTGTATTCTGGTTTCTGGTGTTCTAATTCTGGTGTTCTAATTCCATGGACCTTCTGCTCTAACTAACCTTCCTGTCACATGTAGTTACCAGGCAGTCCCATGCTTTGAACTTGCATGTTTGTAACATTACACTTAATGCCAATAGCCCTGTCTGAGAGCGTATTTCCTGGAAATAATTCAGTATTAATATTCCCCTTTAGGTTATGAGATTGCAGGATTTAGGGTCACAAGTCAAGTGCCATTTCTCCATCATAAAGGCTTTCTAGATAGCTAAAGCTTGCTCTCTCCAGAGTTCTGCTTATGTGTGGACTCCGATTACTGATAACAATTCACTAAGTATTCCCAGGTATGTGTTTTACCTATAGACTACAGCATGGGTCATCTGAAGCAACCTAACAAAAGCCTATATAGAAAACCACCTCTCCATTTCTCTGGCTTTGCTGAAAATCTGTGTTGTAGGCAAGGTTATTCTGACTGTTTCTATTCTGTCCTCTTGCTCAGTCTATTCTTCTGTTTATGTCTGGTCTCTTCTGCTAGAGATGGTCTGTTTTATCACAATGTCTCTTCCTGTCTTTTCTTTGTGATTTTTCTATTTTCCATTTATGAGTTGCTATTTGCAATGTCGTCTCTCCCTACTTTCCTTTCATCTGTTGCATCTGTTGCATGTGGTTAAGAACCACACAGCAAAGGCTTGTCTGTGGCCAGGAGCTGTCATTACCAAGGGTAAGTGTCTCTGGACAGAGACAAAGGTATTTCTTTTCCTTTTTGATTTTGGAGGTGGGGGGAGGGGGGAAAAGAGAGAGACATGATGAGTGTCTGGAGTTTAAAGGAATTCTAAACTGAACCTAGAGTTTGTAAATTGATAAAGTCAGATTATGATTATCCACTCCATGCCACAGTTTTTTTCTAGTTGTGGTATTGTTCTAGTGGATTTGAAGGACTGGAAGGTGGTGGTTGGAGAGATGAGTGATCGGGGGTAATACCTTGAAGAATGTGTGTCAGGTCAGAAGAATGAGAAGGATGTACTGAGCATGTTTTCCCTTGGAAGACCAAGTTGAAATTAATGCCCATTTGGTCAGTCAAACTGGAGGAAGAGTCTTGCTTCATTTCACTGTGATTCTGCTTTTGAAATTGAATTTTACTTATGTGGACAGAAGAGAATGGACACAGGAACCTCATTGACAGGTTTGGGGTAAGTAGACTTTTCTAAGTGTGCAAATAAAGATGTAGAGTTAAACTTTTGGAAGCAAAATGCGCACTGTCTTTGGAACTATTTACATAGTGGCAAATTCCATGTCCTTCTGCTTTCTTAAATTTAATGCTTGTCATCCTCCCCAGTTTTGCTATAATTGTTCTGTAAAACATTCCTAGATGCAAGCTAAGGCTATTCTCTGCTGAATGGAACCTAATAGGACTTTGAAATATTGATGAATAAAAGGTTAATTTTTAATTCCCCATCATTTTGAAATAATTAGAGAACAGTGTGCTTTTATGCCAAAGACTTTCTGACATCTATGATTATATGACTTAAAGTGCCTGCCTATTTAAATAAATGCAGAGCTATAGAATTTTACTTTCACAGAGGTCAAGGTGTTAGATTTAATTGAAGAAAATGGTTTGGTGTGCTTCTATTTATGGTTATGCCAATTGTCCAAATTTTGTTCTTTTGTATTCTTTGACCATCATAATATCATTTCCATAAAACCCATAATCCAGTCTTCAGGAACTTAAGATCATGTATAAATGCATAAATATGAGTCCACAGAGACACTTTCTGTGCACAAGAATAAAACTTGTGAGTATATTTGTGCGCATTCCTTCTTTATACCCAACTGTGTATCTTAAGTCTTGGTTGCCTACATTGTTGGTTCTCCCATATTCCTGCTTGAAAGACCTGAGGCAGCTGATGACTGTCACACTTTTGTCCTCATTCATATGCTGATTTTCTGATTGTTTCACCTATGTAAATTTTTTTAAAATTCTCTTTTGTGTTCATATCTAGAAATGTTAAATGATGGACATAAAGCCTTTTTTTTATTATTATAATAGAACTTAGTAAAGGACCATTGAATGGAAATTTTGATCCATGTTTGCCTTAGTCAACTACTGCCTCATTCAAAATAGATGAAATATATCTAATATTTCTCTTATAGGCTCTTTATGGTGCCAGGATAAAGGGCTTATTAATACCATGAGAGATTGTAGCAAAGAAATGAAGAAAATGAAGAAATATTTCCTTCTGCCCCAAGGAAAACGCATTATTCAGTGGCTGACATTGTGATGTCTGCCTGACTTTGCCCAAACCAACATATTTGGTGATCAGGTTGTGTTTTCTTGAGGGTGAGCATCAACAGTGCTTGTGTAACTCAGTAGGTACAGCCACAAGGAAAAACTTCTAATGGTAGGTCACCAAAATACCTGGTTCACTAGCAGCTGTCCAAAAGATCGGTCCTGTTGTATTTTTGCCGTGAAAACGTTTGCCTGAGGCCTTCCCTGGTCTTAGAATCTTAGCCACACTGCTGTTGGAGAAGATAAACTTGGGCTCTTTTGCCATTGCCTCCTTAGTGCTTTTTCCCCTGTAAGACTGGGAAGTGATTGCTCGTGTATGCACGGTAATAAAGCTTGTCAGACACAGCCAGCCAGAATGCTTCTGAATTCACATTTAATTTATTCACAGCACAGTATGCAGCAGAGCTGATGGCTGCAAGTTAATGTGCTGCACTTTAATGAGATAACTGTTTGCCTCCCAGGTTTTGAGCTTTATGCTAGTTTTATTTGTCAACCTGGCCAAAGCTAGAGCTATAAGAAATCACAGCTCTACACTGAAATATTTTATTTACTTAGTAGATGCTTTTGCCTGGAGAGAAATCGGTGAAGTAATTAAACAGTGCTTCTTCTATTTTAGCACAGGAATTTTTCTTCAGAGTCTGCAGTTTACAATATGTCCTTGTCAGTGTTCTGGCTCACAAGTATTACCTAGATAAAAATACTCTATTCACAATTTCGCTGTGCTTCTGGAATTAAATTTCCACCTGTCTTTGCAAATGGATCCTTTCTTGTTTCCTTCAGATTTGTTTATTTCTGGAGAGGAGAGACGCTGAGGGAGATGTAGAAACTCTTACTATAACAAATGCAGATACAGAGATTTCAGTCTGACAGAAGATGCTGCAGTTTCCCCTTAAACAGATGATTATTTGGCTCCACGCAGGTTCTGAAATCAGTCGTTTTATTTCTGATCCTAGTCTTTGAGTTATTGCTCAGTTTGTTAACAGTTGCTATTCCTCTTCATTAATTTCTGTGTCCATCAGGGGAAGGTGAGGAACCCTCTTCAAGGTTGCGATGCACCCTTAATGAGAAGGTTTCTGTGGCATGGCAGGAGTGTGCGGGGTCAGGAGGCACCTGCTGCCAGCGCCGCGGGTTGCTGTTGAGCATCAACACGCTCATGACACTGCCCAGCAGACCCGGCTGCCCACCTGAGCCTTGGGCACTGTCGCCCTCTGCTCGGCCTTCCCGGCGCCCTCCGCATGGGGCAGCAGTGCCTGCGCGCTGTGGCTGTCTCTAATAACGATTGTGCAATCTAAATAATGTTTAAACCAAAAGGCTTGCAGTGATTTATCTCAAACTAGTTAAAATATCTATCATCACTAGCACTCGTGCAGAAACGTCGTTTCTGAGTGCGAGCCTTTGGGATGGAGCATGTGTTAATCTTCAATGTGGGAAGCCTGTCAAAGTGAAGGTCACAGTGCCCTTTCTCTTCACCCATTGCACTCTTTCCCTTCTCCTGCTATACTTCTGCATGTTTTCTGCAAAAACAAAGCAGATTGCGCTCATCACCTCCTCATGGGAGGAACATGGCCATGTTCAGGAAACTTGCACTTCTCCATTGCGTTTGTGTGCCATTTTTGACACAAACTACAGTCTGTTTGGGTAAAGATACATTACAAAAAAATACTGAAAATTAGCTGCTGGATTTGTTGCAAAATAGGCCTCATCTGAAATGTGGCTGATGTTAGTTTTAGAGTCTTTTGTTTTATCTTATTCCTATTAATGGGAGTGAGAAGACGGGGCAAGAGTGTATGTGAGGGAATGTGCCTCTAAACATAACTAGTTATGGGCGCAGGGCACAGGGACGACAAAATGTCAAAGCCTTTACTGAGAGACTTCAGAAAAGAATATTCAGGGACTATATCTGAAAATATTAAAGAGTGTTTGAGGATAAAATGAGATGACTTAGCCTTATCAGAAGGGGCAGCTGACCTTTCTTAAATCTCTTAAAACAAAAAATGATGGTGTGTAGTCCATGCAGTGGAGAAAAACACATAGACAAAATATCATCCTATTTGTATTCTTTTTTATATATCAGTGTGCAGTTTTCCTAATAAATCTTCCCTTTATCTGGAACCATAAGCTGTCTGTTGTGCTTATGGCACAAGTGTGCTTGTCTGCCAAATGCCTTGAATATATCCACAGGAAAAATTGTGCATGTGTTCAGGGAAGGGTTGCAGAGGTGGCTGCTGATGTGGTGTTTCCTTCTACACTTAATGAAGGGAGCCCTAAATATTAGAAGCACTCTTAGATGCCTTTTGCTCTGCCAGCTATTAAAGTACAGCAGTGGCTTGCCAAGTGCTGTCTCCTGTGCTCTAGGAGCCACCAGCTGAGGTCAGTACCTGTTGCTCAAGAGGTAGTGTGATTAGCTTGATAAAGGGACTACTCAAGATTCAGTAAATCGTTAAAAGTTGAAAAGGTTTGGATTTTATTAGCTTTCTGCTGTGCAAAAAGTAATATTTTATTAAGTATCTTGTTCTAAATCTGTGTCTTAAGCGTGTCCAATCACATATTCTTCTTTTTCTTTTTTTTTTTTTTTTTTTTCACTTTTTTAAAAGAATGGATTTCCAGGTCAATATTTTTCNGTATTTTCATCACGTTAATCTATTTTTTTTTTTTTTCTTGTTTTGACTGTTGTCAGATTATTTTGGCAGCAGTTTAGGGCCTGCTGTATAGTGTTTGGTTTTGTTTCAGGAGAGTTTTCTTTTAGTCTGTTGGAGTTATTTCCTTTTGAGTTGAATAGCTGAGTGAAAGAGATGGTTTCTGAGTGATCCTGAAATTCTCTACCTTTTTATATAGTATAGTTAAAACTGAGCAACACAAAGTATTTGAGGCAATAGATCCTATGGAGATGATGTATTCCTGTATAAATTTGAAAATTAAATGGTAATCTGACTTCCTTTTCATTATTTTGGGTAATTTCCATTAAGATACCAAATTCAGTGTCTTCCTTATTGAAGTATTGTCCCTGTAGCTGTGACAGCTTGAGAATATCAAGTGCAAGAAAAAATGCAGAAAAGATATTACCTTTTATGAGGACCTGTGGCTATAATTATATAAAAAAAAAAAAAAAGATAAACTTTCAGGTAAAGCATTCTTCAGGACTGAAATGGAAACAGCACACTTCAAGCTGCAAATAAAAATGCAACCTGACACTAATCTAATGCTGGTGCCATCAAAGAATAAATGCAGTCTGTGTAGCTCAGTCTGTGGAACATGCAACTGTCACTGTCTGGATATCAAATTTGAGTTTAGCCTGTTTTTTGATGAGAGTATCCCAAAGGCCGTATTTTTTTTGTTTTTTTTTTTTTTTTTTTGGTGCTCCAAGAACTATTCATCTTATCAATTTTCTTATGCAGTGGGTGGAAAAAATATTAAAGTCTAAGTGGTTGTTGTTATGATGGTATCTTTGTGATAGATGATGAATGTAACTGAGAGTTGGAGGAATGCAGAACAATACTTTAAATAATTTGGTTGTCCTTGATACTACAAGGAGGTGGAATATTGTAAAAACATTGGATTTCTGTTCTTGTGGGCAAGTATATATGAAAACAGTACCAGCAAGATATCTCCAGAGTCGAGCACTCAAAATTAGAAAATGCTTGAATTACAATTCCTTGTGCAGTTTTAGTTTGTATTACTCATACATGGGGCACCAAGTGTTGTACGAGGATACACTCTTTCTTCATGTAGGATGTCTGTATGATGTAGTTCATGAAGAGTGCTGCAGTAGCATTTCATTTTTCTATTTTTCCTCAGATGGCAGTTCCCTATCTTCTCTTCCCTTTTCTGCATCACTCATGTCTCACATTGGAACAGAACAATTCATTTCCCCACCAGTATTTCTGGAGGACTCGTAACAGGGGCTCTGATCTTGCAGGCTGCCCTCCCTCTTGTCGTTGTCCAGACCTCTTTACCCATCACGTCAAACACAGAGTGCCTGTGGTTGGTTTCTTGCCTTAGCTTGACTCACCCTAGTCTACCAAGTCTTGAGCATACTGTTCTTGTGGTTCTTGCCTATGTCTCAGCAGTAACAGTCCCCTTCCTTTAATGTGAGTGAGCATTTCCCACAGATCCCATCACCTTCTCTTGTGCTTTTTTACTTTTTCCAGGGAAGAAATGCCATTTCAGAATGGAAGACTTTCCACTCTCTTCTGAAAAGATCTGCTCTTTCAAGATGCAGAAGTATGAAGCACTTAGCAAGCAATTTGATGACCGTTTTTTTATAGTGCTGTTCCTAATTATTCTCATGTTTCTTTCAGCTCTCCTCTTTTGGTTATTTCTACTTCAGGCACTTCTCTCTATACTTGTCTGGTTAGATCTTTGTGGAGATAATGGGCCTCTGTAGAGGTTTCTGTTTCCGTGATGTAGAGCAAGGCAACCTGGCTCCTTGCTGAGGACTTTCCTGCACTGTTCAAACACAGCTGTCACCGCTGTAGCTGCTTCTCAGTGAGACAGGAGGGAAGTGGACATGTGACTGAATATGGGAGAATGCATTTAAAACCAAAGATTATTTTGAGTGCTGACTTTGAGATGCCATGGGCTTGGATTTTCAGATTCCTCGCACCCTGTGTTGTGTGTCCTTCTCACCACACACACACACACACATGTGCTCTGCTCTTTTCTGGGCCGTGCGGCCTAATATATGGTGTCACTGAGTACTTTCAGATCAGTCCAATGTTCTCCTGCACATGCTCCAAAGGAATTTAGAGCAAGGATACCATCAGTTTGTGGATCCAAATTGGGTTCATGCTTATTAGGCACTGGGATATTTGGTCCCGCTAAGGTTGGTTCATTTCTGGGCGCCTGTAGTTGGGAAACTCTGCAGCAAGAGTAAGGCTTTATGGTAGGTAGGCAAGTAATATGGAAAGCTTTTCAGGATCACAGTTTTAGACTTAACACTGCTAAATTCTACTTAGAAACACTTAGAAGGACTTTCACCCTCTCAAGACCTTAATGTGCTAGAGATATGGGGATATTTCCTCCCCTTAGGGATATACTCATTATCGTCTGACGTATGTACAGTGTGATTAATCTCGCTTAATTTTAGCAGCCTGAAGTGAGCTGTTCTCTTCACTTGAGCAGCGAAGGAAAAGAAACACCTCCATAAGTGGATCATCCCCATTTGTATTAGATGCCTATATTCAGACAGGGTGAAGTGCCCACCAGAGGTGCTTCTCTTCTCTCTTGCCTCTGGAATTTAGATGATGGTTTAGATGAGGGGCTAGACTTTAAGTGGCTACACTAGGCAAGAAGATCAGGGCTGATAAGCATGGACCAACTAAGTGGATGCATATCTCTGTGAGGTGAAATATCCAACAGACCACGGTTCTGGCAAACAGTGTGTGTTTACATACGAGGAGGAGAGTTTCAGTGCTAGAGTGCTGTAGAGATTTCCTACTATTTAATTTTTAGTGCTGAGGATTCAAATCCACCCATACCAAGATCCTGGATATCTTCTCTATGTCTAAATATCCTTTCATAGTTGTTGGAGCCAAGTCATAAAAACATTTCTTTCCTTTGGCTCGGTTTCAAGTAGGATGACATCACTTTTATCAAACTGCTTCTATTAGTGCTTTAATTCAGCAAACAGAGATTGCTAAGTAAGGTTCGTTTTCCAGCCAAAATGTCAATCAGAACTACATGCTCCCCAGAGTACTGTACAAACTACCATTTTAAGATCCCTATTGTAGTAATTATTCTGAGCATCCTTTTTTTATGACACTCACTAGGAAAGGGATGACTTTTTGCTGAGGGTGCCAGTGTCTAATTTTCTCCCTATATAAATGTGCTCTGCCGACATCTCTTTCCCCTCCGGCTGTGCAGTGTTACTGCTTTGCTCATACCTGCTGGGAGCTCCCCATCTTAGTTGTTGAGCTGCTACAATAGAGGGCAGGGAGGACCAAAACATCCTTTGTGTATGGGAACAAGCGGTTTGGACGTCCAGAGCATCAGATGCACAGACAAACATAGGATTTGACTGCTAAGGAGATGAATTGATGCAAACAAAAGGTTACTGGCCAAACTGTTAACTGGGTGGTGACTGCGGCTTTGCTCGCTGCATTGCAGGGTCAGTTCTGTGCTCTTTGTGGCACAAGATGAGAGCTTTGTGGGAGTCATGCTGCGGACTCCTTTTGTTGCACTCCTCTACACTGCAGGGTGTAGTGGAGAGGGATGGATTTTCGTATGTATTTGTTGCATTAGGTGTCTCCTCTTCCTCTCAGTGGACTGTTTATCTCTGGAGTCAGGGATGTAGATGGTACTTGCGTTCCCCCTCACCTCACTGTCCTGTAACACTTCATCTCTGTCCAGTGAGCAGTGCTCCCCTGTGCCTCTGGGTTTCTGCTTGGCTGGTGAAAATCAATCAGTATCATGAAATTTGCCTTTTTGTATGCAAACAGTTGAACTCTCCTGCTAGTTCGAGAGGCTCATTTGTGGCGGTAGGAAATGGCTCATGTTTAATGTGACTTTGTGTCCCTGTTCAGGGAAAAATGTGTTAGTCAAATAAAGAAAAAGCTATAATATGATTTCTAGCTTGGAGATCAGGTGGGATTCTGGGGTTATTTTGGACAGCTAAACACCCAGAGTGAGAAGTACCTGCGCCAGAATGCACTGCAGCAAATAAAAGCACCATTGTATTGCCAATCTGTTCAGACAAACAGCTTTTCTTCCCCAGGTTTTGTACTGATTATTCATTTGGCTCTTATTCACCTGCACCTCCAGATTTGCTTTCTGTGCTTACTGCTTTGGGGAAATTATGCTTCACTGAATAGGTCCTGCAAATTCATGACATGCCACACTCGATAACTGGGCTGCGTTAAAGCTGCTCCGAACAATGCTCGTAAATACGCTGCCAGAATCAGCTGTGGATGATGAAGAGCTGTATAGGAGCTGGATTTGTTGCTGTAAAACTGTTTGTGTATCTAGCTTGTAAGAGCCTAAACGACACTGATTCTCAGCTATAGTTAGATTCTGAAAAGTCAGTTCTTCAAATGTGTTTGGGACCATAATGACATAAGTATATGCAGAGAAGGTTTTTCAAAAGAGTTGAATTAGGTTAATTTCTGCCTGCTGTTGAAACCTATTTTAAAAATTGTAGTCACCATATTAAAGGAATGGTGTCTTCCTTTTTATTTGTTATTTTTTCTTCTTTAAGCTTATGTTCAGTCGAGATGTTTTAATTATATTCAGCTGTCATATTGGAAATATCTCTCAAAAATCAGAGGGGGAACGAGTACTTAATTGGAAGACAGAAATGTCATATATAATATGAGTTTGTGATATGAAAAGTGCCATTTTTTGTTGCATTAGTGACTTCTGTGATATTAAACAACTGCACATTGATAAAGATGCAAGTCTGCTTCATAACACGTGCATCACAAATTTTCTAGACAGTGATTATAATGTGTGAATTAGAGCTAATTAAAGTTTGTCAGTAACATAATGTACAAAATGGCTGATTGCCAGTTGAGAAACAGAATTAGGGACTTCCTGCAAATTTTAATTTTTTATGAATATGTTTGGATTTCAAAACATACCCTCTGATAGAACATATTTATTCTTTGTTTATATATCAGTGCTGTTAGCAACAAAAGACTACAAACAAGGCATTTTTCATAGGTGAGAAGTAATGTGCCATGTGATTATTTTGATACTTCTGTCTTAAAGTGCTAAGCATTTTTGCTTTATGCAAGGCTACATGTTGGATGGTCATGAGCACAGCATAACCTACGAGTCCAACTTCTGCAGAAAGGCTTAATCTGCTTTATGTGGTGTTGGCTGGCCTGGTTACAACCCATGTGCTGAGGTACCAGGGTGGGAGAGGAGGATCGTGGTCTGGTCTCGGCACCATCTGGAGCACCATGTGCTCTGCCTCAAAGGAAGAAGTACAGAGTGTGCAGTTGCTGCTGTGGCTGTGCTGGGCTCGCTGACCTGACTGGCTGGCCCTCTAGGTTTTTCCAGGTTTGCTGTAGTGCTTCAGCTCGCCTTTCTCTTCCGTATTTCTCAGGTGACCATCCATGATCAATGGGTCACCATGGGGAGAATTTTAGTGTCATTCCTGTGTCGCCTTGGTCTTGGATTTCAGCTTCCAGGCTCGTTGCAGTGCAAAATACCTTGTGGCAGGTGTCGGGAAGGTAGGTGGCCTTGGCTGAGGGGTCCTGTCGAAAGGGCAGATGTCAGCATGGCTGCGGACAGGGCTAGTAGGGCAGCGGAGAGCCCAAGGGGAGCGCTGTCCTGGGAGCTTCGGCTGCAGACCCACACCGCTCTGAGGAGGCCTCAGCGCGATGTGAAGCTTGCATCCTATAGAGTGATTTAGGTTGTGAAAAGTTTTCTCTAAAAAAAAACAGTACATAAAGGGAGGGGGACTAAATATGGTCAATATCCAACTTCATCAGCTTTTAAATAATTTCTAATCACTTACTTTATTTTTCTCCCAGTACAGATGCTACTGAAAGGAGTAGCACAGAAGCACTTTTTCTGAAGATCTCTGTTACTCAAAATTAATCATTAATTTATATGTCTATAACTGGAAGAAGAAAGGCAAAGGGAGTAAAAAAACGCCTCTATCTGATACAGACTCTGCTTTGACAACCTGCTTGAAAAAAGGCAGTAATAGCAGTGTGGAACAGCTGCTATTATGTTTAGTTGTGGAGTGGGACTGTGGAAACGAGACAGTAGCTGCTAGTGCCAATTTATTAAATAGTAACTTTATGATTTAGAGCAAAGGATCTACAGGCAGCTCGTGTCCTCTCAAAACTGTGTTGAAAATGATCCAGCCAAGTGTTGAGCAAGTTCCTGCAAATGTCTTGAAATGAATATTCAGGATGGCATGGAGCTACAGGCGGAAAGCAACAGGGAAAGGAATGCCAAGGCAATTTGGACTGTGATATTCATGCATAAGTGATACAGGGCAATTTCCACCCAAAATGCTGGTACAGAAGAAAAGGGTGACCTGTGTAATTAGGGAATTCAGAAAGGAAAGAAAGAACTGCTGCTGAAATCAGCACAGTGTATTAAGGGTCGCCACTACCAATATCACCATCTGCAAAATTATTGCAGGCAACAATGTTGTGGCTTCTAAGCAAAGGAAGTGTCATGTTAAAACCAGAATACAGAAACTCTGGAGTGGACTGCAGTAATTGCTGTGTTTTGAGAAAATGTGATTTTTGGGCGGTGCATTCAGTGCTGAAATCATTCTATATTCAGATGCTTTAAAAGGTCTTTAAAGTGCATTTACTAATTTAAAATTTTCATTATTTCAAAGTTGACTCTTGCCAAAGGGATGAAAACAACTGAAATGAGCTAGAGGTAGGATAAGGATAGTATCCAATTACATGCTGGGAAATTACTATGATGTGTTATATTTATGAGATGTTAATGTGAAATAGTTTAATTCTTGTGTTTAAAGTCATGGACATTTCTAGAGCCTGGACAAAGTGCGTAGCAGCTGAGTGTTCTTTCAGTTAATCAATAACACTGTCTGTGACTTTTCATTGACTTCCTAGTGCTAAATGGTAAACACTAACAGCCAGATCTGCAGCGGTATAAATTGGCATAATGGGTCTTTAGAGCTGTACTGATAAATGCCAACTAGGAATCTGGTGTCGATTGTGGACTGGAAAATAAGGAAGGGGGGTACTGTTAATTTATAACTTGTTTCATTCATATCTTATACTCCTTGCTACTGTATAGTGTCTCATTCAGGGGTTGTATTGAGTCAAGTAGGATTACTATTTGCAAGAATAATATAAGAAGAATTGGATAGAAGTGGATTGCTGGGCATAGAGCGTTTGGTAGGACTCCAGGCTGATTGATTGTGCAGGGCTTCAACTTGCCTGAACGATGATGGTAAAAGAGATGAGTAAAGGACGGGCATTGATGGTTTGATTCCTTTATATTCTGTGTGTTACTTTACCTGTTGCTATACTGTTTGCAAAATAAATTGTGTTTATTAGTCTCCATATGTTTGTGGATGTAGCTGATCGATTCATTTTACAATTCCAGCTAAGACTCTTCTAGCTGTAGCTCTGGTAATGCTTAAATGTAACACAATGTAGTTTGTTATTATTAACCTACCAGCAAAAATAGCATTGAGCACTGTGCATCTGTTTCTTGCATATTGGTTGAGGCTTGTAGTATTTTGTTGGGTTCTCTATTCTTTTGTGATTGCTCCCTTTCTTTGAGGATAAAAAATACAGCAGTTGAGTGGATAGAAAGATTATTCAGAGTAGTAATTAAAAGCATGAAATTTTTGGAGGGAATAGTAAAGTTTTAGAGTTTGGTCTCGTTTAAAAATCAGATTGTGAACTATTGGGGAAGATAGGATGGCAGATTGTCCCAAACCTCTTGACTGGAGTTTTCTTAAGCCTTCTCTGAGGTGCTAGACCCTGTGTGGAGGTGGCCGTGGCCTTGTCGCAGGCTGCATAGTATGACAGCACGTGCCTTAGTCACATTTTCAGTCCTGAAAGACTTGGGTGCAGACACAGTCACACCAAAACTTGGACAGGAGGTGCTTTTAAACCTCCTTGTTTGATTGCAGAGCCATCTGTCTCGTGTGTCACACCTTGCAGTCAAAGAGTAAAAGTGCAACTCATTTTTTTCTTGAGTCCATTTAGTAGTCACCAAATATTTTTTTTAAACTTGTTCTTTGAGGTTCTCCTTTTCTGACTGCCTGCATCTTTCCACTGTTCCCCTTTCTGAAGTTTCTTTGCCCACTGTCTTCTAGACTTGTTGTTACCTGATTGCAAAAGCCTATTTTATGGTGCTGATCTAGTGTTTTGTGAGTGCTATGGATGCTTTTTTTTCTTATAGTGTGCACTCAGTCAAACTTCTGTCTTCTGTATGTGTAAGAGAGTAGGATCAGGTGTCAGGAGGACATGTGTTAGAATCTGTTACAGACTATGAATGCCAACTAGATCAGAGCATAGTGATCTGTACCATATAAATACAGCTCCAAACAATGCCACAACTGCCTTGAAATCTCACGTTCAGAGAGATCTCTCACATGTGTGAGATCTCTCACACAATGTGAAATCTCACATTTTCCTTGTACGGGTGTACACAAAAATCAAATACTGATTCTGTGATGGAGACAAAGTGAGGCATTCTAGAAAGATTGTTTCAGGGTGTAGTTCACTTCAGGGTGTTCACATGGAGTGATTTTGTAGGATGGTGCTTGTACAGCCGTACCACCATACTGCTCTGCTTAGCACTGTGGAGTAAGTCCTTTTGGTGCAAGTACTGCTCCCTTGCACCTTGTTTAGTTACAGCAGAGCACACTGAGACCCCCTCTGCTGGAGCAGTACCCTATTTGTATGTGCTGCAATGATGATGTCTTCAAAAAGCTTGGGTTCCAAGTGCTTAAGACTATTTTCTAGATATTTGAAGGAAAAACATTCTTTAGGAGATGATAGTGCTTTCACCTGCTTTACCATTTTTTTTTTCCCATGAGAATCAGATTAACTGCTCAGATTTGTGCCAGTTTTTCAGGCTCAGTGACTGAGAAAATGAAAATGAATCTAGTCTGGATTTCCTAATGGTAACTCTATCAACTCTATCAGTTTTTATCCCTAGGACAGCCCATCCTGGAGTGCTGATAAACTAGCTGTCAGTGCACTTGTTAATGTGCGAGAGGAATCCTTATTCTCTGCTTCACAGGTGTCCTTGCAGCAGAGTTCGGTGTTTGTACTGTCAAAAAAAAAGCCTTCTCTTTAAAATTCTTATGGTGGGCCATTTCAGATTGCTGTGGCTTCCTCACAGGAGTCTTAAAAGTCACTGGAAAAAACAAGATATCTTAAGTCATCAGTCTTTCACTGTTTTTGTTATGAAACATCACTTTATTCAGTCACACCCTCCTGATTTCCTTTATCTTAGCCTCAAAATTATAAGTAAAGATACAAAAAAAAAAAAATACAAAGGATCTTT
The DNA here is from genome assembly GCA_013389825.1 of Crypturellus undulatus. Taxonomy (NCBI): domain Eukaryota; kingdom Metazoa; phylum Chordata; class Aves; order Tinamiformes; family Tinamidae; genus Crypturellus; species Crypturellus undulatus. Next base: position 2,131 of record VWPW01004747.1, on the reverse strand, counting down.
GGAATTGTACAGTAGCAGTACTTAGGTTTATTATGAAATACTGCATTATTTAAAGGAAAAAGAAAAAGAAAAAAGAAAAAAAAGTGTGAGTGAGAGTGAAATAAGGCTGTAGTGATGGGTTCTTATCACCTATCAGCCATGGGTTAGGAAAGGATTGTACTATATGTTGCAGAGAAAAATCACAGATGTAAGACACCACAGATAGGCAAAATGCAAAATCAAGGATCCAAAACACTTTTTAGTATTTTTTTTTGCTGCCAAAAAGATGCAATAACTGTCAAGAGCCAGGCAATCAGAATCAATTATTTAATGGAAAAAAAATTCTCTCTTGCTAGCAAGGGTATTAAAAGCTGTTATTCGTGAAAGAAATCAAATAAAAGCACAGGGAGCAGAGGTTCTCTTTTTTGTTTTGTTTTGCTTTGTTTTTTTGGAGTGTGAACATTGACTTGCTTCTGGCTATACATACCAAATAGTGCTTTATGTTCCTGTGTGCATGGAGAGAGGGAGGGATAGGATATATAGACAGGCTGTTCTCTTTTTAAGCCTCCCCAGTCACATCTTGCCCTTTGAGGCTGTCCTGTCACTGGTCACACTTGGGTTATGAGCAAGAATTATGGTCGGGAGGCGCTCGCTGCGGGAGACGCCGTTCCGCGTGCTCAGCAGAGCTGCCTGCGGTCATCGCAGCTCCTCGCTAGTCCCCAAGCTGCGAGTTCACAATTCAAGTGCTGCTGATCGCCCCAGGAGATATGACTTGGATGCTGATGACATACTCAGCCTGACTGAGCTGGTGCTGGAATAAAATATGCCCCAAACTATTCCTGGCACTTTAATGTTATGCCTAGAATCAGACATACCTCTTGCTATTTTTTCCTCCATCAAATGTTCACGTTCTTATATGCTGCTCCCTGATCTGAGTGAAAAATAGGTAATATGGTACTTCTGAGACTAGTATTTAACTAGCATGTTAGATGTGATAGAAATTTCTGATGCAGGGAGCTTTCACAGCAGAAGGGAGAAATAACAGTAGATTTGTTTGCTCTTTTCTCTAAGAAGCAGAAACTGGAAAAAATGATAATTTGTGGAGCGGACAGTTTCTCAGGCTCTGCTTCTAAGTATTTTGTTTCAAGGAAGTATATGCACCTTCCTCTGATATGGCTGTCCATGCACATCAATAAATAAAAATAGCTTCTTAAATTGTTTTTTTTTGTAGGACAAGTTTTAAAAGTTTTAAGTCATTCCTACATATTTTTTAGAATTTTCAACACAGGACACAAACGTCCAGCATTTTGTTTTTATTTGTGTTTGTGTGTGCGTGTGGTTTATTTGTTTTTCTTTGATTTTTGTCTTTTTGCAGTTAGCACATGCACAAGCAGTGCCATCTCCTTCCCCATCCAGCATCTCTCCTGTGTACAGCCTAGAACTTCAGATCACATTGGAAAAAACCAACCTGCCAATTCTTTAACTTGAATGGGATCGTTTCCATTTCTACATTCGTACGGCAGAAATGTCCCCGGTGCTGTCTGTGTTTGGAGGCCTGCAGGGCTCTGGTAGCCCACCCTGTGCCCTGCCGAGCTGCTCTGGGCCGTGGGCTGCTGAGATGGGGCTGTGCTGCCGCCGTGTTGCTGTGGTGCCAGTTCTGCACTGCCCTCACTGAGCGTGCGGGTGGGCCTGACCTGCCCCGCTCTGCACCGCGGCAGCATCTGCGGCGCCTACTCAGGCTTCCACTGATGTTAATGTTACAGTTTCTGAGAAAGACTGGCCATTTAGAACTAAGGTTTGGCGAACCTAATAATTCACTTGATAGTGAGGAATTCAAGGAATTGCTATTCAAGGAATGTTCCCCGTGCAGTCGTCTCTGTGCAATCTCTGCACGAAGCCTATCCGGAGGTGGCTTGACTGGGAAGAGGTGGGAGCCTCACTGTGCTAAGTAGCATCTTAGAAAACATTGCAATGCCTCTTCCTACACAAATAATTACAGGACTGTGGGCAAGTTGGAAAGTGAGAAAGAAAGCTTGCTCTCAGGAGGGCAGCATGTATTAATTTTTTGTTAAAGAATAGTTTCCTTTGCAGAATTGGTCTTGACATTCATAGTTATGACACATGCTCACAGTGTTTAGAGAGCTAGAAATAT
>VWPW01004739.1:283268-316414 GCA_013389825.1 Crypturellus undulatus | reverse complement strand
TGCAGAGCTGCCACACGGTGCTGCCGGCGCACGCGAACGCGCGCGGCGCGCTCAGCGCCGGGCAGCTCCTCAAGTGGATCGACGCCACCGCCTGCCTCGCAGGTACCGCGCGCAGCGGCCGCCGCCATTTGCCCCCCGGGGGCTGCCCCGGCCCCGCCGCCATTTGCTGCGGGGGCAGGGGCGGCCCTGGGGCCGGGAGCCGCGGCAGGGCGAGGAGAGCCGGGGCCGTAGGCGTCGCGAGGGTCCAAAAGGAGAGTAGCAGTGGGGGGAAAGGAAGGAAAACTGGAGGTACGGCGGCAGAAGGAAAGAGAAAACTGCTGACTGAGGCCTGACAAAATGTGAGGAGGGGGGGAAAAACTGTGGTTTTTGCTTTGTGCTTGGTGTAAGTTCAGCAAGGAAAACTTCAGAAATCCCCGAGCTGCAGTAGAGGTTCAAGCTGCATCCGGAGCGCTGGGAGCATTCGAGGTGCCGCCGCCAGCGAGCGCCGCTTCCAGGCGCGGCTGCACACGTTAGCAGCCCGTAACGAGCCCGGGAGCGCGGCCGTGTCTGGGGAGCGGGATGCTCATCGTGTCTGGATGGCGGCTGCACACGATGTGGTGGCCGCGGTCTTCCCGCTGGGCAGGTGTTGTGGCGCTCAGTGATGCGCCGCTATGTCGTGTATTCTCCCTGTAATGAAAAGAGGATGCTGGAGACCCGGTCCCCGAGAGAGACTGGCACCTACTTCACTCTGGCCCACAGCAACTTTCAAGTAAAATCACGTGTTTCCTAGAGATACGTTTTTCTAACGAGCAGTGACTTCTGCCAGGTATTTGTCCCTCAGCAGTGCGGCACAGACAGGATCCACGGTGTCGCAGCAGCCCTGATTCCCTGTGCGGAGAGGCAGGACCTGGCTGCCGCCCGTGCTTGGGCTAAGCCCAGATGCTCATCAGCCCTGGATCTGCCACCACAGCTCGCTTTCAGGCCACCTTTTGTAATCGCTTTTGCTAGATTAGTCTTCAGACAGCACCATTAATTCGTGCCACGGGGTTAATCCTGTTACACACCGCGAATATTTTAACACCTTGCCTGGCTTTGCTCTCTTGTGTCGCAGCAAGCTCCAACTGCTACGCGGGGATTTGTTTGGCTTTAGCACCTTTCCCCACACTAGCACCAGCTGGTGCAGTTGCAGGGGCCTGGGCTTTGCAGCTCCCTCACTTCACATCCTGCCGCTTGCTCCACTTTTGAGGCTATTTATGATCTATCACCCTCCTGCTCCTCGTCGTGCATGACCCGTCACAGCGGTGCTCCCAGCGCGTGGCGGTTGGTGCCCCCGGCCTTCCTCGCGGCTGGCTGTGTCTTCCAGACACCCTGCCTGGATTTTGCCCCTCGTACTGTAGAAGGGAGCTGCTGGGTATCTAATTAAAACAAACAAGATGTACTGTTTTTTACAATCAAGTATTTATTGGGAGATTAAGAATATAGTTCTGATAAAAGTTCTGATAAAAATATTTTACAATTTTTACAATCAGTAATTTTTTAATTTTCAAAATCTTGTGTGTATACTTATATTTAATCCCTGCCTTTTTATTGCAAAACTGACTGCATGTATTTTTCTACTTTCTACTGCTGTGACAGCACTATCAAGATGCAGGTCTTAAGCTGTGGAATATAATCCCCACGTCTGAGAATCCTTAAGTGACATAAAGCTTCCACATTTGTTTAGTGTAGTCACTTTTCACTGCATATGAGAGGGATTTCAGAGATTTCTGTGACTCTTTTTGCCCTTCACCATTCTTGTAATCTCTCTCTTATCAGATCGATCATTTTTAGAAAAAGATCTTAAATATTCAGAGCTTTTAAAATGAGGCAGTATTATTATCCACCTGATAGCATCAAGTTATTACTCTTATTTCATAACAAATATTGTCTCTAATCACTCTGAGTTCTTTTTTAAAGGGTCCGCTGCAGACTTGCATGAGGGTGATCAAAAGAAGAATTGGGAAGTGCCGTGTATTCATATCTCCTGCACACATATACAGGTGAATATCTTGCTGCAAGCACAACATAGTAATTCTGTGTTTGTGTTTCTCTTTTGAAGCCGAGAAACATGCTGGTGTGTCTTGTGTGACGGCATCTATGGATGACATACAGTTTGAAGAGACTGCCAGGTACAAAACCAGCTAGCAATAATCAAATGTTTTCTTTTTAGAGATTATTACTGGGCACAGAGAAACTGAGATATTGTAAAATTTAAGGTAATGGGTCAATGGCCTCCCCAGAGTCCCAGGGTTAAGTCTCGTAATTGGCCTTCTGTATCTGTGATAGCTTGACCCACCTGGAAAACAGATCAATTTAAACAAGTCCAAAATAAACTGGGCTGCTGTGACCCAGCAAACTAGAAGCCAGGTGAGAAACTGATGGCCTAATGATCTTTGGCCCTAGTTAAAATGAGTGCTATGGTTCATTACTTATCTGTTAAATAGTGAATATAGATCTGAAGCAGTTGTTGCATGATTTCTTTATCGCTGCAAGTGCTCTTTCAGTTTATTTTTGGCCACATCATTCTTTCCACTCTTAAAGTTCATGTAACAAAATAGAAGCTTTTTGCATTTGAGAATGGTGACTATTTAGTGAACCTACAAGGTGATACAGAACTTCAAAAACTTGAACTGTTTTTCATGATTTCCTCAGGGATGTATGACAATGTGGGAAGAAGTGGCAAAACTTATCTTAATAAGTGGAAAAACTTATCTTAATAGAAAGTCAAAACCATTATCTTGTAGTTAATGCTGAGTTTAAGCGCTTATTAAAAAACGTGGTTTACTGGCATTTAAGTAAGGCTCTGTGTAATCAGTTTGTTACATTGCAGAATCTGGTTTGTTGCCCCAGCAGGACACAAGCAAAAGAGGAACTAAGATACCTGATCAGCTTGTACTGGCATATTTCAAAAGCCCTCTGTGGGTTACAAATGGAAGTGCCAAGTTCTGTGACTCTTGCCCTTAAAAATCTATTTAAATGCGCAGGCTGATTGGCTTCCCTGGCTTAAATAAACCGATTTGTCCAGGGTCAGAGTAGCTGTGGAACACTTCACTTTGAAACAGGTCCCAAAAGTACATGAAAAGACATTTTCCTGTCATCTTGTCTTGCCATCTCAGTTCTGACATCTTTATTTCCTACTGCTGGGGATCCCACAGGGTTCTGCTTCCTGCAGTGAAATGGGACTGTAGCTGTGTAGGCTGAAGGGAGTCTAATCTCTGAAGTTCCAACCTTGTGGGCCTGACTTCGCAGGGTGACATCGCACCTGGCTTCTTGCTGTTGTTCTCGGCCTGTAGTTTGAGGAAGAGCTTGGCCAGACCCACGCGGTGCCCTGCGAGCCCCTCTCGTGCCGCGCTCTCACGAGAGGAGCGCTGGTGCCCAGGGAAGCAGCGCGGACAGGGCTGGATAGACGAGCTTTGCGGGGAAGAACAGTGACTATCAGTGTGAGGGGCTGAGCAGGGGACCTCATGGGCATGAGTCTGCCATCACAGCCTGTTTGGCAGAGTGATCCTGACACCCTCTGCAAACACCCACGGAGACCCTGAACTCCGTCTTTGCAGGAAAGCTGCAAACTCTTAGTTAGTGTGTGTCTTGTTCAGTCATAGAATTTATCCGCTGATGTGATTCTTCCAGCCTGCAGCTGTCATTACTTGCACTGTAATTCTGTTGAGTTGAGAGGAAGAGTTCAAGGTATTTGATTGAGCTCTGTTTCCAAGTTTTCTAAGGGCCTTTTTTAAAAGTCCATAGGTCTAATTTCTTTCCAAGCTTGTACATTAGCCTTGCACTGTTGTTCTGAGCATCATCTTCTTTCTGCAGGTGGGCTGTTGGTTCCCTTAATGTGCAACCTAGAATTAATCATGTTAATGGTTGTTAGTTTTCTTTGCAAGTAGTGGTGGAAAAACTCCTCATGAATATCTTCCTCAAAAGGCAGGGAGGCCAATGTTTCTGCAGATGGTCATTAATCTTTCCCCTAACCTTTCGTTTTTTGAACCCATCTTCTCAAAGACTTCCACTTGCATTTCTAGTGAGAATGAGAAGGAAAAGGTTTCTGTATATTTGATTGCTTCTCTCTGGTGCTGTAAAGAAGCAGGTCTCTCATTTTCTGCCCTGGTGTTTGACAGGAACTGTTTGAGGGTCTGGCTGTCAGAGGAGTAAGATAAGAAAAGTGCTACCTTAAACATAATGGTCCTATTCATTAAATTAGGAAGAAATGATAAAGAGAACAGTTTTAGAAATAGGGGTTATACGGTGCCAAATCCTCAGCTGCTGTAAATTTGTCCATTTCATAGATAATGGACAGTAGTTGGAATTACATTTTATTGTCATGAATGTACCCTGCTGCACTTTGCCTGCTTTGAGACTGATGTGTAGCAGTTCCAAGTCAGCAGCTGAAGTCAGTGGTCTGATGTCCAGTTATTTGGGCTGTGGTTCTGACTTACCACATGCCGTGGGTCCCTTTACTGTTCTGGTCAAGAAGACGCTCAGGGGAACTGCCTTATTCCCATGTTTCAGCACTGCTTTATGTTGAGTTACTTGCAAAGTCTAGGGTTTTGCAGACAAGGGTATTTCTTGTTATCACCACTTAATGTGCATTTTGGAAATTCTGGGAAGAAAGAGACAAAGAATTTATTCAGCTATTTACATCTACACAGGTAAATGTATATAATTTTAAATAGTTATTCTGTATAGGTAAATGGGAAACATTAGGCTACAGTTTTGCTGTTCACAACTGTGCTACTGTTCGGATGGAATGGGCATAATGGGCTTTTAAAGAAGTCAAAGAGCAGCTTTTGTTCTGGTAGTACTTCCTGTTGTGCATGCATCTGTATCTTGCTCATTCTTGCAACTAGATGTGCTGAGTGTTTTACTAACTGATAACAAGATGTCTTTGAGCAAAAATAGCCTAGACCAAAATTTGTAGGGGGATCCATCTCTTATGGACCTTGGGCCTGGATCATACGTGGTGTGATGCAGCTCACAGCAAAGTGAAGCAATGCTGCTGTTAAGCTTACACAGTTTTCCAATTCTAATCTTCACCAAGCACCAGTGAAGCCTGCCCTTTGAAGAACTGTGCTAAACCCTTTTCACTGTATTTCCAGTGGTCTGGGGTGGATATAAACTGATCACGACTAATGAGATTCTTTCCCAGAGAGAGCACTTTTTTTACTAGCACCTTGAGAACCAGATCCAAAGCCCTTATTAAGCTGTGTGATTACAAACAATAACTCTTCTTAACAGGGTTGGACAAATTATTACCATCAAAGCAAAAGTGAACAGAGCATTCAGTACCAGCATGGAGGTAAGAGAGCATCACTCTTATTCCTAACAATGTTTGAAGAATAGAGGAGGAAGGTGGGAGGGGAAGGATGCAGCAGTTCTCAGATGCTTATTAATTTCAGAAGGAGCTTTGGGCAGATGTCTAAATAACATTGCCTCCTAATGAAACTCTGGTTTCATAATGACTTTCATATTTGCATATTATCTATCAGATAATTTGTGGTAGAATAGTAACTGGACCCTGAGGGCTTAACCTCTTTGTCAAGTATAATATACAGGATTAGATGGTTGGTGTAGGTCAGTCCCGAGATATTCACCAGTGTTTGAACAGTACTTGGATCAGAGCCCAGAGTCCACCGAATGGGTGGAGGTCTAAATATTTTGGAGATTTCTGGGGCAAAGGTGTTTCTCTCAGGTGAGTAAGGGTTCTCACTGCTCATATTGTAGCAGGTATGGTGATGCATTGCTCGTCACTGACCTGAAATCAGGACTGAACCATAAGGGGTCTTGCTCCACCTGGCATCCATCTCCAGTTTCCATAAATATTGAAAGGAGAGACATGAGCATGTCTCCAGGAGACAGCATGCCAAAAGATTATAAAAATTCAAAAACCAGAAGCTTTCATATGTGTCAGATATAAAGCCAAATCCTGAATTTTGTCCTGAAATTTTTCCTGGTTAATATCTTTCCTTACGAGCAAACTAAACATTCATGTGCATGTGTGGTACTAAAGATTTTTCCAGGGTCCATAGGATTTTGTCATGTTCTGAAATATTCAGAGATGTTTGATGATAGCACATTTTTTTTCTTTTCTTTTTTTTCTTTTTTCCTCTTTTTAATTTTTTTTATGTGTTAGAGACAGGCCATGATTGATTTGCTAAACACTGCATTGCTTTCTATCAGCTCAGCCAACAATGATGTAATGTTTTTTACTTTTTGTTCCCATCTCCCATTACCTTCTCCCTCCTAGGTTGGCATCAAGGTTACAGTGCAGGATACCTTGGCTAATGTAGAAAAACTTGTGAGTGTGGCGTATGCAACATACGTAGCCAAGCCAGTTGGCGGTATAAAGGTATTATTTCTGTTTTGTTTCATGCTTAAAGTTATTGGGAGTGCATTTCTGTGAAATAACCCAACTTTTTTTGATTGTGAAATGCAAGGCTGATAGCTCTTCTACTTTTCCAACCAATAATATAAATATAGCACAAAGTCGAGACTATAAAGACTTCTTTTCCCCTGCTCTCTGCTCTGAAACTGTTAGCTTTTTTAATTGTCCACACTTTCTCTTGCACTTTCTGCTAGCAACAGAATGGGTGCCTTTCTAGGTGGGGATTGTGCTGTTGACAGAGGCAGGGCAGCAGCACTGGAAGAGACCCCTATGATCTGCAGGACCTCTGCTTTTCAGAAACTGATCTACCCACATGTTGAAAACTACTGTTTTTTTTTTTTATTTTTTTTAATTCTTCACTCTCCTTTTTCAGACAGCTATACCATGGCATCGCTCTTCAGATAGGAGATGTTATTTTTAAACGAGTTTCCGACCTAAATTAATTCATTGCCATTTATATTAATCAGTTTTTGTGCTGATGTTGTTTCTGCACCTTAGTGTTTCCTCCCAGAAGGTGTTAGTAGAAAGCAGTCGTGGTGTTGTTTGGTCTTCATATTGCTGTGCCAAATAGGGACAGTTCTTTCGAAGTTTTTGTATGAGAAAGGCCAGATATTCCTCAGATCCTCTAAGTACCCCTTTGTATCAAGCAGTCTACTTTCTTGAACATGAAGGACTAGAATTGTGTACCACTTCTCACTTTCCTGAGCTGTTTTAGAGTTAAGAAAGCACATGTGTCCTTTTAGCATCCACTGCGGATTGGCACACAGCAAGCATCCTTGAGCAGTTCGCTATTTCTGCTTTCTCTTCTGCAATGATACACTACCGTTTGCCAAAGGAACAAAACTCTTTTTTCCCTCAAAACTAAAGCGTAGTCTGTTTGTGAAAAGGTAGCAGGTAAAGTGGTTAACCTGAGAGCACTAAAATACTCCAGGGATTATTTATTAGTGGTTTGGCATTGTGTCCATGACATTGCCCATTTACCTTTTGTCCCGATTTCCGGGGAGATTATTTCAGTATTACTTTGCTGGCAGTAAACTAGGACAGTTAACTAATGCTTAAGACAGGCATGTCCAGAAGAAGCCTGAGAGCAGCTCAAAATGAGAATTTAAAATCTCAGAGAAATGAACACTTCTTTTCAAATGCACATTTCTGAATGAATGTTCCCAAAGTTGTGCACAGAACAGCAGAATTCTTTGACCATCTAACTCTTTTAACTGAGCCAACTAGAAAAAAAAAGCCAGGAAGCCATTTAGCAGGAACAGAGATGGTGCAAAGAAACTGGAAGAGGTTGAGTGAAGGCTCAGAGGCTCAGAATGGAGAGCAGCTCTGCTTCAGGACACCAAAGATCGGGTTTGTGTGTGTTGCAGTTCCTGTGCTGTATTGCAGAGTTCCTGAGAAAATGACCTCTCAGATAAATCCCACGGTGACTTTTCACTGACACCTCCGGGAGTGCCTCTGCAGTATTTAACTAAATATAAAACTTTCCAGAATGCAGTGTGGGATTACATTCAGTTTGGCCCTGAACTGCAATGTATGAAATTTGCACCTAAGAAGCAAAAGACCTTCTCTTGGCAAAAGAAGAATGTGCACAAGTAGTATTTAGGGCATAAATCTGTAACGCCAGAAGCTGCACCAACCACCCCCTCAGAAAACCACCATTCCTCTGCAAATAAGTGCTCAGGTAGTTAGGGGTAGATGCAACAGGCCATGTGGATATGGACTGAATGGTAGGAACAAGAGGGAGTAAGTGATGTGAGTGAGAATGGGCTTTGGGGTACATTTCCCCTCACTCCGCACCACTGCTCAGTGTACCTGGCTTGCGTTTGCTGATGTGAACATTTTATGCTCTCAAATTAAGGTTTATCTCCTTTTCCTTTTTTTTTTTTTTCTTTTTTTAATAAGAATGATTTTAAACAGTATGTACTGTCATTCATATGTGCTTTAAAGTAAATGCACTTTGTTACTTAGCTGGAACAAATAGTTGCGTTATGAAAGTGGAAAGGCGCAGGAAGGTAATGCAGAATCTCTTGAACTTTAACTCTGTTGTTATCAATATTAACAACGCATCTTGGACAGTTGATAGCAAAGGATTGTAGCAAATGCTAATGCAAACTCTTGGTCAAACTGTATCTGAGGAGCCTTTTTGAGTTCAGAGTGCACCTTATGAATATGCAATTAAGATTGTTTCTTCTTTTTTCTCTCTTTTTTTTTTTTTGGTTTGCTTTTTCGTAGATTGAATTGAAACCTGTAAATCTTCTGTCTAGACAAGACCAGCTGGAGCATAGCCTGGCTACCGAGAGAAGGAGAATCCGCCTGGACTATGAGGAGGTGTTTCAAAACCTGATGCAGGAAAGCAATAAGGAAGATGGTTGCTGTGGTCAGTACAGAACAGGCAACAAATAGTTTGTGGGTAGCTAGAAAGCAGAGCAACAAACAATGCAGCCTTCTGAGGGGTGGTGGTAGTGAGGTAGTAGTCTCAGGTTGGAAAGGGTATGCCAGGTTTGTGAGGGTCAGACGGTTATTCTAATACAGTAGTATTTATTCCTGTTTCAGAAATTCCAGATTAAAATGCAGGATTGATAGCAAAACATGCATTAAATGTGAAAAGCAGGTCTTCGTACAGGATATATGTACAGCAGAATCTCAAGCAGAATCTTGCAATGTCCAATAACAGTATTTCTAATGTAAGTATAAGGAATAAATCCATTTGGTTTTATGACTCCTTTTTTGCAAGCAAACACTGAGAGCTGCTTTCATGCAATGAGATCATTCTCAACAAGCAGGAGAAAGTAGTGACGTTACATCACATAGTGATGAAAATGGGCAGGAAAAACAACTTAAAAACCTCCTCAGGACCAAATTCAAAAAGCTGAGGAGAAACATGTTTATTTCTGGTGGTATCTCTGCTCTTAAACAACAATTGTACTCAAAGATGTTGTGCTGTTCTCCTCTGCAAAAAATATCACAAATGTTTAAGAAATCTGATATATGTAATATGTGACACATAACTATGTATAAACAACAGACAGTATTTAATGGAGGAAAGAGAAAAACAACTGTAAATATAAAGTCTAATATTAATAATTTAATAATGTGTAGAACACAGAAGAGACTGCTTCAAGAAAGCAAGTATTGGATCTCATCCCACAGGAAATGGCTAATACCATCAAACAAATAACCACAGACTGATCTTGGTTTCCACTGCCTTGCCTGGAAACTTCTAGGAAAGATCCTGCCATCGCTAACACTAATGCAGCTTCTGGAGGACACAGGACAAGCAAAATAGGGGGAAGGGGTAGAGGAAAATACTGTGGAGGCTTCCAGGTACCAAATGGGTATAAAACACATCCAGCAAGTGGAGTTTGTCTTTTGTTTCCCTGTTATGCAACTTAAATAGGTCTAAAGTGCAAGTGAGTCAGATGTGTTTGCACACACACAAACACATAGTATTAAGGTAGGTTATTTAGGGCAAAAATCGAAAGTACATTTCAGGTCAAGCAGCATGCAGTGCAGGTGAGCGCTTTTAAAGTGACTGATACAATCTCCTGTTTGAACATAATGTAGCAAAATGTAACTGAAAAAAAGGTGACAAAATATGTGGCTAAGCATTTGGAAATGGAATTGGAAAAGTTCAGATAACAGGAGGCAGTTACTAATTTAGCTCAATATTTATCTCTTTAACACGTGTGCATCTTGTATGTTGTTCCTAATAATCTCAAGGTTTGCAGGTAGCAGGTTATAAAGTAATCACACTCTCCTCTTCATTGGACCCATTAGCAGAGGTACAGGTCATACATGGGGGCCAAAGTCTGTGAAAGGCATTTAAATATACGATAAGGAATAAACTGCTTTAAATGTCCCTTACAGGTCATGCCTGGCAGCCACGAATCATGACAAGTGTGTGCTGGGCCAAGTGGCTAGTTCCACATTACTGCTGTTGGCACGGCCTGTGGAGGGCCAGGGGTGGCTAGGAGGGTCACTGTGCTGTGGTACACCCAGTCGTGCTCCGTCCCCACTCTTCGTGTCAGGACAGAGCAAACTTGCAGCCTCTTCCAGCCCCAGGAAGGGACAGAGGCATTCCATATCTTTAAGGATTTTTCTTTTCATCATGCCTGATGCAAGTGGAGAATTTGCATTGGTAATGGAGAATTGCTGGGGTTTTTTGGCTATGTAACTTACCAGCTGATCTGAAATAAACTATTAATACATTGCTGTGGTTTTTTCAGATACTCTTAAAGACGAAGATGCGGTTTCAACTGAGCTTACTCATGTGCAGAGTATTGAGCTTGTCTTGCCTCCTCATGCAAACCATCATGAAAATGCTTTTGGTGGCCAGATCATGGCGTGGATGGAGACGGTGGCTAGCATTTCAGCAAGGTACTGCTCTGGATCACAGTCTTTTTATAAGGTTCTGACTGGATGTGTTCCTCAATCTTGAAGTTAAGGGCTTCACTAGGATTTATTTTAAATTACCCAAATCTTTGTGACTTCTCCGCTTCCTAAGACTTCCCTATTTGGCACATTTGCCATGGTATCCATTCCTGTGGACCCCAGCCAGCCTAGAGTATGAAATAATGTTTCCTTATTACACAGTGGCCCTGTGGCAAAAGAGACTGTGTTATTTACCTGAACCTCTCTACAGACAGTCATCATCAAAAATAAGAATAGAAACCCGGCCTCCTCATGGTTGGTACAGTGTTTTAAAAGCAGTAGTAATCTTCTACGAAAGGTAAAACTGATAGGGATGCCAAGTCCCACATTCTGTGGGTTGTAATGTTCCAGCAATTTAAAGGGTTTTGACCCTTTAAAAAAAAAACTCTTTAAAAAGTTTTTTTTCAGGTGAAAAGTGCAAAATATTTTTTTGTGACACTTTCTGTTATTGCTTGCCATTATGGCTGAGGCATGTAATCATTTAATTTCTTTCTCTGAAATCGAACTGTTGCTTTTTTCCACTTTGCACTTGGGCTCTATACAAAGCTTCTTTGTAAGCCAGACTTGAGTTTCCGTTGGAATTCTCCTTGCATGCCAAATGACCTAATTCTCTGCAGGGATTTTAGACATGTTTTCATTTTTTAACTTTAATAATTAAATGACTTTCCCATTCATTATTCATGTAGTTTTGATTTGTAGCTAGTAGTTGTACTGATAACAACAGATTTTCTGTAGCGGTTGGATAAACAGCTCCTTTTATTAACAACAGAATGCACCGACCTTACTCCAGTGTGTAATTTTCCTGACTTCAAAGGGAATGTTTCTGATTTGGGCCATAATCTGACCCATAATATTTACCTCTTTTCATTTGATAANTGAGTTTCCGTTGGAATTCTCCTTGCATGCCAAATGACCTAATTCTCTGCAGGGATTTTAGACATGTTTTCATTTTTTAACTTTAATAATTAAATGACTTTCCCATTCATTATTCATGTAGTTTTGATTTGTAGCTAGTAGTTGTACTGATAACAACAGATTTTCTGTAGCGGTTGGATAAACAGCTCCTTTTATTAACAACAGAATGCACCGACCTTACTCCAGTGTGTAATTTTCCTGACTTCAAAGGGAATGTTTCTGATTTGGGCCATAATCTGACCCATAATATTTACCTCTTTTCATTTGATAAGTTTGACCTAGCATTTAGGTTTAAAAACAGGAAGGAAACATCAGCAAAGCAGGTAGTGAAAATATTTTCTTTGGAACCGTGAATGTCAAACATGGTTTGTCGTGTTACAAATATCAGGAATAACAGGTGATGGCAGTGCCTGGATGAAAGCAGGGATTCTGTATTTTAGGCTTGAGAAATAGCTAGTTTCACTACGGTTCCTTTCTGAAGCAGCTCACAATTAGATCTGACCTTTGAAGGTGCCAGTTAAGAGTTGCTATGGCCACAGATTCTGATGGAGGAATGGTGGAGGAGGGGTAATTCTTGAAAAATATATTTTGAAGAGTATTTTAAAGGTTATTTCCCCACCTATCCATCCCTAAAACACTTTTTTTAGCTGGACAGTAATTGAACGTCTTACAGATCTGCCCTTTCTTGATGTTTTACACTTCCAGCAAAAGTATCCAGAGCTTAATTTTCCAGGAAAAACGTACTTGATATTTAGTCTAGACTTCCCTTTTGTTCCTGTCTTATTTTCAGTCATAAAATGTTTGCATTTTTATTGTGAATGTTTTAAATGAGGTCAACATTTAGCATTTTAAATAAGAAGAGCAAATTATTCTTAATGAAATTACAAAGTCGTTTGAATGCATAAGTCTATTATCAAGTTGTACCAGTCAATTAATTAGCTACAGATAATTGTGCACACTTAACAATACCAGTACATTAGTTTACAGAATACAATTGTGTTAAAAGCTAAGAACACCACAAAATTGTATTTTCGAGTTTAAAAGTGCATAGTAAAAATCTATTTCCATGTGCATGCATGATTCTTACAGGACTTTTCTTACATGTATGAGGGTAAAATGTATGTTTTTTTTTCAAACACTAAAAATAAATGACATCATTATTTTATATTGTCTTCTAATTATGTGATGTACAGAGATCGCAGTTAAGAGTGTGACTTTGGTTGCACTTAAACTGTTGCTTGCTCCAAAGAGCTTGCAAACGCTTAGGCTGTATCTGCACTGCAGATATCTTCTGTCAGGGCTATAAATGTCAGAGGAGTGGAGAATCAGTGGAATTCCTTAGTGTAGATGCCATAACATTGCAAGATTACTCTTTTAGCAGTGTAGCTGGGATCAGGAGTGCGTCTGTTTTTCTTTTATGACAGTAGTCCGAAGAGCATTTTTCCTTGTACAGTCTTGGAAAGGGCACTCTCCTGGCAGAAGAAATCATTTACACCGGTCCAGTAAAGTCTAACTAGAGGGACTACAGCCTATATTGCTGCCAATTCAGAGTGATCCATGCATTGAATGCTGCACAGGATCAGTTCTGAAATGAGACGGGTGACTGGATGCAATATGCAGCTGGATGGACAAAAGCAAAAAAATTAAGATTGGCTTATATTTAATGCACTACTTTGTCCTGGCCCTTTAACATTTAGTTTATAGGGTTTATAGATTGATAAAGAAGCCATTTAACATCTTGCTGTTTCTTTGTGTGTTTGGGAAACCAGAAAAAAAATGACAAACAAGCAGAAAATTACAAAATATAAAGAACTGACAGATTGAAATTTCTGCTACTTGAATAGTCTTTCTGGTGTTGAACATTTCTGCTCAGGTTTCTTTAATTGAATAAAGGCTTTATGATCTGATGTCTTTATGTACTGAGCAATACCTATTCCCCATGCAGTCGTATGGAAATTAATGAAACTTTGTGAAGCAAGTAGCTACTCTATAGGTAAAAGATTCGTGATCTGTCTTCAAAAGAAGGTAGTAAAAAGCAGTGGGAATTAATTAGTGATTGTAAAGTGTGCTGAAGACAAAACAGCATGACATAAGTAGTATTGTTACTTTTGAGGCCCAAATTATATGCTGTTGGAGCTGAGCATGTTAACTGTATTTCCGTGGGTTATGGAAGGGATTATACACTGATCTTGGCCGTGCAAAACCTGGTGCTGTAATCACTACCTTCTGCCAATCCAAGAAAGACGTGTTTTGCAAGACTGTGTTTTGCTGTATGTCTCTTCTGCTTTCAGCCGTCTTTGCCGTTCGTATGCCGTCTTGAAATCGGTCGATATGTTTAAGTTCCGGGGACCATCCGTTGTGGGTGACCGCCTCGTCTTCAATGCAATTGTGAACAACACGTTTCAGAATAGGTAAAGGTACTTGTGCTTCTTGTGTTTCTTGACTTCTCCAGCACCAAATTAACTGCATGTTTTAGCTGTCAATGGGCTTTGCTTTACTGAATGATTTTTTTTGCACTTTTAAAAACTTTTCTGAGTGAAAGTTTTCTAAAATGTATTTTAACCTTCACTTTCGAAATATTGAGATTCTTCATGGCTTAATCCTCATCCTGCAAATTCTGACTTCAGGGTTTGTTAGGAGACATTTTGCTGTTAGGGCCTTGAGTGATCAGAAGGCTACAGCCTGCCACCAGGCCCTTCCCGTTTAGTCATTTGTTGCTAGTTTGGGGTTCGCGTTTTTGCTGGCGTTTGGCAAAATTCCCTGTTTTGTTTTTTCTTCATGGTCTGAGTGCACACAGGGGTGAGGATTTGTCCGTGGCCATTTGAAATAAATAACTACAGCCTAAAGCTAACCTTCACCTTCCTCACGGAGGCAAGGTGTGGAATAGGGTCTTAAGAGTGGAACATGCATTTGGGGAAGCTAAACACCTGTTCTTGGGATTCAGTTGACTTCTTACCAGTCTTCTGCAGATTCTGCTTGCTCATGGTACCAGCTTTTTTTCTTTCCCATGCATATGTGCCATTTCCTGTGCAGATTTCAGACTTCTGTTGTGTTTGTACCACAGAGAATAACTCCTCTCAACTCTGGCAAAGGAATTGAGTTTGACAGTAGTCTGCTAGGCTGGGAATGGTTCCCAACTATGGGTATGGTTCTTTGGGCCAAGAGAGGACCGCTGGGCCTGCACCCGTCTGTGATACAACTTACGCTGAGCCCTCTTCCCTCAGCCAGGCCCTGCTCCAGAGCAGCAGGACATAGTCACACAGGGCGGGACATGAACTGTAGAAAGACAAGACAGAGGCACAAGCAGAGCAATCCCTCCTCCACCTTTTGTGGGACAAACACTGTCCTGGTGTAGCTGTTTTGTGGCTGCTTTCACTGTGGGTATGTTTGGTCCTGCCCAAGGGCTAGCAAGGCACCCTCATGCTGTGCATCTGCAGAATGTCAAATTGATACCATCTTGCTGACTCTTGCTGTCTCTTCTCAGTCTGCTCCTTGATGTTTGCATTTTGCTGCTTAACTCCTTTTCTTCTCATTTTACTAGTGCTATTTATCTAGAGACACCTTTTATTTCATTTCTGAAATGTGTCTGTCCAGATTGAGTAGTTTATTTCCTTTGCTACGGAATGTGTTTGATTCAGACTTCCTGCACCCATGAGGTCTGCAGCAATCCTGCTTAGTATGTCTCAGGGCTACTCCTGCATCGCTTATAGTACTTCAATAATTAATTTAAACTCTTATTTCAGTGTGGAGGTTGGTGTCCGTGTTGAGGCTTATAACTGTGAAGAATGGATCAAGGACCAAGCACAGCATATTAACAGCGCTTTTCTCATTTTTCATGCTGTAAATGACAAAGGAGAGCTGCTCACCTTCCCCAGAGTTAAACCTACTACAAAGGTCAGCTCTCGTTCTCAGAAGCAAGGTGAATGTGTACGTGGGATTACGTTGTCCAGCCCAGCAGCCTGTGTGTCACTTAGCCAGCTACTGACAGTCTTCCAGGAAAAGCAAGGACTCAGCAAGGCAGTGCACTGAAATGCATCTTCTTGGGGAAGGCACAAGCCTCATTCAGAGGGCTGAGAAAGCATCCCAATGCAATGTTTGCCTTTGAGTGAGAATTTTGTCAGACTTCAGCCATCTGAATCTAAGCAGTCTAGTGGAGAACAGTCTTTAGATGATGGAAAGAGAGGGTGAATCTGCCTTTTGGAAGCACGTGTCTGTGCTTCCAGGTCTGATACCATTTCTACTGACTGTGGAAAATGCTGAGAGTGCAAGAAACTGACCGAAGCTCTTAAGGGTTAAGTGAACAAAGTTACTTTTATAAACTCTTAATAAAGACAAGTAACAGAATTAGTTAAGGAGTCAATGGGAATCCACTTCCAAGGCAGAGTAGACTGTCTGGTCCTTGGACATGGAGATTTCAGCAAGTGGTTTCCCTGCAAATGGTTCAGTAAGCACTCAGAGCAGTGCAAATACCGTTGTTGAATTGTTTGCTCCTTTGTCACCTGTCGTTAATTTACTGGTCCAATTATATGATTTTTTGAGAGCCTGCACAGACAAGGATTATTTGAGAAGAACAGACTGTTCTGTGCAGCACTGCACAGTGCAGTTCTCCTGGGACTAGGCCTAAAGTCCTAGGATAGTGCTGCTCTGAGCATACTTTCTTACTAGATTGATTTGCCGACTTAGGGGATGTTGTCAGCTGAAAAATAAGTCACTAACTGTGGTAAACTTGGCAAAGTCCAATGTACAGTGTCCAGTTTATTTTTAATGCCTCTGTCGGATTTGTCCATCTAGAAGAAATAGTTTTTGTTCAGTTTTTTTCAGTTGTACAAAAGTGTCAAGATAGAATGTGCCCAAATTTAATCAGGTTTATCATTGTCAGCTTTTCTTTTTGCAAAGGATGGCATGAGGCGGTATCGTGGGGCTATTGCACGAAGAAGAATTCGACTAGCTAGGTATGGCTGAGTTACAAGGAGGTTTTGATTTTGAAAAGTCTTTATTTTTTTTTGCTGGAAAAGCAATTATTTGCTAAGTTGTCAAAATCTGCTCAAACATACTTGTTGCACTGCTTAATTTTTCAAATCTTTTTGCCCAAGTTGCCTTGAAATCATTAGGGGCTATTCCTCTCCTCAGAGTCAGCAGTTGGCTCTTAACTGTGGTGCGTTTTGATTTTCCCATTGTTCTTGAAGAGAATGGGCCTATTGCATATATGTCTTGCAACTGAAGACTGTTTGAGTATTTCTGAAGTATTTAGAAGCCACTTTAGGCTATAGAAGTGACTGTTATTAGTACATATTGGAGAAGGTGTAAGAACTAATTCATAGCACTATTTTCTGTTGAATTTTGTTTTAGAAAATGTATGCTTTCTACTAAGGAAGACATGCCTTCTGATCTCTGGGAGAGAAGCAACCAGGTAATCTTTGGACCGTGTCCTGTTGTCTACCTGCATAAAATCGTGTATTTGTACAGATTTTGGATGTGCACAACAGTTGTACAGATTTTGGCAGTTTCCATAGTACTTAAGTATTGTGGTGATTATGGAATAATGGGTAAATGTGTAATTAGATAAAGCTTATTTTTTCTTCCAGAAAAAAAAAAAGGTCAAGAGTAGATACCTCAATATCAGATGTTACCTTGAGTTTAATACAAAGCATAAAAAATGACTCTAAGATAGAATCTGCAAACTGTTTTAACAAGTTGTCCTACAAGCAGGAGAAGTAAAGAAGACAGATTGCCTGCAGATGTACGTTCCAGCGTCCTGTCTTTTCCTTTCCCTGTGGCATCAAATCCAGTGCCCATAGCTCCTTTGTGTCTTTTTTTCCTTTGTTGCGGGACAAGGCAAAGTGCGTGGACTGACTAATCTGGAGTTGTGTGTGAGCTGATTTGCCAATCATGTGTTGCTAGCCAGAATGCTTTAAGAGAGGAATTTTGCTGTAGAGGAGTTGATTTGGGTCTTCCTCCTTTTCCCAGCCACTAATTTTCACAAAACCTGTAGGGATTTTATTGTCTCTTGATATTCCAATCTCTGTTTCAAAACTGAATTTGAAATGTTAGAAGTGTGTGGGCTATAGGCAGTGAAACAGCCTAGACTCAGTTGCAATGGAAAGCAAAGGAGAAAACATGTGTTCATTCCTAGATGCACTGCATGAAGGAGTATGTTCTTCTAGTTTGGATATGCTGGGCCATAGATTGTGCCCACACCAAAAATTTAACAGTGATGAGCCTGCACTTAGATGGATTAAGGCACATCCTAAATATTGCCTCAGTGCAGAATTTTTGTCATTAAAGTTTAATTGTAGCTGAACTGTCAACAGCTCCCAGAAATGCTGCTGGATCTTTTTCTGTTATTTCTGAAAGTAAGTGAGTAGTAGTTGGAGCTTTATAATGCAGGAAGTAAATCGCTATTAGCAGTGGCATCACCAGTAAAGTTTTAATCCTGTAAACACAGATTTTTTTCTGTCAGAAAATGAACATGAACACAGTGTTAAAAACTGATTATTCAAATTTATTTAAGATTAAATGGACATCTGTCATTTAGGACTTCTTCAGCTATAAATTCTTTTGGTTCAGCATGTAAATTACAGCTCCGCCAATGGAAGTCAAGCAAAACCAGGCATATTTGCACTGTCTGGGCTCTGAGCCTTCTGTGCAAAGCCCCTGCCAAGGTACACCACAGCTTGATAGCAATGGAGAGGTTAATTTTCTAGTCGATTGTAATTACTTATGAGAGAAAAAAAAGAAAAAAAAGACAAAACCATTAGTTTAGTGGCCTCAGAGGTTACCTGTATTATCTCTCTGGTGGTCACAGTTTTTCTGCTCTGCTTTATAATCAGAGAAGCCCAAATTAGAATTTTGTTGTTGTTGTTTAATTAGGGTTGTTTTGCCATCAGCCATGTGAGCACATAATCTAGCTATTGGAAGTATTTAATTCAGAAACTACTGGACTGTGTTTTCTGGAAGGAAAACACTCATAGGGAAAATACACATTTATTTCTGATTCAGGGATAATGATGGAAAAACAGCATCTCATCTCTGGAATGCTGAGTAAAATATACCTTTATCCCTTTGTTTTCAGCAATATTTTTTATATTTCAGGCATATCTGAGTTACAGCAATATAGCCACGCTGGCACACCTAGCAGCAAAATCTGGATGGGAAATAACCAGTACCTTGGATAATGTAAGTTGAAGAATTGTGGAATAGCTGCATGGCCATTTTAGTTACGTTTCGCCGTAAGAGTTGGGTGGAGAAAAGCAACGTTTTACATGTGTAAATAAATTCATTGGTTTGACAGTACTTCATTTATTGTGGCTAGGGCTGAAGAGCCAAATTCCTAGACTTACCCTGAAAGGCTGGAAAACACTATGCAGCCTGTGAATCGTGCTGGTCCTCTGAGAAGGTCCCGAACGGTTGGTACAATATGGTAGACCATAGGGCCCCGGGAGCTCCACAGCTGGGCCTGCTGAGCAACCACACTGGACAGCGTAAAACACGAGCAAGCAAAATTCGCCTCATTTCTGTGAAAACTGAAGTGCTTCTGATGTTTCACCAACTTGATTTCATCGAAACATCAAACTTGGACATCTCTGCCTAGGCAGTGAGATCTGTTGGGCGTCTCATCACTGTGATAAACAGAATGTGTGTGGCAGTCTGTAATATGCTGCCTTTATCAGCTTTACAGAACAGGAGATGTTTCTAAGCAGTAGGCATTATCTTGTCATGGTTTTAAATGGATACAAGCTGTTCATATGCTATCATTCACCGCCTTCTCAGAAGACCACCTGACTCTCTCTTTTTTCTATGCATATTTTTGCTTTCCAAAAGCCAGCAAGCAAGATGCCTCTCTGTTCATGGATCAATGCTACAAGCTTAAAATCTTCAAGAAATCATATATGAGGCAGTTGTAAAATACACGTATGCTGTTACAGAAAACAGTAGCAAGAAAACAATTGAGAAAAGGCAATTTTAATGCAGTTACCATGCATATTTTCCAAACTTTAAAGAAAACCTGTTAAGCTTCGGTTCTGAAATGTACTTAATGGCTGGCAGATTCCTTTAAGAACACATAGATTTTGAGATTTTAGGGGAACTGGAAGAGACTTAAAATCTTTTAGTCTCATCTCCCGCATATTGCAGGCTTTACCTGTCCAGCGAAAGTTATGCATGTCCTTGGATCTCTGATTGTAGATGCAGCCCCGGGGAACGCTGTCTGCTCTACTGCATTGTTTCTTTGGCCATGAAGGGCCGGTCACCTCCTGCCTGTCTCTGTTCTCAGCACCGCTGTTGTCTCATTGCACACTAGGTCATGTACTTAATCCTTTTATGTTGGGTATTCAGTGGCGAAACACAGCTTTTCAGTGTCTGTGAGATGGTTTATGGGGAGAGGTTGTTGCATAAATGCTCAGGAAACAGATGATTAATTTTTGATACAGAAAATGAGCAACAAGATGATGTTCATGCATCTTGTATCACTTAGGCAATAAAATTTGTTAAATCTTTTCAGGATGTGAGAAGCCAGTTAGCGTATCAGGTTAAAATTTGAGTCCGCTCATTCTAAGCATTTTCTTCTACTTATCTTTTTTCATTATGTAAGATTTATGAAACATGCCAAGCCCTCTTCTTGCCAGAATGGTGTGTGCTTTGTTATGTACGAGTTCTTGCTCTTAAATTCTGTTGTGGGTTTCAGACCTAAATCCTGGCAGTAGGAACTGTTGTTCGGTTGAGTTTTGTTCTGCTTGAGTCTGTGCCGACTCCTGTGCATGGCAGGTACATCGTTTCATCCTGTGTGGCCTGGCTGCAGCTCCCTCCTGGTCACGCTGACACCTCCAGTGGGTTCTGCCCAGAAATTCTTAGGCTTCTGGAAAGCTTCAAGTAACCCTTGCTTCAGAGAAGCCCTCTTAGAAAAATATCCTCCTTTCATTTTTGAAAGTTGTGCTTTTCCTCCCCTTGCATTCCTGTATTTATGTACCTTTACCTGCTTGAGGGTCAGGTTATAAAAAGACAGGATTCTGGATAAATGCCTATCTGGGTTTAAAGTCTGATCTTGTCACCAGTCACTGCTGCCAGATTTACAAAAAGCAATGCAGGAGGTGATCAGGTTTTAGATTTGTAGGACTGACACTTTTGTAAGACTCTCTATAATGGTGCTGGGAAGAGGCACTTCCTTAATTCCTAAATAGATCTCCTGTTGTTTATGAAAGCGATGCTTTCTAGACAGAATTAAAATACACTGACCTAATCCTTGAATCTTTCTGAGACATCTGCAGTTTGGAAGGTTTCAGAATACATGCACGTGGAAAGAGCAAGGGGTTGTACCAGCCTTTCATACTCATCTTGTCTCCTGAGCTGAGCAGAGCTCAACTAACCTCACCACATGCAATTAAAACTGTGTGATCTCCCAGTGCTATTAGTGTGTTTGATTTTACATTGTTCTGTATTTGAATGTAAAACTAATCTTGAATACTCATCTGCCTTTCATATCAGATGTAGTCTCACATGTACTCTTGAGAAGATCTGCCTAAGCCAGAGATGTATAACGTTTATAAATGTTAAAATATTTATAGCTATCATTCCTTGTTTTTAATACATTGTTCATTTATTTCAGATAAAAATATGGACTCATGAGGAGGGTGATGTCTTGTCACTCAAAGTAGAAATGCAAGTGAAAGTACCATCAGATATTGCTTTCTCCCTTCTGTCTGACTTCACACGCCGCCAGCAGTGGGACAAACATTACTTGTAAGTAGAACTTATCTTTTCCCTAAGACTGTTTGAATCCACTGACAACTAACCTTTCTGATACAAACGTTTTTTGAAATGTTGACACTTTTCTACCTAATTAAGAAGAAATTGCTCTAAGAACTTGACATTAAAGATTCATTAGTCAAAGTGTGGATAGGTTTTTCCCTTAACAATAAAATCTAATTTTTCATAAACCTGCTTTATAAAAATAAGGTTGCCCTGGACTGTCAAAAAAGAGAACTGCAACAAATTTAATATCGTGTGTTAAAATGAAAAAGGTTTCTTGCCTAAGCATATCTATGTTAAAAGGGTTAATGTGAGTAGGTTATCTGTAACTTAAACCGGATATACATTGTCAATGCTCTGTGTAAAAAAACAACATAGAGCTTGGATTCCTTCTTGTTTGTGCCCTTTAACTGAGTAAGAGAGTTGAGCATCAGCATCCCAAGGTGAGAAATCAAGAAATGGGGAGATTCAGTACTCACTTTTCAAGAAAATTGACATCTTACAAGTGTGTTTGCGTTGCAGTGGACTTTAGAATTGCTTAAAGATGGCTTTTAATTTGCTTTAGATGGTGCAGATTAATGAGTGGTGAGAGTTGATATAAGTTTGATTGAGGTGATACAAATTTGCCTAAGTAAATAGACTCTTTAAGGACACTCTTTGAGTCGGCTACTCATTGAATCTTGACAGATTTTTATCAAAGGGTGAGAGTAAATGGAAGCTTAAAGGCATCTGAAAATATAGAGGCTACGCCAAATTCAAGGCTTATTAAGAAAAGGAGTTTGAAGAAATGTTATGTTGCTTTGCTGTATCTAGGTTTCTTAGGACTAACATGAAGCCCAGTTAGCTGGTCAAAATGGCATTTCAACTTAGCAGTTCTTGTTGCTGAGACACTAGAAGCTGGGATAAAGGGAAAATCTGAGTTATGCTTTCTGTAGTGAAAACTGAGGAATCAGTCGCCACTTCCAGCAGAGTGAAAGAGCACATCCTACTCAGTTGGCCTGCCGTGAACAGAGCAGAATACAACTTGGAATAAAATTTAGTGAAGTTGCTTAAGATGAGGAAAACAGTGTTTCAACCATTCAAACAAGTGTTTCCTGTCTTTCCTGTGGCATGTCAGGTAGACAAATGTGGTCATTTGGCAAGTAGTAGAGGCGGGCTAATTCTCAACAGGAATGGGCAGTAGGCAAAGGACATGTTGCAGCCCTTTTAAAAGATTCTGTGGGACAGAGAGGCGGTGTCAGATGTCGCATTGCAGAAAAGCTCAGTCTCTCACTCTCCGTTCCACTCTCTTGCTCACTGTTTGAAAACAAAGAGAAGTTACTGCACGTCAGGTACTACCTGAGGGTGTCAAATGTCTTTGCAGAACTTGTGAAGTGCTACAGGCTTTGAATGAAGATGAGAAAATTTATTACATAACGTCTCCACCCGTGACCGGCTGCAAACCCAATGACTTTGTGGTTCTTGTATCTCGAAGGCAACCCTCTAAACCCAGGTGAGTGCAGTTTCAGGTGTTGCTGTGTGCTTTGCGACCAGTTTTCATTTCCGTTGACCTCTATCTGTAGTCTGTTTCTGGGTGGCAAAGATTTTATGTTATTTTTTAAGAAATTGGGCTAGGAAGTGATTTTATGCTGTGCCATGTGGATGCCTGAATTTGCAAGACCTGATTTACTTTGTGTTGTGAATATGTGAAGAAGTGAGTTAAAAGCATTACATATGTGTATCATAGTCCAGCATTGCTTCTTTGATAGTGACTCTTCAGGAGTGTTATCAGCATAAAAATAGGCCAGAGTGTCTTCAAATTGGCAATTTGGGGAAATAAACGCATGTCCTAGGCAGGGAGAGGCTGTCAGTGTGCACATGACTGGGAGTTAAATTACTTTTTCCATCCCATTTACTGTAGTTCTGGATATCTTCTTATTCAAGGGAATGCTTGGCCTTTCCTGAAACCTGTGAGTGTGAGACATTTGTTGTGTCAGTAAATTTTATCACTGAATTTCGTTTAAGAAGTTCCTTGATTAGTTTAACATACATTGTTTTTACTTTTTATTTAAATATCAGTTTGTTCTTACATATGAGTATGAATAAATAGGACCATTTGATCTACCTCATGCTTACTCTTTTTCTTTTCTCTTTATTCTTCATGTTTTCAGACTTCAGCCTATTAACAGAACACTGCTCTTAGGTAGTATCCTGCACTGTGCTTTTTTCCCCATTTCTGAGAACTGGATTGTGTCTGCCCTTGCTGAGAGTGTCCACTAAGGTTTGCTGCTTTGTTCTGAATCCCTAGACCTGGTTCCTGGAGAACAGATAAATAAAGGGGATGGTGCAGCTAAACAGGTGCAGGAGACAAAATCCACTGGTGCTCTTTTTTCCCCCACATACTTCATCTTGACTAACACTTCCCTCTGTGCACCACTCGCTGTCTCTCTTGGGCACTAATATCCGATCTTACCACCTGATTTCTGCCCGTTAGGTCAGCCACAGCTGCTCAGCAGCATTAGGGAGTTTTGTTTGCCTTCATATGAAAATGACTTCTTTAGTGTAGCTATTCATATCTTTCAGTGTAAAGACATTTCATATTCTGTAGTTCTGGTCTTTTACATGTCTTCTTTTTTTAACATGTTATTGAGGAGATGTTTGATTCTTGTGCTTGCCCTGCAGTGAACCCTACATAGTAGCTGTGAGGTCAGTTACTCTGGCTTCCATGCCACCTTCCTCAGAGTACTGCCGCACTGAAGTCCTTTGTGCTGGATTCCAGATCTACAGTGAGAGCAGCAGCTCGTGCACGGTGAGCATTTCAGCAGGTCTCAATGTCCTCCGCCTCCTGGGATGTTCCACATACATTTACTCTCTTTTGAGCTGACACTCTGCTGCAGAAAACAGTAATGCAGCCGAAGAAATGAGCTGATCTCCCCAGAGATCCCACAAGGTGGGATTTAGCTAGCCCAGCTTGGGCCATGTGCAAGCTAGGGCAGATGACTGAGGTAGACACCTGGAGACACAGGGTAGTTCATTCAGCCCTAAAATTATGCTTCCAAAAGATGTGTGTTAGTCTGGTCTCTGGTGGCCCCATGTCTCTTTCTTTACTGGCTACAGAGAAAACCCAAGGTATCACTTCAGACTAAATGCTTAGTGTCAGAAATTATACAAGCAGAATCCTATCCTTAGACAAACTGTTGTTTCTCCCTCTGTGCTCTTTTACAACAGCAAGTTATAACCTCTCCATTTAACAAAATATGCTTCTGAAAATACTCAGCAGTGCCCAATGAGTGTGATTCTTTCCAAGGGCAACATCTTTGTTCATAAAACACATGTAGGCCTAAATGTTTTTTGCTGCACTGCTGTATGCAATTACCTCCTTTCTTGAGCACCTGGTAGGAATGAAGACACTAAGATCACTAAATTACTGCAAGAAATCATGCTCTTTGGTCCTGTTTCATAGTGCTCCTATTCTCATCCAGAAATACTTCGATAGTCATGTAGGTGGAGCAAAAACTGGCTAACTGTTGCCATCTGTATGCTTTTTAGCTTCACTTACTGTTGCTTAAACAGGTCTGTTACTTCAATCAAGTGACATCAGCTATTCTGGCTCACTTGGCTGCAAATCTCACTGGTTCATCAAAATCCATAGAGGACACTGCAGTGGCGTGTATGAAATTCTTGGAGCTGGAAGGCAGCAAGGACTGAAGCTTGGAGTCCTCTTCAGAAATTTGTTTCTGGAATGATCAAGCGGTACTGGTTTAGTTCCTGCATAGGTGTTGATCATTGTTCTACAGGCTGGTTGTGTTGGGTCATGTAGATGATTTTGAGTGTGAGCCTTAGAATATTGAGCACCTGCACTTCCTATTGATTTAGGATTTGGCTTTAGGCTCTAAATTCAACTTCTTAATTTTAAAAAGATGAAAGATTCTGCTCTTAATTTTATTAATTTATTTTACATAAAGAGGCAGACTTTGGCCCAGTAGGTCTGTGTATCATCAGACTGTGTCACCGTTGTATGATGATTATTGAACCTAATGCAATCCAGTCAGTGGGTAGACAGAGGTAGTTACTGATTTTGCTTAACGAAGAATTGGTACAACTACACAATTTACCATGCTCTGCTCTGGCTGCTCAGGATCTTGCCTAGGTGTTTGTAGGTATATTGAACTGCAGGAAGTGAAAGCTCTTAGTCTTAACTCAGAGCCATTGTTTTTGGCGTAAATAACTAGACAGGGTGGCAGCAGCTTATCACTAGCTGATGTGTTATAATCCTAGTATTTTACAAGAAAAACAAATGAAGAACAGTAATAGCACTTTATTCCTTACCTGGTAATGTTTACTTATCTATGACTTCCAATAAATCATTGTTTCTCAGGTTACAAATCCATTGTGATTTCTTCTACCCATCTCTCTGGAAGAGCTGCAGAATTGGTTCCAAAAAAACTGTTAAGTAGCAATGTTGGGGGAGTTGGCCTCCTATAAAAGTTCTCCCATAAATTAGTAAATGCTAGCAAGTTTTGTGCAAGAACGCTATGTTAGCATTGAGTATAAAATAGTAATAACCTTCAGTACATCCACACGTAGCTGAAAAGGTTTCAGAGTGATTTCAGAGGTTTTATTGTAAGGCATTGATTTTTTTTTTCTGCTGTTTTGTTTGTTTTTGATGAAAAGTGCCCACTTAAAAAAAAATAAATAAATAAAACAGGAAAGACAGTCAGCAGTTAGATGATAACACGAATTGCCAGGGGCAATTCATGAATTCACTGAAAGAATTGAAGAATGGGAAGTGTGGCAGTCATGTTACTGTAGTCCACCAAGTAATACAGCCAGAGCTCTGGGGGTCTGATTCAGTTCCCACTACAGCAAAGAGCTCTTTAATTAAACCTGGCACTCAGTCAAAGCTCTGCTAATGATATATGGGTTCCAGTATACCTCAATTTTGCACATGACTTGTCTACCAAGTGCAGTAGAAGAGACACCAACTGTGTCCTGCAAGCCATCAAGGGTATTAGCGGGATGAGTCACCTGGCCTCTCAGCAAGCCTGATTTACCTTTGGTACAGCACTGCGCTGAACCAAAGCATCAGTGAAATCAGGACCTGCCCTCTCTGGCTCCTGGGGAAGACTGGCCCCTGCCTTCCCTATAACACAAGGCTCTCTGCACTTGGAACAAGCGAGCGAGGCAGACGCTCATCTCTGGCTCCCAAAGGGTGACACTGGGTCTAGATCTGGAGTGCGAGCGCGGCACGGCTTTCCCTGCACGCACCAAGTGCAGTACCCAAGTCCAGGAGGGAGGACGGCAGCCCTGCCAGAGCAGGGACCCTGCTGAACCCCTCCGGCCAGCTCGGCTGGCCCTGCAGGAACCATCCTGGCCCGAAGCGCTGCAGGGCCAGGAACCCGTCTCTCGCTCCCTGTGCTTTAAACTCGTTGCGGGCAGACGGTGGCAGGGAGCTGCAGCGAGGGACAGGTGAATCTCTGGGCCCAAGCTTTGGCGAACAGAGACACCTAATGTTCAGCTCTGAGTACACGTGCAGACCTGCAACTGCCCAAGCTCAGCTGCTGCCAAGCACACCACCTGCCTCCTGGAGCTCCTTATACACGAAGTTAGGTTCTAGCCTAGGTAGCATGTGTGGTTAGTTGCGTTTGTTTTTGTTGGGGGGGGGGGGGGGGGGGGTGCGGGTTTTTTGATCCAGGGGTGTTTCTTCCGTCGGCGGGGTGTGTTTTNCACTGTCTGTTCTAGTGTTAATTGTTGGGCTCCGCTGGGGTTTGGTGTTGGTTGTGTTTGGTTTTGTGGGGGGGGGGGGGGGGGGGGGGGGTTAGCATTTTTTAAGCCAGGTGGTTTCTGTCCCTAGAGCCTACGTATTTTTAATCTTCAAACATAAGAGTGTGCTCTGCTGTTTGGGCTGGAGGACCTATGCAGCCTGTTCAGTGGGAGCTGCTCTGTCATCCTTAGGCCAGTTACTGGCCACATTGTATTCATTAGCAAGGGCAGGTGCTTGGGGGAAGTGTGAGGTTGAGGAGATACTGATTTTTGTGCTTTTTCTGCTTCTGAAGCTTTTTCTGCCTCTGAAAGGAGAAGCTGCAGGCTGGGACACTGTCAGCAAAACACTGACTTACTTAACTGCCTGGTTCTGGCCAGCAGCTTCATCTCTCTGACCCCGGCACACAGGCATGAGCCCCTTCTGTGAAAGCAGCCAGAGCTGTACAAGTAAATTTGACTTTTCTATGTAGCCTGAAGACTCTACAACAAATATCAGCCACCTTCTAAGACAAGGAGATTCAGGAGGCTTCTGCCAACACAAGGTTTTACTTAAATTTGTCTAGCTTGAATTTGCTTGCAGGTACAAGCATATCTTTACATGCAGCTTCTACAAGAGCTTTTCAAATAGTTCTTGTATATGACACATGCCTTTGTGCAGCCACTCAGAGGGAGTATTTATTAGTGAGCCAATTTAGCAAATAGTTCTGGGTAGCACTTTGTGAAGTGGAGCCTTAACATGTAAAAAAGCTCTTCACTGATGTTATATGGAATGCAGGGCAAATCTTTTCAGTACATCCTCTTCCTCAGGAGCAGAGAACAGGAATAAAAGGCAGAACTTCCTTCGCGGTACCCAGCCCATGTAAGCAGGCGTTGTGACTACCTGAACAGCTGTTCTGTGGTCCTGAACATCTGGAACCTCACCACGTGGCTATGCAAGGCTGAAGAGGCCTGTCCCTGTTTGGCAGACAGCGGTGCAGCAGTTTTAGCTGCAGGAGCTAGGCAAGTGTTTTGGAGTACAAGACGGATCAGAGGAAGAGGTATGAAATGGAGGGCTATTGTACCCAGGGACTGGCACCACAAGGAAAATCCTGTCCCAAAGGCAGGGACACTTTTGGCATTGTCCCTTGAGGCAGGTGGCAGTCACAAACAGTATGTTTTTACATCAATATCAATAGAAACATCTTTTAAGTGAGGATCCAGGTCTGCTGCACTGTTAAAACTGCTATCACTTTGAACTTAGCAATTGAATTAGAGCTGTGTAATTAAGCTCCTTGATTTTATCCATTCCTACTCCCCCATTTAAACGTGTGCTCCAGTTGTTATAAACTGAACATACTGTAGCTTTGTCAGCTTAGGTGCCTTTGTATCCACAGCCGAGCCAGGAAGCCTGAAGTAACAGCACTAGCTGCTGTACTGATCAGCATTTTATTTTTTTAAAAGGTGTAAATACAAAAAGTATCTAGACAATTAAACTCTTGTACTTGTTCTTTGCATTCTAAAGCTGTAGCTTCAGTGCCTGTTCCTCAGCCTCAGAAAATCCTGAACTCAATTTATGGATGTTTAACACTTTCATTGAAAGGGTATGTTAATTCTGCTCAAGCAGTGGCTTTATCACTGTGCTTTCCTTCAGCCACAGCTGCTTGTTATTGGATCACGCAAGGTAAGTTTTTAGAAGGCACAGACTGGGCAAAGTACCACCGCATTTGCCCCGTGGCAGCCACAGCACCAGTACAATATTAAAAAGCCTGATTTCCATGTCTGTGGCACATGTCTACACAGCGCAGAGAAGCACAGTACAGATATCATGCACAGCACCCAGCGCTGTTGCTCAGGGTTGTGCCAAGATGCCCTTCAGGCTGAAACAGGGCAAGTGAGGGCAACTTTGGTGCACTTCTCCAGTAACTGTCCCCTCCTTGTTTCATGGATTTAGGAGATTCCATTCTGATGTGATTAGACATACGAAAGGACTGTTGGATCCACTGCTTGAATTACTAATATTTGGAGATCTATGGCAGGAACTTCATTTTGAGTTGCCTCAAGTAATACTGATAAAATTTAATCAGTTTTTCAAATACAGGCTTACGATCTCCATTTAAAAATAAATAAATCTGCCATTAAGCAGATGTGTACATGTAGTACAAAGCAAAGCTTACTCCCAAACCCCCAAGGGATAGGAAGACCAAAGAACAACATTTCTTGAACTCTCCTTGGAAAAAAAAAAAAAAAAGAAAAGGAAAACAACCAAGCAGTTTCCTTGCTCTCCAACTGTTTTCAGCTGTATTTCACCATAGCTATCAGAGGAAGGGCCTGCTTGTGCTCCTCTTAAGTGACTCAAAAAACATACACACTGCAATTAATCAGCTGACAGAGCTGATCTATCACATATGACAGCCTGTATATTAAGGCTGTAGGATTTGCCTGATATCTCTGATATCAAACTGTGCAAGCTTGCACATGAAGAGCAATAAGTCCTTCCTAAAAGCAGAAGCCCAAACTACCTGACTAGAACCCAACAACCGTGCTTAGGAAATATCCAAGATCTTTTTGACAGAAATGTAGAAAAACTTATTAACCGCAGCATGCTTGCCTTCATCTCTGACATACAAGCAGTAGCTTAAGGCAACAGTAGTGATGACCTGAATCCAGTGGTTGCACAGCCCTGTGATAAACTCTGTTTGTTTACTGCAAAATCTCTGTGTTGAGATTTCCCTCTTCAGAGGGCTGGTAGTGAGACAGAGCTCTGTTCAGAGAGAGAGCTGTATTTCTGCATAAACACTCCAAAATAAATTACCTGCCTGCTGCATATCTGTTGCTCCCAGATTTTCACTAAGCTGAGTGAGTATGAGAGGCAAAGTGGAAAAAATTGGAATACAAAAGAAAATTTAGCAGCATCAGTCTGGTTGATTTACTGGATCCAGCAATCCAGTGCAGTCACTATTCTGAAGTGAAGCAATGCAGGGTTACTGCAGCTTGGTGTGCAAGAGTGGCCTTCAGAAATTAACAATTTTAGGTCCTTTCACTTTTGTTTTTTGCAGCTTTGGTGTTTCTGTAATTTCTTCAGAATCTGCACTCATTCCACTGGTCCATCGCCCAAGCGTAACATGATCTGTAGAATAAAAGACACACTTTTATAGCAAGACTAAGCACTACCATCATTAACAAATATACTCTAGCTCATACTATTACATTTTTTTTCTCTAATAAGAAGTCCAAGTTTTGCACAGCAACATCCTCTCCCCTGCCTTACTCTATGTGCACATTCTCAAATGAAATGTTGTCCTTCTCAGACCTCTTTTATCTTGACCACAGCCAAGCAAAGTAGTAAATGCAAATTAATCAGCTGTGCATTCGAACTCCCCTGCGCATCATTCCCTTGCATCTCACCTGAGTTCTGGTTTTCTGGACAGTCTTTCTTGAAGTGTTCCACAGAGCCACAAAGTTTGCAGCAGCCACCTTTTAAAAGAGAAAGTTTTCGTTCATCCAAGGGGGATTTGTTTTATTCCTCTGTGTATGTTGTAAACTTGTTTTAGTGTTGTAGCAACAAAATCTGTATACACACCACATACAAACATATCATATTTGTATCATATCAGTGCAAGCCAAGATCAAGAACTGTCCCTTTAGATAGTCCATATTCCTGCACAGAGTAATGTGACAGGGGGCAGAAGATGAGCAGGCAGCTTTAGGAGCCTGCACAGCCACGCACACGTGCACACGCACACCCCTTCCTCTCTGTCTACGTCTCTGAGTCCTCACTAACCACAGTGCGCCATAAAGCTCTGAATACTACAACTATCAAAGACCATGCACTGAATATTTCACATTTCTTAGAAACTATCTTTGGGAGAAAAGAATCTGAATTCTGTGGAAACATAATCCTTCAAAGCAACTTTTGAAATTAATAGGAGCTGCTGCTAGGTAGGTAATCCAAATAGAGGTACTGAATGAAATATAAATTTTACTCATCTGAATATTTAAGAGTGCAATATATTTGTACTGATTATTCTTCCAATTTAATTGTTTTTTAAAATCACTTTTTGCAGTTTGTGAAATGCCCCAAAGTTTATACTGCCCTTCTCCACTTCAACATATGAAATCTAATTAGCCACATTTCCTTCTCCTCCTGAAATTCCAAGGATGAGTAACTTTGCATACTTTGAATGTGAGTTGCCTTTTTAAGCTTCCAATTAAAGCAAACATTCTTAGGTAACGGAGATTAACAATAGATTCCCCCTAACTGACATCTACTTTTATCTACAGTAAAAGATACTGAGAAATTCTTTTTAGTAGAACCCTCCATTCACTTCCAGTACTGTATATGAACCCACTCCTTTGTTCTTTCTTAGCTAAGCATAAAATTAAACAATAAAAATTGTTAACACTCACCTTCAGCATATAATCCTTTGGGATTATCTGGACATGACCTTGAAAGATGTCCCATCTCACCACAGATAAAACATTTTGCATATGGAAATGGTCCTGTAAAATCCCATACAGTTTACGATGCAGATTAAGAACTTAGTAAACTCATAATTTTCCCTAGAAAATATATTATAATACTAACTTGCTAAACACTGTAATAGTCATTGTTAAAGTCATGTAACATGTCACTTTATATCCTCAGAACAGTTAACTTACTAAAAAACAAAGCCTATATTTCAGTAGTCAGAAAACCTGCACAAAGCACTTTGAGAAATACCAAATTCTGAATCTTACCAACAGCTGGATCTACTTTTGCTCTGCACTTGGTGATTTCATGTTCTGTGGATCCACAGCGGTAACAGATTCCTGTACCCATATCCTGACTTTCGAGTACAGCTGGGCAATCAGCAATCCCATGGCCAGGCTCTCTACAGTGGAAACACACCTTTGAAAATAAAAATTAAGTTACGTACATTTTCACAAGCAGTTCACAAAGCCAAAGACTGCATTCCTAAGGAAGTAACCTACCCCTAATATGTAATTAGCACTTATATCGAGTAGGTTTTCACTAAACCATCATTCTCTTGGCCAAGACCCTGAGGGCATTACCAAATACATATCTCTGCTGCTGAGAACTGAATTAATTGTAATGTGAAAAGGAACCTTAAAGAGTAAGATTTCATAAAGACCCCTCACAGACAGGAAATTCCTAGTATACTAGGGCCTTTGGGCTTTTTAGAAGACAGAAATATCCCAGGGATTTTCTCTCAGGGAGAAAGTACTTTAAGTTTGACCTAAGAGAGAGCACAGCTGCCAGTGCTCTAAGTCACTAAACACCACCACTACGGGTACTTTTTCTTTCTTCCACAGTACAGTACTATCCATCTATATCTACATATATCTATATATAAACATTTATATGTATCCCCCCTCATCAAAGCCGAACTCCATAGCTCAAAGATAACAGGATAATACTTGGCTTCTATCACAGCACAATTCCCCAAGTTTGCTAAATACTACTGCAATAAGTGCTAAAATTAACACGAAGGAAGTTGCACCAGTGCCTTATAAATCAGCAAAGTCCTAGACCTCTTCCCTGCCGTACCCAAGGCTCAAGCACATAACTGCTCTCACCCGAGTTAGCTAGGGCAACCACGCCAGTTCTCAGGCAGGGGTGCAGGGAAGTGCACAGGAATATTGCGCAAGTGAATTATATGCGGAGATGCTCCAAATTTCACTCGCCTAGGGAAGAAGGACGTTTGGGCAGCCTGTCGAGCGCAACAAGAAGAGAGTAGCCAGAACAGCCATTCTTGAGGTAAAAGCCTAAGGTGAAATTCACCGTTCGTTTCAAAGCGGGGTACTTCAGCTGACTGTATGAGCTCCAAGCGCCGACCAGGACGTGCCCTCCCGCACCCCCTCTCGCACGGGGCAGCCGGCGGCGCGGGGCCCCGCGCGGCGCTCACCATGGCGCTCCGCCGCGCCTCCTGCCGCC
>VWPW01004739.1:160159-282760 GCA_013389825.1 Crypturellus undulatus | reverse complement strand
AGCGGAGCGGAGCGGAGCGGTTGGGCCGGGGGGAGGCGCAGGGGCCGCGGGGAGCGGGCGGGCCGGGGCCGCCAGGCAGGGTCGGGGCTGCGTGCGCGTGGGGCTGCGCCGTGCAGGGGTGTCGCGTTTGCAGCCCTTGGCCGTGCCGTCCCCGTGTGAGTGGCGTCTGTGCATCAGCTGCGCCGTCAGCGCGGCCTGCCGACGTGCGCGAGGCCGCAGCGAGGCCGCCTCGGGCCTCTGTGCTGAGAGATTGGCGGCGGGCGCCGCACGGAGCTCTGAGGCGCGGTTCGGGACACGTTTCTCCCTTCGGAGCACCCCCTTCGACAAGGTTCACAGCTCTGCAGGACTATAGTGATAGACGCCCCTGCATAGCAGTGAAATAAATACAACGAGAATTTATTCCCGGTTATTCTCAATTCAGCCTCCTGTAATTTTAGCATTTCACTAGGTCTTCATTACTTTTTTGTTTGTTTGTTTGTTTTTCCTGGCAGATAGAGGTGATGTTATAAAAGCAGCCGGACACCATTCCTCCTTTATTCATTACCTTTCATATTTACATTTTTCCAGGGCAATTAGTGTTTTAGTCATTTTCTGGGGCTTTGTGCCCACTAGAGGGAGATGTGCACAAAGCATACATTGATTTTGCTATTGAAGCCCATGACTGCCAGTAAAAAGCAATGGAGATTTAGAAATAATAAGAATACATTTATTGTAGGTAAAAATAATCATTGAAGGCCATTTAACAGTCACTTTTCATCAGGTGGGAAATAAAACTCAGGTTTTCATTCTAAACTAAAAGTAACAAAGTTGCTGAGGGAGTTACAGCCCAGCCAGAGCGCGGGCTGCGGGCACGCTGCCCGTGAGCCAGGGGGTGGCAAGCCGAGTCTGAAGCTGATCCACGCCGGCCAGCGGGCTGCAAGAAGCAGGCACCGCTGGCACAGAGGGAAAGAAGCTGGAGGGAAGTCCGGATCCCGGGCCCACACACGCGTCCCAGCAATTTTGGGTAGCACGTGTGCTGCGTGCGGATGAGCCGATGGTTTGTGAATAGCCGGTTACTAACTGCGCGGCTGCGTGCGTCGCAGCAGCAGGGTCTTTAGAAAGTTCGACCGCTGAGTTTGCTTTCGTTCTGGCTGAGAATATTTATAACCTGTAAATCCCCAAGGAGAAGGTTTGCCTGCTGAAGAGGCACCACAGGCACCAGTTGAACCTGTGAGTTTTGCCTATGATCTATGGCTAGTGCACACTGCTTGCCAGAGTCTCAGGATGACATTTTTCTACTTGTTGCTACTTTGATTTAAGTCTGGATAAAGAAATGAACCGGTAAACCCTGTAACTGCCTAACTGCTGCTGTAGCTGCAGTACTCTGAGGGCTCCAGTACAGGGGTTGATTTAGTTATTTCCTTATTTTAACTCTCAACTGAGCAGGTTACTGATCCTTTTCTTTCTGGCTTTCTTGGCTGTCTCTGGCTAACGGTGACATACTGTGTATTCTGTGTCAACTGTGGATGGATGTTACTGTTAGGTGCCAGGATGGCGAGCGCTCGGGCCGGCAGCTCGGCCGGCCGTAGCCCTGTGTTAGTTCTGTCAGGTCACGGGCCCTGTGACTCTAATTCTTCAAGACATTTAAACAAGTGCTTAAATGTGTTGCTAGGTCAACTCACATATTTAAGGGTTTATTTTTAGGCAAGTGCTTAAATGCCTGGATGAACTGAGGCCTTTAATGGTTAGCTTGCAGTTGGCTATTTAGTTATTTATACAGTGAATGTACTCTGCCCTTTAATATTTCTTTATCCAAATGAAAAATTAGAAGGCATCATTCAGGAGAAGGAGGATTATGAGACACACACTGTCATATAAATAGAATTTACCTTGTTAATTTTAATAGCTACCTGTTAAGGAAACATTTTCTTCTTGTAGGATAACAATTTTTGATTTTTCAGAAATATACAGGGAAAAAGCTTTATGGCTTTAAACTTATATAGTAGTGCTTTTTAGCTAGTCAGTTAATAATACAGAATGAGGTTTAATTTCGTCAGCTGTTGAGGTCCTGTATACACACAGGAGTGCATCATCCTCTGCAATCCACTCACGCCGTTTGCCTGTAATGCACTTTTCCTTCTGCAGTACTGACTGTATTTAAAATAAAGCAGCTGTCTTTCCCAGAATAGGAAGATAACAAGTCTAAAACACTGAGCAGAAATAACTCTATAGGTAACGATTCCTAGGCATGCTAAACGTTACAGAGAGCTCGGCATGCTGCTTCTGATCGTTATTTATGATTCTGATTTCTGTTCACCGAGGAGATAAGGTCACCTCATTGCTGCAGAAGAAAGTCAAGATGCCAGTGTCCCTGCAGTCATTTGCAAGTGTCAAGCCAGACAGCAAATATCCCAATGCCCAAAGGCTCGTGGAAAACTGCCTCTTATTTGGAAGTCTCATGTTTGCCTTCAGCTGGAGTGAGGTGCCCAGGTACCTTTTCAAGATTTGCCAGTAATAGCTTGCAGAATTGGTGATTCCTTGTTACTTTCTTGAAGGATTTGTCTTGAGAAGGCCTTCTGGGTTTGAGGAGGGAAATGTACCTCTCTAGTCAGTCACAATATAGTCACAGCTTGAATATGCACAATATATACAATATATGCATGTGCGTGTGTGCTTGTGTACACATAAGTGCATGCTTTATAATACAGGCATGTACTCGGTGATAGATTTAGCTACCTATCTAGTCTCGACAACACAGAGATCTTCTTAGACTTAAAAACACATATTTTAATTATTTTCTCCTATGGTCATTACTCATGTCCACAGGAGCTCAGATTTCCCTGGTAACTGCATGCGTCTCACCGATGCCTAATGGTTCTGTCAGGATAACTGCGACGAAAACCTGCTACAGAAAGCATCGTTACAAAATGCCCTGCTTGGCTGGAATGAAATCTAGACGGATATCTAGATTAAGACAGAAGAACCTATGGACAACATTATCGTTTCAAATGAGCATGTACAAGTGCAAAAAAACACCCCTAAAATCCTCTGGCAACATAGGGTGTAGGTGTTTGTCTAGGAAATTCTTGGAATGGTGCGAGTTCACAGAAATACAATAAGTGTGCAAAATTGCAAAATTCATTAATTACCCTGCTTTACTGATAATCTTATTATTGTAATGTAGCAGGTATTTTTCCACTAAGAACCCAGTCTTCTTTTTTCATACAATTTCTTCTGGGAGAATTAAAATGCGGTGCCAGGGAGCAGCAATGCGGTGTGCAGGAGACGGCCGTGTGTTTGTGCCTGATTGGAAGAGGCACCTTAATAGGATTTTGCACTGCACCTAATGCACGTCAAAGCGTGTCATGTTTTCAGACATCTTCGCAGGCAAAAGAAATGGCTGTTTAAACTCTTTTAATCTTTTAATTAGGCCTTAAGGTGAAAGTAAACTGTAAAAGGAATTACAGTAGAAAAAAGATGAATAGTAATTATTTGGCAGGTCTTAGATTACAATCTGACAAATCATATTAGTCAAATAATTCTGCATATAAATATTAGCTGTAATCCATTCCCTATGCCAGAACTGCTGCCTTTTTGGATAGTAGGTTCACAGAAAAATTACATCAGGTCTACCCAGATGTATGTTGGTGTTTTAAAGAGTGACAGCTTCATGAGTGTTTAAGTCAGTTCCTGTTAGGTCAGCACAGGATTTTAGGTGTAAGGCGCCAGGAGTGAAATCCATTACAAGTGTCAGAGCTGCAGATTTAGTGGTTAAGATTTTAAGACAGACTTCAGAAAATAAGTCAGTTCTATGCGCCTGATGACCTCTGTAATTAAAGTCTTGATTATGGGGAACCTTCCTAGTGAAGTGTGGATTTTGCTTGCTCTTTCTGTGAGTCAGGTAAACATGAGTGCACACTATAAAGCCCAAATTCAAAGATAAGCCAGGGGGGTCAGTCTTCAACCACTCGGAACAGCTTGTCAGCCTCTGCACTGTGGCTGTTGCTCTAGCTCATGTTGTGTTTTACTTCCCAGAAAAAAAAAAAAAAGATAAAGTGATGCAGTACATCTCCTATGGGTTACGATCATATAAGACCAGCCTGGTAATGCATGGAAGTTTATAACCCCCATATTTTAAGGCAAATCTGGTTCAGTTTGCCAACCTGCAGTGAGACTCGCAGCATGCAGGCTGGATTTTCTGAATGCATTTATTTCAACATATGGCTAAAACCTGGCTCAGGGAGGCCTGGCACAAATAGCTGGGCTTAAATATCCATGCATGCCAATAGATGTAACTGTGCTCCCAGCTGAGAGCTGTGTGTTGTCGATTTTCCCTCACTCTCTTCTTCAATGTTTTCAGCCTGTGTTTCTCTCATTGCCTGTTCTGCCTCATCTTTTCCCCTGCAAGTGCCTTCAAAAGCGCAGGTCTGTCATTTCCCAGCTATTTCTGTGGTGCACAGGACAAAGAATTGCAGCTTTGCGGTGGCCCCCCTGCAGATCTTGTGCGTGCCTGTCACGCTGGCCATCAAGACAACGTGTTTATTGCTGGGGCAGTGTCCATGCAGCTGCCGTGTGGAGCAGGAACCTGCTGCCGCCGCAGAAGGCAGGATGTGTTCAGCGTGCAGATGGCCTGAGGACAATGATGATGCACCAGGGTTGGCTGGAAAAGTCCTTCGTGGTGTTAAGAGGTTCGGTTTCATTTAAAATATTAGTGAATTAGAAAAAACGAAAAAAAAAAATGCCCATATTCATCAGCTGAGGTGTTCTTGTTGACAGTGTGAGTATCTCAGAGAGTGAGAAAGACCTCAACAGTGAGACGTGGAAGTGGCAAATAATAAACCCTTACAAAATAACCCATACGAGGAGTATTTTAGTTGTGAAGGACACATTTGGATGCCAGCAGTGCAGGGAAAGGCACAGCTTAGCAGTAACAGACGGTAAATTAGAGATGGGTACTGGTGCCTTTGCAGGCTTGCGACTCCGTGCCCGGGAGAGCACAGGGAAGCCAGAGCAGGTCTCTGGCTTCTTGTCCCATCTGCAGGCATTTTGCAACAAGCTCAGTCACAGGATCGGGTAGGCTGGAGGTCTGGCAGTCAGAGGATCCAGAGGCAACCCCATCCAATGCTCCCACTCAAAGCAGGGACAACTTAGACTAGATTGCCCAGGGACTTATTCAGTCAAGTGCTGAGTATCTCCAAGGATGGAGATGCCACAAACTGGGCACTCTGTTCCCATTTTTGACCACTCTTGCAGTGCAAATGGTTTCCCAGATATCTTATCAGAAATTTCCATATTCCAGTTTGTATCCAGTGCCTCTTGTCCTGTCACTGTGCACCTCCAAGAAGAGTCCTGGTTTTGTCCTCTTTAAATCTTCCAGTGTAGGCAGCAATAAGATGCCTGCTCTTCTTCACTGAACAAACCTTCAGCTTTACCTCGTTCATCATGGGCCCCAGCCTCTGCGCATTTTGGTGGCCCTGCGCTGGACTTGCTCTCGTTTGTCTTTGCTGTACTGGGGAGCCCCAGACTGGCTGCAGGACTCTGGATGAGGGCTTGCAAGTGCCATGTAGAGGGGAATAATCACTTCCATCGATCTGCTGGCTGCACTCGCGTGCAATACAGCCCCGCACAGGCACACTGCTGGCTCACGCTCAACTTGCTGTCCATCAGGACTCTGAAGTCCTTGCAAAGCTGCCTTCTGGGCAGCTGCTGTGCTGCTGCACGGAGTTACTGCAACCCAAGTTACATTTGCCTTTGTTGAAACTTGGTGAGTTTTCAGTCAGTGCTATTCTACAGTCAAACTCCCTCTGAAGAGCAGCCTTGCTCACCAGCTGCTCCTGCCACTTAGCAGCATCAGTGCACCTGCTGGGGGTGTAATGCACCCCATCATCCAGGTCATTAATGAAGACGTTAAAGCAGGATCATCAATTCCAGCATTGACCTCCAAGGAATACTAGTGGTAAGCGGCTGCCAGCCGGGGGTGTAATAGTCTTCCAGGTCATTAACGAAGAGGTTGAAACAGCATCAGCAGCTCCCACATTGACCCCTGAGGGGTGCTACGCGCGCCGGCTGCTGTAACGCTGCCTGCCAGCAGTCTGCAGCGGGCACAAGGAAAGCAAGCAGAAGCTCCAGTCGGAGCACGTACGGATTCACCGGGGAATTCTGCAACTTTTGGGCCATGATTGTCTTTTCCTGGGAGGAGCTGGCCTTTTGAATGTAGTTGCTGTGAAACACTGAGTATGCTTCAATATACAGAAGAAAAGCAGTGGGACCACCATGATCTTCTATTTTTGTATTCTACCAAGCTTTTCACTGCACAGAGTAGTGGTGAGCACAGAGATGGTATTATTCAGAGTGCCAACACACCCTAGGCACTTTGATGAGTGACAGTTAACTAGTGCTTGTGCTCCATGGCCTGAAAGCTGCAGGAAAAGCCTGGCATAGGCCATGTTAGGCAGGTTGATGTTGGGTACAGAAGGCAGCAAATGGGTTGGCTTGCTGATTTTGCGGGTCCCAGGCAGTAGCAGCTGAGGAATGACCTGGGGGATTCTTCAGGGCTAAGCGAGCGTGAGGGTTTGGGATGCCCTAGTAAGGAAGGGTGTATGCAGAGCCCAGGAGAGGCAGCTCCACGGGAGGGCACCAGGGAGCCCCAGCTGAGCGGGTACGGGACCGACTGCCGAGCCTGAGGCCGCGTGCAACTGTGTGCTCTAAGTTAATGTTGAACTTACCATGCTCACTTACCATGTGAATGTCAAAAACACAGTGTTTTTCAGCACCTGCCCATCATGCTGCCAGGCTTGGCTGCCAGGGCAGTCACTGGAGAGACGTGGTGCTGGGAATGACGGTCAGGTGCTTGTGGCAGGCTGTATAAATACGGCCTTAAGTGCAAATATAATCTAGAAATAAAATATTTGTGGATTTTTTTTTTGTATTATTCAAATAATTCTTTCCTTATCACTAGCCAAGAAAGATAAAGAGTGCTTAGATGCAAGCAGAAAAGGGAAGCAATCCTCATAAAAGAGTATATCAAGGCAGGTGGGTACATCCTACTAAAGCTGCACTGTTTTCTTGCCAGTGTAACCAGACATCTGAAGAGACATTGGATTATCAGGTAGTGTTTTATTACACAAGCTATTTATACAGAGATATACAGAGGTGCCTTTCTGTTAGAAGGGCGGCTGTGTTTACCCTTGGTTACCAGTAGTCAGTAGTAGGGTCACTTCCTGCCAAACTGAGGCAGCGGAGGTGGAATTTTGATGTCTTGACCTCTTTCCAGTTTCTTCTCACAGTCAACTAGATAATTGACGCCATCAATGACAATCTGAACTAGCTCCACCTGCAACAACAGTAACAGAAATAAAGGAGGTTCAGGTAAAGCTGGTAACAGAGAGAGGAAACACTAGCACGTGGGGCAAAGGCCATGCGTAGAACCAGGCGCAAGGAAGGCCACATCCTCGACACTGCACGTCCCAAGGCGCAGGCACCACGGTCATGCACCGATCTGGTGGGAGGCCGCAGTAATTCCCCTAACTCAGTTTAAACTTCACTCAGTTCAGCTTGCAGTTGGGCAGAAAAGGCTTTGAGAAGACCAGAGTCTTCTACTCCTTCATGGCTCGCTCCTGCAGATGAGCCTGCCCTGCCACGGTAATTTGTCAGCTGCCCTTATGCAGGGAAAAAAAAATTCCTGACAATTCTGACAGGGGTTTTGGAGAGGCTGTTTCATCAAGCCCAGGATCCCCATTCCTCCAGTAGAAGGATTCATCCCGATCCCGTGCTGGCTTTCTGTAATTCCTTCACCCCGCCCTGAGGTGCTCCTGGTGGGGCTGCATTCCGACGTGGAGCCTGTTGGTGCTGCAGAATGCAGAGCTGCCCATGAAGGCTCTTCCCAAGCCACTGGAGAGCACAGGCTGGCCTGTCCCCAGGAGGGCTCCTGGGCAGGCAGGGACAACAGGCCCTCGAGGTACAGTCATTTCACAGTGGCCAGCCACCCATAGCCCTGATTTTCCTTGATCCTCATGAAACAGTTCATTAGGAACCTTTAATGACTCATTTGTTAAAACTGAATTCAGAAACTAAATCCCATTGTATCCATATTGTGATAGGGGGACATCATTGTGATTTTCAGGGGATTAGTTTTTACTATAAAGTAATTCAGTGGCTTAGCAGTTTATTGTGCTTTTATAGACCAGAGGGCTGAACTTGCAGCCTCCAGGAGGAAAGAAATTCCATATTAATTTCGCATTGACTAGTAACTGAAACAAAGCAAAAATGCTAACAGTTTTATCTTGCAGGTTTGGAAACACAATTCTACAAACATACTTAGCACACAGTGGAATTTCTAGTATCTATGTCCTATAATAAAACATTTCTGTACTCTTGAATTTGTCTTATTTAGATTTAGAAATCTTCATAGTAAGGCCATCTTATTGGCTCAGCTCTTCAAATCCTCACTATATGAGGTACTGCTGACAGTGGAAATCTTCATA
Source organism: Crypturellus undulatus (assembly GCA_013389825.1). Classification (NCBI taxonomy): domain Eukaryota; kingdom Metazoa; phylum Chordata; class Aves; order Tinamiformes; family Tinamidae; genus Crypturellus; species Crypturellus undulatus. The sequence continues at coordinate 274,298 of VWPW01004739.1, read as the reverse complement.
TAAGCAAAAAATTTATAGGCTCAAGCCATCTGACAATGGAACTTGCGGTAATTAATCAGGCTGTGTAATCCTTTTAAATTATTAGTGTTATCTTAGTATAAAGCACACAGGGTGGTATTTCAGTTGCTAATAAATGATTTCTTTGTTGCATACCGTTTTTGCAGATAATACACTTAATAGGCGGCTGGATGAGGTGGGTGTGAGTCTGGTGACAGTCTCAGCACTTTACTTCTCTAGGGATCTTCAAATCCGCCTGGATGCCACCCTGTGCCACGTGCTCTAGGTGCCCCTGCTGGAGCAGGGGGGTTGGACTAGATGATCTCCAGAGGTCCCTTTCAACCTCAGCCATGCTGTGAGTCTGTGATTGCGCCTGTGTCTCGGGAACCTGCCACGAGGCAGGCTGCACCAACGGCAGCGGTACTGGAGCTGCTGAGGCCGCGCAGCGCTCTGCCCTCGGTGTGGGTGCACCCGGGCCCTGTGCTCTGCTTTGCAATGGAACTGAACTTGCAGTGAAGGCCCTGAGGTAGTTAAAGCTCTGCTGCTAGGCAAGCAGGTGACCCTTCAAAACCTCGTACATGCAGGTAGCATCCAAGACCAAACCCTGTTAAAGAAGCCCAGGGAGCAGAAGTCCTCAGCAAACATTGATCTCACTGGGGCCTGCCCAACAGGCCACAGCTGAGAGCTTGGAGCACCTACATAGCAAGTAAAAGACCTGTTTGACAAGATTTTAATCTACATTTTCTAGCTACTAGCAGGGTGTTAGAAGCACTCGGCTTACACAGTCCTACAAGGTTATTTTTTTCTAACTTTTCCTTGATATGGCCATGGGTGAACTTCTCTCTCAGGGAGGAAAGGTTTCTCCCCCGTCTTCCAGTAGATTTGCACGTAGGAGCTCTTCAGCTTTGTAAAGTACTTAAACTGGAAGGAGGTCTATCAGGCAAGCAGCCTCACCATCAGGCTTTGGGGGTGTTTCCACTATTTCTGGCCCAAAACTCTTCACTCAAACGGAAATAGCTTCCAAAGAGGTGATCAGGCCTAACCCACCTCATCTCAGCGTCCAGCACCGCCGGGAGGGCCCAAAGGTCCTTGCACTACTGCAAGCATATCCACTGGGTGACAGCCACCAGCAGCAAACACTGCCCTAGCTCTGCTGGAGGCCGCAGTGTCACTAAAATCACAGTGTCCTCAAACACGGAGACACTGACTCCGGCAAGTAGAGATCTGTCGTTTTTAAGAACAAAAAGAACAGGTTACCTCTGATCGACCCATGCGGTCTAGGTTGGAGATATCATAAACGTCCGCCACAGCTGCCGTGTCCACGCCGCCAGTGCCACGCTTCTGCAGCCGCAGGTTCTCCAGGATTTTGGGAAACCTGGGATCCTAACAGAAGGAACAGTTTTGTGCTTACTGCCTGTTGCCCTACTTATCGTGCTGCATCATTGTAATGCTATTACCCATGACTTCAGAGACCCCCCCAAAAGAAAGGCAGAGATGGATGGTCTGTGTTTGGATCACAGCCTGTCTTGATGGTTGCCTGCACCACAACAACTACAATAATTTGCAGAACAAAAGTATGTTACATTAGTCGTGTATTATCCCTAGGACCTTGCTGTTACACATCCCACCAAGGTGCCATCACTGCAAGCTGTCATTTTTCATGTATTTCCTTATAAATCAGAGGAAGGGCTGACATGTCACTGGCCTTTTAAATGACTTATGTACCTTGCTAAGCCTTGGCAGTTTAACGTGCACTCCGGCGCGTAAACCTGTTCCCAGGTTGGAAGGACAAGTCAGAACATAGCCAAGACGTTCGTTCCACATGAACTCCCAGCCTCGCTCTTTAATTAATCTTTCAACCTGTGAAGGTTAAAAAAAAAAAAAGGAGAAAGACAGGGATGCATACAAATGTCTCATCCTCTGACGTTTGTTTATAGCTGAAATTCTTTCCACCTTGTATTTATGTTCATGATGAATGTCACTAACAGCAAAGTAGGTGCATTAATATAAGCCTGAGCAGTCTGGCTTGGATCTGATGCAAATCTTTGTGCTTATCAGGCACCAAGGTCCCCTGGGAGTATTACAAGGACCTCTCCTTGTTTGCTCGCTGCCGCCGGCTTCCATATTCTTTGGCACTTTGTCACAAGCCTCCCTGTCATGATGGTTTTGTATTGCCCTAGTCCAGGGAGCTGTATTTTTACATAAGAATTTCTTATCTAGACTATAAATTAGTTGGTGTGTGTGTGGGGAGTGATGTTGCAAAGCACAAGCTGCAAAGGCAAGGCGCTGAAGTGCACTTTCCTATAACTTTTGTGATTTCTAAATGCCTAAATTTAATATCTCTGCTTCCAGTGTAAGGTGACCTATATAATGGCTTTCATTAGTACATCTCCAGTCCAATCAGCAAGGGAGGCTGAAATCATTATCCGCAGGAACATCATAAAGGTCAGTTGACCTCTGAATAAGCTGCTACTCCATGCACTCAGCGGCACATCCCAGCCTGACTTCTGTGATCCCACTACTGACTCCATTCAGTAAAGTAATGCCAGAAGAGAACCAGATACTTATCCAGATACTCAGGACTGCTGCAATTTAGGAAATATTTCTACTTTGCAGAAAGATACAAAATAAAGGGCAATTTTAACATCATTCATGTCATCTGCAAGGACACTATAATTAATGGTGAGAAACTAGATCTGCCTTCTTGCCTCAAGGCATCTGTTCTGGATGGTTCCCAGGGCACCCTGACCGCTTCTCAGGGCAAGGTCTGCGGATCCTCTTTTGCTGGACATGAGCTAACCCCAGCAGCAGAGACAAACATGGGGAAAACATCCGCGAGCCCCGTCACTCAGGATACAAAACTGCTCAGTGTTATGGGCATATCTGAGAAGCGTAAGATGCCAGGAACCACCCAGTGCCAAAGAAGCAAACATTAGGTGCTTTTGTATTCCCATGCTCCGAAATCCACTGCCTCCTCAACCTTCCTCAGGAAGGCTCTTCTTCAGGAAGTTACCTTCCTCTGGTTCTTAGGGAGCAACACATCCACACTCAGAGATGGTGGTTCCTGCTCATTTGGCTCATTGGTTCATTTGGCCTCCTTCTAGGAGCCCTTTTTCCTCTATGAATAGCAGTAGCAGAGTATAATTCAGGAGTCCTACCTCTCTGTCCTTAGTATTTTAATCACAAAACCCAGTATCCTCCCAAAGTAGCCAGAGAGGTCATCCTAACTCCTGAGTCCTGGTACACCCTCAGCAACGTCCATTCCGCTCCCAGAATCAGGGATTACAACCAACAGGCTGGGTGTCCAAAATAAAATGCTTTACTTATGAATTTCCACAGCCTGCAGACACAAGGTGGCAAGGAAGGGATATTTCTTTAGCCAGCCAGTGCTGAAGATGACAATAGAAAACTACAAAGACATCTTATCTACTTTTTTCCCTACAGTTCTGCTAACGATTTGCCCTTGTTTCCTTCTTTAAATGCCATTAACATGGGTTGGTGTTTGGACTGGTGTTACTTGATTTTGCTGCTCCTGGAGATGTCAGTTCAGGGCTAAATAGAGTGAGCTGTCGCTCATCGATAAACAAAACTGGAATAAAAATGCCATTGATTTAGTACCTCTTTTAAACCACGGCAAAATCTTTCAAACACACGCTTCATGTTGCCCCCCTTTTCCATGGATATCACCCTGGTGTGGTCCTCTTCATTAATCCAGATAAGAAACGTCTTGTCGTTGTTGTGCCTGGTTGAGAGAAAAACGTGTGGCTTTAAAGCACAAGATAAGCCCTGAAAAATAATTCTCAATATCATTAGTTTTATCGCGGTCTTTCAGGACTGTGAAGACATTAAGCAATGCCAAATAACGCTGCTCTGTGGTGTTAGGGATAAGAGCGGCTCTTGTGGCTTGATTCCCCCATGCCAGGGGAATTATGCAGGTTTTTCAGGCCACAGTGATGAGAGGAGTTTGCTCTGATCACATCATGCTGCCCTGGTCCTCATGGTGTCCTGGTCCAGGACACTGCTGGCAAGAGGGAAGTTTGGCATCCTTTTTCTAATAAAATTGAACAGCTAGAAGAAAACCTCCTGCATACATATTGCTAGGGACTTGGCAATCTCCTAACAACAATCCCTTCCTAATCACTTCATATCTCTGGGGAACACTGCATTGCCACATCCAGTCAAATCACACATTTTAGGAGAACAACTACATGTTGCTTCTGGATAGCAAAGATGCTGCTTTGTCAATCAAGATGAAAATGCCTAGAGAGAAGCTAGCCCCTCTTGCTTCAAACAGATCAGCCAAGACTTGGTTTATGAAGCGCTAGGGCAGACGTGAGGTCACTTTCATCACTTTTCTCCATTTTTCCTGTATTTAAGGCAGTCTTTCTACAGAATGTAGAAAGCGATTGATAAGAATAGACTTATTCATACACACAGCAGAATATTATCAACCTCAAAACACAAAAAAACCCAAGAGTTAGAGTTCACCTGACTTCCAGCTTGTCTTTTACTGCAACTCCCTTTTCACAGTTGGAATTTGAGGATGCAAAGCTGAACAGATGCCATATCCTACAGCCTGACAGTAAAGTAACAGGGAGATCCAGCTACCTCATTTTCAGTCACGTACAAGTATTCAGGGTAGGATTTTCCAAAGAGATTGTTTTGGCCTGACCCAGCACCCACAATCAGCTATTGAAGAGGTCTACATGAGTACACTGAAGTAGTGCCCTCTCTTCCCACGAAGCAGGTGGGGATGGTTCTGCAGTGTTTAACCGGGGCACAAGCAAAACAAGCCAAAGACAGATCTATTTTATTCAGGAGTTCATTGATAGCATTTACACTGCTGGACACTTTCTCTGTTTGACTGGAGAGCTGATGAATGGGATTCCTCAGATTTATCATTTTTTTTCCAGAAAAAATCTCTTTCTCAGATTAAAATAGGCATCTGAAGCTCACTGAAATAAAAAGTCCTCACAGATTTCCTTCTGATCAGTTCCCCAGTGCCTGTTCACTCCTGGGTTTAGCTCATTACAGCAATGCTGTTGATGAATACACTGCTTGAATATCAGATTTTTTTTCCACATGAAGACCCATTCTGCCTGGCAGCCCTGAAACCACGTAGGACTGGAAGATTTCTCAGGATCCTTATTCACCTAGTTTTCCAGAGTTATATCATCTGGAAATGTTGGGAAATAGGCCAGGATAGATGCATGTGCTGCTCACTGCACGGCTGCCTCCACCAAGCGATCAATGTGCTGTTTATTCAGAAGTTTATTCCAAAGGAAAGGGTTTCCTGCAATTCAGGTACCTAAAATAATATCCTGTTTTTAGAAAGTGGGAAAGGGGAAAAAAGAATTAGAGCGACAAAGATAAGTAAGGGACTGGAGCATTTGTCATATGAGGACAGACTAAGTGAGCTGAGCCTGTTTAGCCTGGAGAAGAGAAGGCTGAGAGATTTGATCAACATGTTCAAGTGCCTGAGGGGTGATTGTAGAGAGGATGGGGCCAGGCTCTTCTCCGTGGCGGCCGGTGACAGGATGAGAGATAATGTAAGTTGAAGCACAGGAAGTTCTACCTCCATATGAGGAAGAACTTGTTTCCTGTGAGGGTGCCAGAGCCCTGGCACAGGCTGCCCAGAGAGGCTGTGGAGTCTCCTTCTCTGGAGATCTTCCAAACCCGCCTGGATGCCACCCTGTGCCCTGTGCTCTGGGTGTCCCTGCTGGAGCAGGGGGTTGGACTAGGTGATCTCTAGATGTCCCTGCCAACCTCAGCCATTCTCTGATTCTGTGAATTTACAGTGTAGTATCCTGCACCTGTATTGCCAATGATCCCTAGCTAACAGCATTGCTACAACCCTGTTTTAGACTGCATTTCTAGGCTCTGCTCTGCTGATTTCACGGTGGTCACTGGCTATTTCCCCAGATCAATATTTTTATGTAGAAATTGAAAGAAAAAGTGACAAAAAGCCAAAGAAGCAGTCATGCTTATGATGCTACGCTGTGTTGCTGACATTAATGATGGCTTCTATGAATATAAAGGTGTTACCTGCTGCATTATTCATTGCTGGATTTTTCTTTTTTTAATTGATCAAGAACATTAAAAATAAAAACAACAGACCATGCAGTGAGTATCAGGACAGAACGACTGCAGGGTTAGGGCAAGCAAGGAGACTTGTAATACAATCTCTTAAGCATGACACAAACGTTTAGGGGTCACACGACATACCAGATTCCTCTGGCATCTGGCCAGTCACGTGCCATCCCTGCACATGTTAGCAAAGGGGACACTGGCTTATCAAAGAGAAAGTGATCCTAGAGAGCAAAAAAGGCCAGAGAGAGAGAGAAAGGGGAAACAAAACAAAATTCATGTTTACTCAGGGAGCAATATAGCACTTACGTACACACTCAATGGGAAGGTCATCGATACACAAGTGAACTGAACAGGACACATTGTGAATATGGTTCCTTCTCGACTGAGAACTAAAAGCACTTTATCCAGGGCATTTTCTTAGAGGGTGAATTCTTGCTGATTCTCACTGACACTGGTATGCATTGCAAAAAAAGGCATTTTCACATGCGGGAAAGAAACAAGAGGAAGAGACCTAGGGACCACATATATGCAACAAAGTAGACTCTGTGGAGATACAGGGCATTATAAATACAGCTATGTATCTGCACACAGATTGACTGCAAGGAAGGAAAAGGCAACAGGTCTTTAGAGATAGCAAAATATACAATTCGAGCTGTGAAAGGAGATTTCTGCAGTATAGAGATTTAGCAATTTATTTTGAGTAAGAAATCATAGTAGAAATTAAAACAATGTTTGACCTTTTGAAATCACTTGTTCAGTTCCTCCTCAGAAATTTTATTTCTGATTTATCAAACATAGCATTTGGTGTGCTAGGGACTTGCCATGTGCCAAATAATGAATTTTATTTTAACAACTTAGCTGTTTTTTCTCCAAGAAAATAAGTATTTTATTTTCACATGTGTGCTGAAAAATTATTAGTTCTTAAATTCTCAAATATAGTCATATCAAATAATGATTTTATTTGTTTGTTTTTTGTTTCCCTTTTCTAGGGTTTAATTGAGAGCTGGGAGGCAAGCTATGCAATATAAATAGGGCATGGTAGAGAAGTTGGTAAGCTTTACCTTCTTTTTTTTCAAAGAAAGATTTTAGGCCTTCATCTTCAAATGGCCTGTGATGGGCATGATGCAGCCAGAACACCAACCACACAGAACACATGCCATACAGTTCTCTCTGCTTATCACAGGAACACAGTATGTGCTTCCTCGTTTGCTCTACTCTACATTTATGAGTGAGAGAAAAATATCTCCTTGCACAAGAAACCAGTTGAATGTTGGCTTTCTGTATAAGCCTATGACCAAAATCCACAAAGTACTGAAAGGTTCTCATATTGAATGACTCCTTGGTTGGATGCCATTCAGATCTCACTGATTTGATCTCACCGTGATCAAATGGTGCTTATTAAAACTTGGCAGAAAGTCAAGTCTCTTCGAGACTCAAAATCCTAAAATACTGAAGGAAGGAAGTAATGGTATGAGATAAAGTTGGAATCTGAGGTTACAACATGCAATGCCCTGACATTTATAACTTTCCATTATTGCAAAAGCAAACAAATTAGACAAGATAAAATGCTGAATCAGTGAAGCCTGTTTCACTTCCCGGAGAATTTAACCTGTAAATCATGAAGGAATTATATTCTTGGCAGTCCTATTTTGATCCGTGCTCCTTGAACAGCTCTCTACTGCTGAAAAAGGCAATGAAAAAAAACCTAGGACACGTAATCAAGACTTGTCAATAAACGTATTACTACAGATGTTCAATGAAATTGCTACTGACCTTACATAAATTCATAACCTCTTGGTTAATCCAGGCTGTGACCCCTAGTTGAAGGGTTTTAAATAGTCATGTTACTTCATCAGCTCCCTTTTTGGTTGATGTTATGGATTAACGTGGTAAATAAAGGTAACAGGGTACATTCTAGCCTCCGGATAATTAAAGTGCATATTCAAGGTTTGATTTTTCTTAAACAATCTTCTAGATTTTTGTAATTTTTTAAAGTCTCAATATGAATCTCTGTTATGGATTTTCAAGATAGTCAACTGTTGTCCATTTTTTTTCCAGGAAAGCACCTAGAAACTTTGACATCTCAAATATCTCTCTGTAGGAATTGACCAGTAAGATGCTCTGACAAAATCCATGATGTTTCCTTGTGTTTCCATCTGTGTGACAATGAAAACTGTTGTTACAAGCCTGATTCTTCAAGTCCTTAAACACTGTTTACAGGACTGGTAAAAGGTGACCTGGTTGCAGTTTGCTACAATCATGTTGGAGAATTAGAATTAGTGTAGTTGTGGCTTAAAGGACATTATAGCCCTCCCCGCAAACAAACAAACAATCACCTGAATAGCCTAGAAGACAGTTAACAGATAATATTTATCTTAGAGTAATTATTAGTTTAAATGGTTATTCTTATGGAAAATGAGAATCTCTAGTCGAGGAAATAATTTAGAGAGTCCTGAGTTTACTTTATTATTTGGCCAAAGAGGAGGCACCAACTATATGTGTGTATATATATATATATCTATATTTGATTCAACACAAATTGTTCTACCTGGATAAAGCACCGCATTTTAGACCTGCGAAGTATGTTTTTAGACAAAATATTTAGTCAAATCTTTGGACAATTTATCACTGTAATAAAAATAGGGGCAGGCCATTGACTATTGGGTTAACGTTGTAATTAGCTACAGAGAAAAGCATGTGCAGCAAAGAAAGACAAAGATAAAAACAAATGAGAGCTAGCGAGGATGGTGTCAGTCCTGGAGCTGCACTTACGTCAATGAGCTGCTGCTGCTCCTTCTCGGTCATCGTGGTGAGGCTGTAGTACTTTCCGGAGAGGTCTCCTTTGAGCCCGGCCAGAGCGGTGACCACCACGTTCTCCACCTCTCTCCTCTCGGCCCTGCTGCAGGCCGGGGGAAGGCTGAGGCCCCGGATGCTGCGGCCAGTGCGCACGCGCGACGAGAGGACGTAGCGCTCGTCAAACTGGCCCTGGGTGATCTGAAGGAGGAATGCTGCCGGTTCACATGCAGTGTTTAAAAAGCTTATCATGCACAAGGCATATTTCTCATCAGAGATCAGGACCTCTCGCAGACATCACAAACATAGTACTAAGAACACCTCAGAGTTTCAGACACAGAGTTTTTTAGGAACTCCAAGGTTCAGACTCAGACTCAGTGTGGTGAAGTGACCAGCTGATCCTTCTTAGCTCCAGCTTGGAAGATGAAAGAATCTGAGCAGCTTTGGAAACTTGGATAAGGGCAGAGGCAGAAGGCCAAATCATAGAATCATAGAATGCCTAAGGTTGGAAGGGACCTCTAGAGGTCAATCTGGAAGATCTTTGAAAGAAGAAAGACTAAGCTGATGCTAAACTACACTGTAGTTGAACTATGAAGGCAGGGTGGACTTTGCATGAAGTCAGGGTGGATTTGAGTGTTTTCACTAAAAGCAGTTAGGTGAAGTAAGTCCAGCCAAGAGGGGAAATTAGAAGGGGGGAAAAAGGCCATGTAGATGCTATGCTGGTTTGCCCTTCATTGGATGCTGAAAACCTTGGCAGCACAGCAAATCTAAACTGTAACCTAACACTCTTGCAAAAAACAAAACAGGAGTCATTTTGCTTAGACATATTCTCTGTAGGATACGACATTTTAATCATTGTGGCATCCTGATTTCTTTAGGCCTAAAATTATTTTCTTTGGAGTTCTACTGGGCGGAAAAAGTACAATTATAGACAATATCACTACTGTAAGAAGCAGTATTGTATGTTTATTTTCTTATTATTTTATTTAAATCCTACCTTGGATGCATCCAGGTCTGTATGATGCTTCATTGTGCGTGGGTCATAGCCATTATGTCTTGCTTTAATGACAGGGTCAAAAATCTCAGCAAATACCTAGGGAGTCAAGAGAATCTAGGAAGAGTCTGTAATATTAGAGAATATACACAATTTAATGTGGCAGCTTTAGCTACAGGAGAAACCTGTTGGCACTGATTCCTGGATGACCACCATAAAGAGGGCTTTGCCAGTGCTGATGGAAGGAGTATTTATGATAATGTTCAGGGTCTTGGGCAGGGGGACAAGGGATTCATTCAGTAGGGGCTTCTCCTCCTCACAATAAAAAAGCAGGTACCGCTACACCCCAATTTCGTTATAAGCTTACTCCAGTTATGCCAAATACTGGATGTGGTAGCAACCAGATTAGACTTCAGGATGTATTCACGACCAGGATACACATTCAGAGTCATCAGGCAGCCTGTGTCCTGGTTTTGGGTCGTGTGAGACTACCTATGTCTTTTCAGCCCTGGGGCACTGGTGCCAGAGCCGTGCAGCACCGCTACGTCCGTACCCACCGCAGTCACCGTCACTGCTGTGCAGCAGTAGCTGTGGCAGAGCTTTTCAAAGCAGTTACCAGGTCTAAATCAGCAAACGCAATCAGGTTTGCACAGGGATGCGTAGTTTTGCTACCAACTAGGAGGCCAGCAGGCAGCTCCTGGCGGCGGCTGGAGTATCTCTCCCGAGCAGCCCCATTTTATTAACTCTGATTGCAGCAGAGGGGGCACTTTTAGTGATGCCTCGTGTTCTATTTTCCACTGTAGAAGACTATTCAAATCCTCACAAAGAGGAAACACTACCTTTACGCACTTGACCTGCTCATAATAAATCTCTGGGACACCATTTATTTTAGGAATGCATATCTTACTGGGAATCTGCATGCACCTGACATCTGGCACACAGCTTACCTCATAGGATTCTTCATCACCTGCAACCATGCCCACAGTCTTAATGAAAGGGTGGCCGGGATTATCGACCCCAGTTTGGATACACTGATCCAGGGTGTAGCCATTGGGAGTCATCTTGTCCCTTAGCCTAGCATAAATTGCTGGTGTGAGGCACTCCGCCATGCAGTTGTTGTGCTTGCGGAGGTCAGGATAGTCTGCACTGCAGAGGAAAAAGTCACAAGCCGTTAACATCGTATTTTTGAACAGTAATGCTTGCTAACTTGTGCACCTATAAGAGTGATCAGGATGTGGAGTACACCAGTTGGATTAAAGGTGTAATTAGTTCCTGGTTTATACATTGCATTGAAATTTAGAAAGGGAGAAACACTCAAATCACCCCATACTGCACTAATGGGCAGCTATACCAACAGACAGGAGCAGGAGGCCTTCTGTCACCTGAGGCAACCAGAAAAATGAATTCTGATGAGTTTTCAAAGTGTGTATCAAGCCCCATTAAGTCTCTGCTGAGACACTATTACTTGGAATGAAAAGACCTTTAACTTTGTTCTAGTCACTGTCTGATTGCTATTAGCTGGGAATCTAACTCTTCAACAATATTTGGGGTTGTTTCAATGGTTTTATTATGTACAGAGAGCAGCACATAACCAGAAGAAGTGAAGAAGTTATGCTCTAGTAAGGTATTTTTGCAGGTGAGTCAGATCACATTCACCTTTTTAGTAATACTTTGCTTTAGGCACTACCCTATTATTTCTGCAAGAATTTATTTTAACTAAGATACTACTTAAAATAAATAAATAAAGTCTTTCAGGGCCTGGTTCAGATTGTTTCTCAATCCACATTGTTCCTTACAAATATGGTCAGCAAAGTTAACCCACACATGAGGAGGTCTGCATTTAGTTCCTAACCATCAGCCAACCAGTCTCCAATAGAATTAGGTGTATTTCAAGGACAGGAGTTATATAAGAGACCTTTTTTAAACCTTGCATAATGAAAAGAGTTTCATAGTTCCTAACAGTAAAATCTACACAACCAGCCAGTCTGACAGGTGCTGCAAAGCATTCAAAAGTTGCTGAGATAAATTAAGGGCTAATTTGATGTTTTGTCTAAAATGTGAAACAATTTTTAGGCTTGTCATTATTTGGCAGTGTTTCTGTGAGAGTGCTGACATGATCCCACATCCCTACACTCTGGTCTCAAAGGCCATTGTTGTTGCTATCTGAAATGGCTTTTCAGTACATGGTGCTGCCCTCCAGACCCACAGCTGGCATGTTTGCCTGGAGCAGCAGGCAGCTTGGTCCTGCCCCAAGGAGCTGAACGTCCAGCCTGGCGCAGCTATCCAGCAGTGCGAGCTGCCGACTGAGCTCCCAGGCGCTCACCTCGGAGGGAAGAGTTTCCGTTTCTCGTGTACGGCAGCCTTCACGTTGTGCTGGTTGAGGAGGTAGCCAGTGGTTAGGGCCCCCGTGCCGGCAGCCGCAAGGAGCGCGGCAGCTCCGCGGCCAGCCAGGAGACGACCGAAGACGCTAGCCATTCCTCCTGGGGGATGCAGGGGCTGCAAGAGAGGACAACCTGCTGTCAACCCGAACTCACCTCCAACTGCACAGAAAATGTTTTGCAAAAAAAAAAAAAAAAAATCAATTACCACTGGTAACAGTGCAAATCAAGTGATTTGTAGTGCTGTTTTGAGCACATAATTCCTAACCCAGCAGGCAGAATCTTTTAATTCTTTTGATGATTTAGGGCCATAGTTAGCATGCTAATCATGCTAATAAAACATCCTTTAGTGTTGCTTCATAGCAACCATACATTACACAGAAATTTCTTTTCAGGAACCAAAATGGTACAAACCCAGCATAAAAAAAAAGGCAGACAAAAATATTGAAAATGATCAGGGCTCTTTTAGGTAATAGGAAGAGAGACTGAAATCTTGTTGAAATCTTGTTGTGGTTTAATCTGATTAAAGTATTTTACAATGCAATCGATTAGACAACAGTGCGTATAGGCTACCAGGTTTTGTGGCAAGGGGCGGGATAAAGCAACCTGCAGAGTCTTAAGTTTTAGTGAAAATTTTTATTGAAAATGCTTCCAGGTGATGCAGGTGTAAGGGGCTGTCCAGTCAGAAGAGTGTCTGTAAGTAACCATATGTGTCTGTAAGTAACATTAGTAGGTCATTCTCTTCAGTGCTATCCACCTTTTCCATGCTAGTCTGACATGTTAAGTACTGTGTCCTTTTTTTGCATGAATAAAAATAGTTTAGAATTCATCAGCATGGAAAAGATAAAGAAATAACCTCACTTGCGTTCATACCATACATACTTCACAAAGAAACTATAAAATAAGAACGAATACAATGGATACCAAATTTTGAGGCCTTGCTGCAATTCAAGAGTGGTCCTGGCATGAGGAGCAGGCTTGGGTGGAGAAGGGAAAGCTCTGTTAAAGACAGATATGTGTCAAGATCTGTCGCGTGACAGTGTTCTTGGGAAATGCCTGTGGTAGGGATTTTCAGAGAGCTGGGAAAGAGAATTGCTAAGTGTTTGGACAGAGAAAGTCCTTCTTGCCAACGCTGCTTGGGAGGGATGTCCCAGAATTTCCAGAGCTGTGATATGGAAGCATCTTTTGCATGTGTTGGTCAATAAGTAATTCCTCTACTCCTGAATCACATAATATCATGATAATAGTCTCTTTGGGAATCTGAAAAGATTCCTGGAGAGTGTCCCACTGTTCAGGAGAGAGACAGTGACACCAACAAGATTAAAATGCTGCCTAGGAGTTTATATGCGTTATTAATTATTCCCTACAGTGTGTTTGAGTACAGCTCTGTTCTGTATTACGTCCAGCACACAGGGGATGTCTTCTAAGTCAGGCAGACAAAATGGCATGTTCTCTGAAAGCCTGAAGGAGAGAATGCATCTTTTTCTCCTCCAGAATCAGAATTTCACTTGTTTTGCTCATGACCCAATGAGCAAAGAAAGATATGTCTTCTCAATAAATGACACAAATTCCAATTTGTGTCACTGGAGCATTATTCTTAACACTGGCATCTGACAAATCAGATTTGGAAAATGGTGATGGAAGAGTTACAAGAAAACATGAATCTTCCCCCAAGGTTTGCTGCCTTGGTTGTTTCTTCACGTTTCTTTGCATGATCTCTTCATCATTCTTTCAAAGTTTAAACAAAACACCTCCAAGTCTTTGATTTTCCTTTCGGTGAACAAAGTGTTCTAGTTTCCAGCAATTCCTGTGAAGATCTGGATAGGTCAGGCTAAAATGCAGTCACTCTTTGGCCTTTCTGCTCCTGACAAAGAGCTGCAACGTTGCAGCTACGTCTTTTCACTAGGTAAACAGGTCTCTTGATTTCCTTGCGTGATCCTCTGTTGCAGAGCTGTGACTTTGGTCACCTGAGCCTTTCACAGGAGATGTGACATGAGACTTACAGGAGCTGCATTTCAATTCTGAAAAATCATTTTTTCATATTCCCTATCTTGTTTCCATAATTTTATACCTGAATTGGGTTATCCAACATAGATATTTGGCAGAGGGATATTTAAAATTAAAAACTGTCTTCTCCATGCCCTCAACACAAAATACACATTTATCTAGCTTTTCTACCAGAGAAAGATGATGACTGCTTGAACAAAGATTCATATTCTTTCACTGAAAGAATTCTCAGAAAAGAGAGAAAGGGAAGAGATCAAAATGGGAGGATATTTTTCCCCCCATTGGGAATAGATTCTGACTTGGACTACGCTAAATCCTTGAGAATTAATTGCACAGCACTAGAATGAGATATGAGAATTAGTTTAGATAAGAGAGAGTTACAGGGCAGACTCTCATAATTAGAATGATCTTTTCCCTCCCCAAACACAATGGGAGAATATTTGATTTGAAATCAGTATTATGTATCCATTTGTGATAGACTTTCATACTCCTGTCTTCTCTCCTCATTTAACAAATGGTCCTTCTGCCTTTCTGCATTACAGCATTCCCATCCTACATTCTGGGAATATTTGAGCACTCTTATTGCTATACCTATGTGTCTCTAAAACAATGGATGTATTTTCACAGCTCTATGTATTCACAGCTTTATGTACTTAAAGCTGTGTTCCATAGGTGCCATCTTTACTGCAGGGATTTTGGCTGACAATCAAAATCCTGTCCTGGAAATCGCAGCCTCATCAAAATCCCGCTGCAGGTGATGCCATTATGGCCAGGCACTCACCGCAGTCCTCACCAGCTTGGAGTCTTGGTAGCCTCTGGGCCCTGTGCTACCTTCAGGGACAAATCTGGTGCATGTATCTAATTAAACTAGAGGGATGATGTGTAATAGACCTTTAGGGAGCCATATGAGGCACCATGGCGTAATTATAATGCTTCAAAAATAATGACAGCTCTGTACATTTGACTGCAGAATACGGCATAACAGGTAATGTACAGCCTTAGACAGGATATTATAGCTAGCTATATTTAGCTATTTCACGTGATACCTGCTGGCAAGGATATTGTGCGGATAGCTGCTTTCACATAACCTCATTCCTTATATTACTGAGGTGATATAAAAGTCCTGTGCTACCAGCAGCTTGATTGCCCGACTACATATTTTTCTACCTTGGAGTCTTTTCCAGTGATCAAGTATGCACCAGAAGCAGAGGCAATATTCCAACAGGAAAGTCAGTGTCCTTACCAGTATGGTGTTTTGATCTGAGACTCCAAGCAAATCACAGGCTGTTCCTGGCTGTGTCCTTGGGATTAATCTATTCCTCCACCCTGCAGGCATTCTGTGAGTGTGAGGTATTCCAGAAGCTACTCCCTAATATCACTGTGGGACAAGTGTCCTCACTGAAATTGTTAAAAGCTAAAGGCACTTGAGCTGCTGATTCAGTTCTGTGGTTCTTGTGTTTTTCACTTCGCCCTGAGAGCAGAAGAGCAGAGCATAACCTTGCACTGAATTTGTCGTGCAAATGATACCTGATGCAGCTGCGGATAACTGGCATCCTTGACTTTCGAGTTGAGCTACCCTGTGTACCCATAGGATTGGGTAGTCATAGAAACTACCCAATCACAGCAGAAAGAAAAATAAATGACCTGGAAAAAATAAGAGAAAGGGGACTAGCTTCAGACACAGGCAACCTTACAACTCAGGTGATGGAGGCTTGGGCCACAGCTCGTCTAGGAAACAGAAGTTGTACCGCTTGCTTTAACCTTACATCTTCGCAGAGAGCATATAAGGACTTCCTCTTTGGTCTTCGTTGTGCTTATGTTTTATTAGATGTCCAAAGCAAAGCTTTAACCCTGACAACAGCGACCCTCTCAATAGCAACATCTTTCTTGTCACCCTTTCTCTTACTCAGGCAGCAGCCGCAATTTTCTCATCTGTTGTTTCAGTAAGTAGGTCTGTAATTTTGAGAACAGTATTTTGGAATCCTCTTCAAAGGCAGATTTTATGCCATGGAAATGTTTTCCTATTTTAATTTAAAAAAAAGGTCCCATAACTCAAGTATATTTCTTGCCTTTTTTGGCCTTTTTTTTTAAACTAATGCCTAACTAAACTAAAACTCATATGCTACAATTTAAAACCAACACTCCTCATCCTATAATTTCTTTCACCAAACTTCAAAATTCTGAGAGCAGATCTTTTTTTCCTCTCTTTATTAATATGTGCATCAGCTTTGTAAACGGAATCACTCCTGCAAAAAAAGGTGGCTCTGCTATGTGGTGGCTCTGCTACGAGGCAAACTGCAGGAACTGGAAGATGACACCGGGCTCCAGCATTTGCTCCTGAGGTAGAGAGACTTCTGAGTGCAGTTTGGCACAGCAGACTCGTGCACCATCAGTTATTGCTGGCAAGTGCAGAGGGTTTAGGCAACTTGGCAGTTAAACATTTTTGTGAAGGAAAAAAATCACCAAGGGGTTTTCTGTCAAAATGGTGTTAACTCCTATTTTAATAAACACCTCTTGCCACAAGGGTGGACTATAGATCTGAACCTAAATATATATGATTTTGCAGCACAAATGGAGTCTATGCCATGCTATGCTGTGTGGATGTATGCTATCCACATACAATCAAAACAGCATAGACCTGCACAGAACCCTTAAGCTTTTAGTTCAGCAACCAAACCAAACAAAATAAACAAACAAATAAATGGGGCTGGTAATAAGCAAGGCATTTTTTTCTGATAGGAAAAAAATTCAATCTTCATTTTTTTTCTCCTCTAAATGATTTTTAAAGAAAGCATGGCTTCAAAATAAAAATTCTGTAAGACTCATTCTGAAAGTATCTCAAGGGAATGGGTTTATCCTAAAACAATCTAATCAAAGCTATCTGTCAAATCTGATCTTAAATAATGAAGAAATGCTAGCCTTTTTTTTTTCCCCACAGCAAATGCCAAACTATGCTAACAATAAATTGGCACCACCACCACTGTGGACTTGGCGAATAAGAATTATCCCAGGCGAAGACATAGCCAAGGTGCACAAGGTTTTGTAAGAACATCTTATCAGAAAGACCAGGAGGTCGTTCTGCAGCCTGTTTCTCTGCAGACTCTCACTAGCCATCCACCATAATGATTTCACTTCCTTCTATGAACATTTACCACTCTGTGGCCTTAAAAATACATTATTTATTTCCTACAAGAGTTAACAAGGGTTTCCCCAAGTACTTATGATGATAGAAAATCTGCTATCAGGTCAGCTAGGAATAGATTGTCAGATGAGAAGAACTTTTATGACTCTCAGAAGCAGAATCCAGAGTTTTCCTAAACAGATCAGTTCTGTTGAAAGGAAAGCATCTCCATTAGAAAAAACATCCAGAGCCTGATCCAGAGCAGCCAATGGAGTTCCAGAGTTTAACTGACCCCTAAGCTAAAAACTGATGTACGCATTTGTTTGTCTTCAAATTTGAATCAGTGGTGTTTGTTAGGACTTCATAATTTTATTGTAGAAATTTCTACTAGCTATCTGTCCCGTATCTGGTTATTTAATGACTATCTCTTTTTCTTTTTTATCCCTAACACTTTTTTTTAACCAAACTTTTAAGTTTATTCACCACTCTCACTCTGCCCTGAGCTCTCTCCTTTCTGTTTTCACACCCAAGCTCCTCCTGATTCCAGAATGACCATTCGATTCCATTAACGCTTGTGCCAAGTGCTCAAAACAGAAGCCACAGAACATCTATACATCATCTAAGCAGTCTGTGGAACCAAGTATCTTGTTAGCCCTTCGGGGCCACAGCAGCCACGAGAAGTTCATGCTCTGTTAATGGTGGGCAATGCTTGGCCCCTCTCAGCAGCTCTGTTGCCCCGAATCCTCCGTGGCAAATACGGAGCGATCCCTGCAGTCCTCTGCTCTGAAGCATCATCTGGGAAAGGTTTCTGATCGGAGAAGCACGAGCAGTGTTTCTAATACAGACACAGGTACACGTCCAGAGATCATTATGTGATATGGCTGTCTGCAAGAGGCCTCATTAGTCACCACCAGTGCTATCAATTTTTTACGGCTACTTTCACTTTCCTTTTAAACTGCAGTGCTTCCTAATGGTCAGAAACTCTTTTAACCCAGTTGTGGAATTTTGGTTATGCTAATAAAATATTCCTAAATAGTTCCCAAATATGGCTTCCATTTTTCTACTTAAAAATTCTTTCTCTACTAACTGGTTTATAATGGCATCGATCTTTCAAATGACCCCTTTCAATGCAGTTACATGCATGCATACAATACAGGTTACATGCACATTTGGACTTCATTTTAGTTATATATAAGCCAGAGTCAGTTGCATGTAAACCAGTTCTGTGAACACCTCTGCTTTAGTTGCTCAAATGAAATCTAATTTCCATGATCTCAGACATGACATTTATTTGAGATACAAAGCTTTGTAATTATACTCTGTAAATTTCAAAGACATTTTTAAGATTCATAGCATGAGACCTTATGCATATATATCACTCAGGCAATACTCCATCGTCATACAACTCTTTTTCCAACTATTTCCAAACTGCTATGGATAGGTGCTTCAAAAGTGAAACAGCTGCTTCTTTAGTAATTTGATGACATCAGGATTTTAGCTACTAAGCCATTTTACACATGGATTTATTTGAACTGTTTGGGGATGGGGTCTGTGATGAACTGTTTCCGTGTGAGGCTGTGATGAATCCAGACTATAGGCACTCTGAACACAGAACAGCAGAGCTGAACGCATCAGGAAACAGCAGTCCACAGTGAATAAATGCAAATCCCTCTCTTGCAGCACAAAGGTCTAGATCCGAGCACGGCCGCCAAGGCCAGCAGGTAGGGAGCACCGGCTACAGAAAGGCGCGAGCCTCTCGCCGCTCGCCACACGCAGGGACGCGCCAAAGCGCACCCGGGGGAGCGCCCGACACCTCCTGCCCGTGCGGTCGCTGCGGGGGGTGACCCACGGGGCGAGCGCTGGCACAGGCTGCTGCCCATCACGCGGGGCCCTACTGAAGCCCTTCCCGTCCAGCTTCTGCTCCCCGGCCCCTGCCCCTGCCCCGGGCAGTTGTGCTCTGCTGCCAGCGGCACTTGCACTCGGGCCGTCCGCCTGCCCCTGCCCTCGAGGTCGGCCGTGGGTGCCGACTTGGCCGTGTTCCCGGTGGGGCCGGCAGTGCCTGCTGGAGGTGCGGGCACACGTGACTCCTGCTGGCACCCACAGCTGGTTTTCCTGCAGGAAAGAGGCCGTGTAGAGCTCTTCCCCTTTTAGATAACTGTGCTGCAAGACATCTTGATGACTCTTGGGATCTGAATCTAACTCAGAGCTTTACTAAATGCTTCCACAACTAGTATTACACATTTTGCCCTTTTTATGTCATTCTGCTCATCTTTGGGATACTTCCTTTGCCTCGTGATAACTAGTTGGGGTATCTTGGATCCCTCCAGGACTACCCATGCCTTTGGCCCAAGGGCAGAGCCTGGAGAACAGCTCAACAATTCTGAGACCGTAATTTGTAACCGGCAGGGAGTCCTTTCAAGTTTTATTTGCAAGGTCATTTGCACTCGATCTGTCATTTGAAGAAAGCAAAAATACTGTTAGGCACAAGAAAATACAGACAATTGGCTCAGCCACAGCAGGAGAGTAATATAAAACAGGTTCAATCCTGCAGCAAATGGTTTTGATTAATTCCTTAAAAAATATCTTGTGATCAAGTTAATAGGGAGTGTCCACTTCACGTGTGAAATGCTTCAATGTGAGGGGAATAAATGTAACATTGATGTAAAGCAGCAGCCATCAGGCCTCACAGAGTACAGCACTGAGTGCCTGCAAAAAGTAGATTTCTTCATAGCTGAACGTGGTTGTTCCTGTTCTCTCAACACATGAGCACAATTAGGGTAAAACAAATTCAGGGCCAAATTGGAATAGTATTTTCCAGAGCAATATTCTTACCAGCTGTGGATGACTTATGGCCCCCTGTGAACCCGTAACAGCTATTTGAAAGGTCACAATTTCACAGGACACAGCCGAGCTCTCTTTCCTCAAGGTTTGCTCAGCTTCCTCTATCCAACCCTTTGGAACAACCGACCTTCTGAAGGGGGTATCTTGTGCTCTCAGAATTGCACCTTAATGCAGAAAAATAAACCCCCCCTACCACGTACAAAATGCAAAGCCCAAAGCTGGATGTCAAACTCAGCAGAAGTCACAGCGGCAGTTTTGCTGCTGTCTCGGAATCCAAAAGGATTCCAAATACCATTAACGTGAAGCTGCTGTTAGTCATCACAGTCTGAATCCCAGTATGAAAAAAGAAATGGAGAAAGTCCCTCTTCGGGCCCTACACCAGTTCCCACTCTTTTCTGCTATACCTCCAGGCTGAAGCCTCTGTTAAAGACCTATGTAATCTTCTAAAGACATATGCATACCCATATCCATATCCACCAGGTCCCTCACCAACACTAAAAGGGTTCCTCTTTTAATTAACAACTTAAAATTCCACCGCACCAAGACGCTGCCCTGACCAGAGGGTGCACAGTGGTGTTCCCGACGCCGACTTCCAGCTCCGGCCGAGCTCAGCCCTGTCGTGTCACCTCGCACGCAGGGCCCCGCGGCCCGCACGCAGGTGCGGCCGTTCCAGCCATTTCTGGAAACTTCTGAGGAGACCAAGTATCACAACCGCACGGACCGTCTCGTTACCCTGTAAGGAATCTGCTGCCTCCTACGACTCCCTTTCATCCAAACAAACTAGCTCTTACGTAATTAACCCCTTACTTTCTCGAGGTGCATTTACAGGGGAAGTTATCACCTCCGCTTTCTTAGGTGGGTATCAGTGTAGCTGAACATAAATATTGATTACCATTTATTTTACACCAGACAACACATGCGCTTTTGACTGTGGAGGAAAAAAGTACAAGGGCGACCGGCTGCACAGTGACATTTCTAGAAATAGCCCTACACTAAATATCTGAGCCACGTCACGGGTTGTATTAAGTACCCACCATGTGATGCGGAGCGACATTTCAGCGGAATGGCAGCGTCACGGCTAAAGTTCATGCGGCCGCGTAAGCACACCGGGCATAACTGCGCACTGCAAACTGTTAAGCCGTCGCGCTGATTAATGGTGACTCTGTGGTGAGCAGAACTTTCCATGTACTGCGGAAACGGACGACCAAGGGTGCTGCTCTTTTATATTTCAGAAATAATTCCTCTAAGTTATCCCGAGCATGATCCAATGCTAAATCCCGATTTTCCACTGAAGCCGCTAGCATGCCCTTCTACAGCAGCCACGGGCCCTTTAGAAACATCTGCAATAAATGTCACACATTACTAACTGCCAGATACCATTTTTAGAGGCCCAGAAAGCCCTTTACATTTTGCCATATTACTCTGCAAGGTCAGAGGATAAGATACAAAATAAAGCATTACATCTCATAAAGCAATGTTGGTATCTTTTCCAGTTTCTCATAGCTCAGCCTGAGCAAGATGAGAAACTTTCCAACCTTTTCACCAATCTGAATTTAAGATAAAAATCTCCAGAATGCAGAAATAATGTTAATGCAGATATTCTGACTATGCCTTAATTGCAGCATGGAGCATTTCAAGGAAAAATAACCGAAATTAAGATTCACTTTCTTACCCCTCAGAATCCCATAGCTCAGTGCATAGGTATAAAAGAAATCTAACCCTCTCCTAAAAAACAAGTAAAACAAAAGTCCCAAGCTCCTTACTATGAAAGGAGAAGATATGGAAAAGGCTGATTGCTAACAGGTCATCCAACTAGCCTCAGCACAACATTGCTTTTTGTTTTCAGGCAGCCGAAGATGGGCCCACTCCATCTGACCTTGCAGGATTTAGATGTTCTCCTACCAGTGGCAGTCGAAGGTGTTCGGAGAACTTGCCCTTCTGAATCAATCTGATACTAATTTATAATATAACAAACTCATCTCCACCGTGCGGACCTCTCTAATTCACAAGTAGCTTCCCCACTTAGAGATGGTTTCTCTCACCTCTTGTAACACATCTGCCCAGGAATTTAGTTTTCCTTTTTGTCACTTAAGGGCCAACATTTGAAGCAGCTGCGGAGTGGGCTCACACATTTTCCTGTGCTTTGTCCAGCAAGGACTTAAGCCCCTCCTTAAATAATAACCAAACTACACCAGATCCTGCGGCACGTTGAGAGTATTTTTAACAAGCTTCCCATTTGAAGGGCCACCGTTTGAGGCAAGACAAGCAACCGAGTTATACTGACCTTGAAGCAGAAGGTAGACGCGTCCTGCTGCCTGCAGCGAGCCTACGGTGGAAGGGGAGTAACAAGTTGGTGTGCTGACAGGAGGCCAGGTAATATGAGAGGCGGAAGGAGGTGGGGGAAGGAGAGTAATTGCTGCTGTGGCCAATCGTATTTCACGCAGTTACATCAGTGACATTTGCTCACACAAGGGTGCCCTTGAGGACACACGGAGGATGTGGCAGAAGGGGAGCACTTAACAGTTGGGTGGCAGCAACATCGTCCCGTAAATCCCTCTCCAGGGGAAAGAGATTGCATCAGTAAAGCGTTGGCCAGATGCTTAACTGCCACGAGCTGCCTGTGCACAGCTTCGCCCCAGGGGCCCCGTGGTGACAGCCAAGAGAAAGGTCACGAGCGACGCTCTTGGAGACGCTCAAGGGCGGGAGAAATCCACCTGCACCCACTGCCTGTGGCAGCTGGTCAGAGCAGCAACCTGGATGTAGCTGGCAGGAGAATAAGTTGAGATGGCAGCAGGACAACCTTTTTTCTTCCTTTTTAATTCACTAGAAATCTTTTGGACTTCATGCAATGCAGCATTCGGAAACATGGCATGTAGAAGGTGTTGACAAAAATCCACTGCTGGGGTGGTTTCTGTGGCTTCACAGTAGAGTACTATGGCTATAACAGGAAAGTACTGAAGAAATAGTATGCGTTGGGTGGGAGTGCCACAAGAATTCCTAATTTTACTCCCCAGCTCTGCTCCCACTGAAGCTGAAGATTTATCAAGGCTGACAGAAGAGCATGGAG
This sequence comes from Crypturellus undulatus, assembly GCA_013389825.1. Taxonomy (NCBI): domain Eukaryota; kingdom Metazoa; phylum Chordata; class Aves; order Tinamiformes; family Tinamidae; genus Crypturellus; species Crypturellus undulatus. The sequence goes on along the minus strand of VWPW01004739.1, from coordinate 251,010 downwards.
GCAAATACTGAGCAGCTTTTAAAAACTGAAGACTTTAAAACCATTTTCTTTTGTATATTTAGGAATTCTTGACTTATTCCTGGCAATTTCCTAACCCCCAATTGCACATTTGTGAAACTACAAAACATAGATACATCTGCCCCAAAGCACTATGGCTTGTTTAGATTAATGAGGGAGCCATGCATACCCACCATAATTAAAACCAAAGCAGCCACCTCAGCGCAATCCAGCTGGACTACCTTGTATTTGCAGCAGCCCCTCTTTACTGCACCTGTCTTTTATCAACCCAATGCTACATTTTTGGTTTTGATCCAAAAAAGCCAACCCAGGATCTCTGTAACATAAAATGAGTTCAAAAATATGAGCACAGCAGTGGAATAAAACAAATCTGCCCCATCAGATTCAGCAAAGCAAACAGAAGCCAGATTTTCTTTTCCTCCTCAGTAAAAGCTACTTTATGATTTTCTCTTTTACTTCAGATAGGAGGACCCCATTCTGCATTAGATGCAGAGCTTTGGGTACTAACATCTGTGCTGGCTGTCAGCTTTTCTAGTCCTCACAGTTAGGTTGCAGTTCAGCAACTCTTTTTAAATTTTTGACTAGAAACCATAATTTTTTCATAAAGTCCCTGAATGCAGAAAGACCTTCATTTCAGTTAGTTTGATGAGACCGTGATCTTAAATGCCTTCACTTACAATTAAGTGAATGTTTAAGTTATTTGCCAGATCAGAGCCTGCAAGAACAGAAGAGGCACATAAAACTCAGTCTGCTAACTAACATCACAAACACCTTGCACATGGTGTTAGCATATTCCCTTCTGATTGCTGAAGAACATAGCATTAGTACTTGAAAACTAACTTAGCCTAACAACTGTTCTTTGATCTTTTTTTCCTAAGGAACTCAGCTACACAAACAGCTGGAATGCTAAGAACCATCCATAAATAATGCCCTATTTTCATCTCGATCTAACCTAAATATTTATGTCAAGCATCCCAATTAAATTCTCCCTTGCTTTCAGTGCTTTTTGCTGGGAAGGTAGTGGTAGCTGAGTGTTAATTCAATTGCTATTTATATTAGTGCCATCTGTCCCTGCACAGGGAGTTCAGCTACAACTCAGCAATAATTCTGGCCTCATTAGAATTTGTTGTGGATGCTCTTGAACAGGGAAGTTACCTATGCAGACCGCAGCTAAGGTCACTTTGTTTTAGGAGAGGCCTTTCTAATTGACATGTTTGCTTCAAAGAAAAATGTTATAAAGACAAAGTTCCATATACGGGAAATAACTTACTAGTAATCAAAGAAACGATAACACTAGTCACTGTGACTACTTACCACATGCATCACATTAGCAACTGGAGGAGCTGTCGTTGTTCTAAGCGCTCGCAGGCCGGCCAGCCTAAGCCGTAGCTCCTGCTGCTGGAGCCAGAGCTCTGGTGCGTTAGGGTGGCAGGGAGCGAATACCCAGCCCACCCTTAGAAGCCCACAGATTTGTGGAAATCAGTGATGCTCAAGCTCAATGGGTCTTTAATTCCTGAGATTCTTGAAAACTGACAAGGAATAATACAGTGAAGGGCACCATCCAGGGCTGTTTTTGAAGAAATATCATTCCCAAATGGAAAACAACATCAGGAAAAGATTTTACTGGGATTTCCCTGCGGCTGTACATGTTCGAGATCCAGTACAAGCAGTTCCTGGGACATCCAACCAGGAACACACTGTTTTGAGTTGGCACTGCCCCGCTCAGATCTCACTGGAGGTGCTGGATGTTGGGCAAGGACTCGGTGCTGCGTATGTGCACAGTTCTCCGTGACCAGGTGTGGAAGTGGGCCCAGAACAGTCCTCCTACAGACACCTTGTTAAGAGCAGGAACCCACAATAATTTCTGTGCCCTTGGTGTTGCTACATGTGAGAAGTGATTATTCTAGAGAAAGATCCTTTCTATTGGTAATATATGTCGACTAAATAACGACCTGAACAGGATCCAGCCAACCTGTTAAAAATAGTCCTAGTTATTTAAAGTTACTGAAGTTATTCTTCACAGGACGTCCACCCATACCAAAGGAGGGGCTTTCTATAATTAGCAGTGCATTCTCAGGCCAAAGGAAGGAAAAGACCTCTCCTAAACAAGGATTTGACCTAGACTCCCCGTATAAAGCGAGGTATATCCAAAGTTCTTACAATAAAATTATGAGACCTTCAAAAAAAACACTGTCTGAAAAAGTGATCACACTATTTTTGCCAGCTATATGATAGATGCCACTCTACAGTATTACAATGTGTATGTTTTTAATTGGCCAGACTGAAGTTAGGAGCTGCCTAGCATAGAATCATTTGCTTGAAAGGGGCAACAATTTTACTTCAGACTTTTTCCGCCCTTCGGAAAGTTGTTTTTCATGGTATCTTGGTGAATTTTTTTTGCATCATTAAAAAGATGAAAAAAGAACATTTGCATATTACAATGCTCTCATATATATGTTGAGTATATAAATGAGAGCAAACTTAGACATCATCTCCTCTTCAATCTAGAGAGAAATATTCTTTTTGTTCCTTCTGCTGCTCCAAAACAGCCAGCCGTTTCTGATGATAGAGGCTCAGGTTCTAACAGGCAATTGATTTCTCTTCAAAAAAAAACCCTAACTTTGGATTGAATCTAACACTAGACTCTCCACAGGAAGGATTCTTCATTTCCTTTTAAAACAGCACTGGTTTATGCTGCAACTGATTTAAAATCTAGGATGTAGAATGAAAAAAAAACAACCAACCACACACAAAAAACCTCACAGTTCCCAGTCTGGAAAAATTAGGAGATTCCATTGGACAGTAGCAGGAGAGAACACAAACCTTCAGAAATAAGCAAAGATACTACTTTGTTTCTGACCCACCTAGCTGGGCACATGCACACCATGTGTATCAATACAGCATACTTCAAAGTTGCTTATGAAGCAGAGCTGCTGCTTCTAGGAAAACAACTTTAAAACAGCTTCTACTTACCACCCCAACAGGTGAGTTCTGCCAAAGAACTGTAATCAACACTGGCATTTTTTTCCAGTGCCCTTACAAATGGGAAATTTCAAGGAGAAATTTGCCTTTCTGAAATGTGCCTCTCCTGGGTTATACATGGAGAGGTCCAACAGAATCAAACACAATTCTCCAGGCAGCCTTAACAACTCTTGGTCATTACTTTTGTACAATCAATCAAGACTGATTTCAATTTTCCCTTCAGAAAATGGAGGACTTCAAACAGCATGTTCCAGCGAGCTTCCCTCTCTTTCCTCATAACCAAGATTAAAAACAGCTGTCTGATGTCAGCTTTCCTGCAAGGAGATCTGATTATTTCAGTGAATCTACTGTTTTGTGGAGCGTTTTGTGGTTGCTTTCTTGTAACACAGTAAAATACAGAAAACAAAATTATTCTGCTAAATACTTCTTATATAAGAGTCCATGATGATGGTATTAGAGGAAAGAGATTAAGCCGGTCAACTTTCTTATATAAGGTTAATAGTATACTAAAAGTGTGGGAAAACAACTTGAAGAGAAAAACATCCTGCAATAGCCAGTACTTTTTTTTATATGAAACAGCTTGTAAGGTAGTTTGTTTTTTTTTTTCAAGCAGAAAAGAAATATGAACTTCAAAAGTTCCTTTCTCAGTCAGAAAATGTGACTGCAAGGTCACAAAACACCTGAGAGATTCTGACATGTCACCCCTTCACAGAGCTGGTGTGCTATTACTGTTTAGTTACTTCAAGTATGTTCATTCTTGGTAAGAAAAATCAAACAGGCACCTTTATATTGTCTTAAAACTTGACCTCTTCAACACAGGAAAGAGTAAATTTAATGATTAAGGCATTTAACAAAAGCTGGAGATTTGCTTTTGTAGCCTTAAACTTCTGTATCAATGTGCAAGGTATTTCACCCATGTGTGCTTTGTCTTATCAGAGGGCAGGGACGTACCATACTAATCTAAAATGTTTTCTGTACTTGGCTGGCTCTTATTAAAAATATGAACTAGTTCCATTGGAAGGACACTCATTTCACCACCTTTAAAAACAGAGAGTTCTAGAGTTACTGAACTGCCTTTGAAGTTGATAATCCGAAGAAAGCAATTGTGGAGGGAATAAGAAAAAATGGTATATGCACGAACCTGTAAGTATTGGTTCTGAATTCTTAACGAAGAATGAGATAGGAAGGCAAATGAGGAAATAGTATTATTATTATTATTTTTAATCTAGAGCAGAACACCAACCAGGAGAGGGCTAGGGGTGTTTAGACAAAAAAAAGTAACAAAAGGGTTAGGTACAACATAAAGAATTAGTGTTATCTTTGCCTTTTGTTTAAATAAATACTCTATTGAAATAGGAAGTCATTAAACACCTTATAAAATATTGTTTGAACTCTACCTTTCTGCAACTTCCCACAAGCTTTCCTTAGCATAATTTTTGGACCACCAAGAAGAATGAGCTGTGCACCAAGTTCTGTTGATCTGTGTTACATGTCTTATTAGGTATTTGTTTCGTACACTTTGCAATGGATCTCAGTATTTCTATTTGTGTATCAAGAAGGCTTTACTCTTTGTTTTAAGTACAAATCAGCATTGATTCCGGTGTTGCCCACAGAAGTTTCAAAGCAGCATAAATGACTAAAGGATAAAATGTAGGAAGTAACTATTCTGTAACATTAGCAGCAATCAGAACTTTCTCTTCTTTTGCCTTTCCTGTTAATAGCTTTTCCCTTCCACTCCCATATTTCCCTAAAAGACTCAATAATTTGGAAAGAGTGGGGTACAGATCCAACATTTACTCATCATAGTGTGATAAAAAATAAACAGAAGAAAGTAAGAATTCTTGAAATTCAGGAAAAAAAAAGTTTAATTAGCATATAGGCATAACACCCTGCCTGATATGCCTTACAAGCAATACAAAGCAATAACTTCAGGTCAAAAGGTAAGTTACAACACATGCAAAAAACATCTGGATGTGCACTAGAGCCATGAGTTAGATATAAGTACATCTGTCAAATAAACACACATCTGTTCACCTAAAAAATAAAATTTTGAAGACTATTACAGAAGTACAACAAAACAGTCATAGGTGAGCAGCATTTTGACATGAAACATCATACAGAGACATTCGACCTTTGGAAGCAAAACCTATGACAGGCAACTAGTCCACAGCCAAATCCCCAAGTCTTTATTTATAGAAAGGTTTCAGTGAAGCCCAAGGTATTATTGGAATGAGGACTGAAGAATTTGGCCCTTAACAACAATTTTGACTAGGTTCATATGTCTCTATCAGTGAGAATTTTAAGTCACGGCTCTATGTTCAATGTGGTTGATAGCAGTGAAAGAAGGAAAGACTGAAATGTCAAATGTTTTAAAAACATTCTTAAATAATAATCATTAAGGAAAACTTCACATAATTAACATGTCCTAAAATCAAAACGAACATGATTGAAGTTAATAAATATTTTATTTAAAGAGTTATGTTCCTTTTTATCCTAAAAGTTGGAAAATGGTGAGGGAGAACATAGGTGTTTTTCTTACTTTTCACTGAATCACAGAATGACTCACTAACCTACACATTTCTGTGTTACCGGACTGGCTGACAGAAAGGGGCATAAGACACACTTACTGCAACCGTAACTTCAAGAGATTTATTTTCCTCCCCTTTGTGACCAGTCGTGCGCTTGGGCCACTCACTGATAGAGAGCCACAGTCAACACCGTTGAGTTTAATCAGGGCTGAGGAGTTTAATAAAGGTGTGAGACGGCGTGAAGGCAACTCTGATCCCCATATTAGCGTGTCCAGTGATGTCCCAAACAGATTAACGTGACAGTCACCAGGAAACCACGCAGATTAATGTGGCCACAGAATTTTGTTGCTGTCCTTGTTCTGATCACAAAATATCTAGTTACTCTGGCAATTCTAACACAAATTCTGCCACAGATGCAATGTAACTTTTGGCATAAAAAACAGGTATGTTTTCCCTGAAGGGCTGAACCACCACATTGTCTACCATTTTAAATAGAAATATACAGCACATCTGAAAAAAAAAAAAAAAAACAATCATCTGTAGTCTTTCCATCTCTTCATCTGTTAACACAGAGTCCAGCATTACCCTTACAACCCTTGAAAGAGTTAACTAATGCACTGAATATTTTGAAACTCTGAAGAACCAGTATGTGCACATAAAGTACAAACCAACCAACTGACTATGTAATAAGTAAGATGAAGAATTGTATCCTGTAACCCTAAGAACTGCAAGGAAATTTGGTAAAATGGGATACAGGAAGATAAAGCAGCAGTTAATAGCATACAACAGAGATGCCAGTTAAGACATTAACAGCTGTTCTACATTTTTTTTTTATTATTGTTAACAGAGAAACAATAAAACCAAGATAAGAACTCACTTTGTGGACCTTTTTTTTTTTTCTCCATTTCTTCATGATCTTAATGTGTTTTATCCATCTGACACCTGGTAACAGCTTTTATACAGAAATTACACAGTAAGTTAGTTCTGTGATCCAAATACACCATGCTTTCTTTTTAATCATGCACTGGGATGCGATCAGCTTCCTGGCAGTTAACAATGAAAAGAACAAGCAAGTTTTGAAAGTTAAAGCTCTCATAAATAATATTTTCCATACCTACTTCTGCAGTATTAATTAGTACTATTTAAAATGTTTCTGGAATTTCCTTTTCTGCTGCTGTCTGCTTTTTAATTGAGGAATTTTCCAGCATTTGTGAAATTTACCATGCATTTATTTACAGATGATCCTTGTGATGAGGAACCTTAATGAAATTTACAGTTGCTAAGGTGCATTTATAAATGCTAGCATTTACACTCAGACAGAACAAATGGAATTTACTGTGCAACTCTTAGCTGGGCTAGCAACGTAATTAAAGTGCGAAGAAAGACAAAAACCACAAGCCAGGCAGATTCATTTTTCATTGTTAGCACTAAGAAGCATCATGACTGTGGTAAGAAATGTCAGATCAAATAGGCCCAGGTCACAATCTGTGTTAAACACCTATCTCCCTGAGAAATTTAAGGGAGGTAAACAGTGATATAGCCCTATTTCTTCAACTGGCTGATTATCATTGGAAAAGTAAGGTCACTTTTCCAGCCAAGTTATTCAACAGTGCTAATACCTGCACTTATTTTATTTCACGATGTACTTTATAGCATGCATTTGAGCTCATTTTCCATGCAGCTACAACAGGTCACTCTTGATCAGGAAATTCTAGGAAGTACCAACTAGGTCTAGAAATGAAATCTGTGTACCTGGTTTCTCACAAAAGCATAGGTTTTATAACAGATACAAGCAGCACATTTTTTTAAGCATATGTTCCAATGCAAATACTAATTACTAGTTCAAATAAAAATTTAAAGTTTGTGTTTGCACGCATTCAAATTTGTCTTGGTGTAAGAGAGCTGAGGCAGTGCTGAATGATTGAGCAAAACCCAGACATTTTCTAAACCATTAATTTCATGTAAAATGATAGTCATTCTGACTCCTAGTGTTCACTGCTGATCACTACCCACTGCCAGATCAGAATTCATTTCCTCTCAACAGTGTGTCCAGAAAGTGCTTTGTAGCCTGACTTTTCAGGGAAGCTGCAGGTGCAGGAAATTAAAGTGCCTTTTCCAGGGCTGTGTGCAACATGAGTAACCATCCCATTCACTTTACATTCAGATTCCTTGAGTCTGAGGAACAGCTCCTTACCTCGTATTTCCCATCTGAAACTTGCAAGGCTGGCAACTATTTACAACTATTCAACTATGGTTCACTTACTTTCCATGCTGTAAATATTCTCATTGCATATTAATGAAAAATATTTACAAAGATTAGTTCATTTATTTGTGAAATCTGTTATCTTAGAAAAGACACTTAAAGAAGGTAACATTTTATAAAGGGAAGCATTAACTATATAACAAATGCTTTGATTAGAGATCTAAAGTTACCTTGATGTCTCTCCAGGCTAACAGATGACTCCCAAGATCCTATTTTTTTCAGAATTATAACATGATATGAGGATACCACTACTGCCACAGTGAATGCATTGTTAGCAATCAACTCAAGCCACATCAGTGCCACCTCATTGTGCCCATTCATCTTAACAGAACTGAATATGGTATTACATTTATCCCCTTAATTTGTTCCATTAAGATGACTACAATGAGTACTTGTGCACATGAAAGCCTCCTGTTTTCAATTAGATACATACTCCCTATTGCAAAACATTATCACTGCAAAGCAGCAGTCACTTAACCCAGACATGAAGCATCTTTATCTTCCACCTCCAAGAGCTGGTTTTCCTTGCCTGAAAGGGTAATGCTGTGAGGCTCTGTGGCTCTCATTGGAAAAGAGAGCTTGCAACTTTTTCCCTTGCTGTCTTTAGGTCTTGGCATGCATAACTTTGTTCAAAAGCTTTCCGTAGACTCTGAGGCAAAGCTGGCTCTTCAGGCAGGGAGTCTGGGTTCAATCTTTAGGGAGAGTTCATACAAAGTATCTTCATCTATGATGAGCGTCTTGTCAAGTAAATAGTGAGTGACCTGCAGCACAGAAAACATAGCTGATTGGACAGTATGCTATTTTCAAGTAAATTGCTTAGGTTTCCTGTCTCCCCTCTGAGTCCATTCCAGAGGCTGTTTGAGATCCTCTCAAGTTGTATTTTCTCAGAGAAACAGAAAAACTCATTTGAATGCTGTAAAAATGAATATCAGTAGTGTCCTAGGAACCAAGTAAAGGCCCTTAGGCAAGGGCAAAACCTTAGCTAAGTTACCTAGGCCCATGTTGCTCTTCTAGGCCCTGCAGTGGGAAGATATTTTTTCTTTCAAGGTACAAATTTACATAAGCTCCAATAAAGGATAAGGGGAAAAGAATTGCAGGATGCACACAACATCAGTCGAGGCTTGAGCCATCTCCTTTCCCCTAATCCCAGTATTTTGGCATCTCCTGTGGAATTATGCTCCGACCTGAGCAGAGAGTGCACATTCCCCTTAGGACCTAATCCCTTATAGACCACAGCCACATCCCATTTGGGGTCAAATCCCAAGTGTTTCCAGAGAAGGGGAAAAAATTGCTTCTAAGTACAGTGCTGGGAAAACAGTTTCTACCATCAGGCTTTTACAACACAGAAGTCTCTGACCACATTTCAGTCTGCCCTCTCTGCCACTGTGCAGAATACATTAATTTTTACTTTCAATAATTGCTGCATCTTGCACCTAATTTTGCTACAGCAGCTTTCAGTTCATTAATACCGAACAGATTGCAAGAAGAGTCTTACCTTCTGCTGATACTCTATGCGGTAGGAGGTCTGCTGGAACTGGCGTATTTCCCTGATAATATGTGAGATCTATCAAAAGAATGCACCCATGTAAGTAAGTATAAGCGCATTTTCAGTTCAATTAGACTATGTAAGGCAAGAATTTTCCACCAAATTATGCAATGTTTCCTGGGAGGAAGGAAGGGACAGGAACTGATTATCTCCCAACTGCTTTAAATGGTTTCACTTTCCTAAAGTGGCCATCTATTACTGAGGCAATCTTTAAACAGGCTCTCTCCTGCCTCTTTCCTGAAAGTCACTTTTCCTTGAGTGACTGCTGCAATGTGTAGTCTTAAGAAAGAACTTGAGATCATGATAAGCAGCTTTCATGCTTCTCTCTGAGGAGTTGTACAAGATTATATTTGGAGAAAATCATCTTTAAAATGCTTCTTTACATAGTACCTAACACAACTGAAAAAGACCGTCAGTACTACCTTCTGGTGAATCATTCTTTGAATTTTCATTCTCTATAAAACTCTTGTTGCTCCTTCACAAGCCTAGGTTAGTTGCTTTTTGCCTCTGTGACTTTTCAAATAACTGAATGCAAAATTTGCACTCTAAAATTCCTCAGGTTACCAGTAGGTGGTGATAGAAGAATGGGTTCAAGTAATTGCTTTCAAATAACTGTATCTTGTATGATCAAATGTATTTGCAAGTGTAGAAGATAAATTCAAAGCAATTGTAATTAAATCAGTCGTTAAGTCATGTAATTAAGCACCTGTGGGGAAAGCATATCAGAAAATGAAAATTACCATTCTCATTTTGGAAAAATTGACAAGGCCTTCTTCAGTAAAGTTTGGTGTTCCTTCTTCAATAAATGCTAGGTCTGTCAAGTACATTCCAAGATAGGGAACTGCAGGTGGGTTACAACTGTAGGACAAGAAATTAGCATATGTGACTATGAAATTTTTGATCTAATGGATGGATATTCTTAAATTCTAAATTTTTTTATCTGGAATAACTCTAAGGGCCCTAGACTTACTGAGAAAGTTTATCTGTGTAAGTAAAACCCCCAACTGGAAATATTTCACAAAGAATAATAGTTTAATTTGTTTCAGTAATTCTCCAGAGACATTATACTTATTTGTCAGAGGTACTAAATCGCAAAACAATAACCACAAACAGAATAAGACTAGATCATAAAAAGTTATTGGGTAGTAATATTATCTGAGATTATATTAATTACTAAAGCTTACTCAAAGCCAACTCATCTTTAACACGCACTAGCTCAGAACACAACACAATTGTATTATGTAGGGAAGCATACTTTTTCAGTGTTTCTCTAAGATTTTTAAATCTTCCTTCAGAGGATACAGTCTTCTGAAGCTTGTCCATGAGAGCTTTTGTCTGGAAAGAGAGCATATTACAAATGTCATTGCTGTTGCACATAAATAGTTGGTATTACATTTTTAAAAAGATGTAATTCACTTAGCACCAGCTATAAAACACCTGAAGATAAGCCGACTAGAAAATGCAGTGCCTCAGAACGTATTCTGAGCTGATTTCATTTCTGTAAGCAGCACTTTGCAAACACTGAAGCTGCAGGAAGAGCCAGAGAGGAAATGAAGTGATAGAAGCCCACCTTCCTGCTGCTCTCAAAGGGATACGCTGACATCTTTCAATCGGCCACAGTAACTCTGTACCCAAACCCTGCCTACATTACAACTGACTGGTTCTGTCCTACTGGCCCCACTGCTCTGTTTTTCTAACCTTACTAAAATAGTCATATATTTATAAATGATAGCTGAAATTTATATCTTTTAAACAGTTCCTTCCAAACTGTTTCCAATATAGAACCTAAACAATTGGATAGTCTTCAACTATCCAAACAGGATTTTTTTGTTTTTATTTTTATTTTGTTTTTTGTTACTGGAAATCCTCCTGGCAGTCTCAGCCATGCTGCTGACTGTCTCAGGTGCAAGGCAAGGATTAAGAGGAGATAAGCACTGCATTTAATCTCGGGACCTAAATGAGAAGGAGGTCTGGCTATGTAAGGTTTCTTATTGGTCAGCAAAGAACTCAGCACTGAGAGAGGAAGGGTTGATCTCCATATAGACTCGCTGCACAGAAAGGAGAATGAGGCTCCTACTTCAAGCTCCTGAGGTGACTGCAGTTAACGAAACCCATCACTACTTAAATGTATATCTCTAAATGTATCTAATTAATAATTTTTTTAAGCTCAGGCCTTAGTCTTAGATACTCCTCCTTCCGCTGAATTCAGTTTGGTCTTGCTAAGATTTAATTAATGATAAAGAAAAAGTAGATAAATTTAATACAAAATACCTTGATGTGAAATGCCAGCAGCAGCTGATGCTGTCAGCAAAGAGTATTTTCAAAGTACAATTATTTACGGGAAGAATATGTATCTCAACACCTTTATCCCTGGACAACACACATCAATGAAGTCTACATTAATAATCATCATGTCTTTCTTACCTGTTTGGATACTTTTGCCCATGTTTTCTTCAGTCTGTAGATTGCACTTCTGTTCAAGGCGGATGTGATTTCTAACACACCATTATAATTGTGCATACATCTACAAATATCTGCTACTGCTACCCACTTCTCAATTGAGTTAGCCCGGGAGCTGACATCAGCATAATTCATGATTTGGGAGGCAACAAGGTTACTCATCTGGACAAATAAAGAGGAAGAAGTTTATGATATTTAAACAAAAACCCTTTCAAAACACCATTATTTAATGAACAAAGCAAAAAATAACAATAATAAAATAACACACACTAGAATTGATGGCTTTTAATAAAAGCAGAAAAAATACGTTTAGAACAGTGTTGCAGGGCAGTGAGAGAGAATTATGATATAAAAAAAGGGTATCAAGATGCACTGGGGAATGTCTCCAAGTCAACAGTATTAACGCTGACTATAGTCTCTCAGCAAAATCTAAGTAAAATAAGTAAAGAGCAAACACAGGGATGGATATTCAAAGAGCATTCATTAAACAAAATAGGCTTTATACATTTAGTCTCTGAAGAACTTAATTTCTTCTGTAAGCAGTAAGTCATTTTAATACAGCTTGAAAGGTTCTAGTCTATTAAATTGCCATTAAATTGCTGAGCGGCAATTCATAAAATGAGAATCTTTATATACTTTGATTTAAAAGGTCAGTTACAAAAAGGTTGTAACATTCAGTCACTACTTGGTAAGAAATTGTATCACATTGTACAAAAAGACACATTTCAGAGGTCATAGCAAGTGTCAAGAATGTCTAAAAGGCAATCTATATTTCTGTGAGTACTTACATCATTAAAGTGTTGACTAGTTTTCATAATATAGGGTGTTCTCTCATTTTTATCCAGTTTCATCCACCCTTGACCAAGAAACTCTCTAAAAATTGAGGGCAAACAAACAAAAATGTCACTAACAAGCACAGGACAAAGAGACTCTGTAACTGTGGCCTAAGTAGTTTTCAAGTAAACTTTATTCTTTTAAAAACTAATAGTAGAGCTATATACTAATTCCAAAATTTCACTCTACCATTACTAATGCTGTCCAAAGTAGTAAATGTTGTAAAGAACTTTGCTGCATCCCTTCCCCAGTTTCCCTGTCTTATTTTTCAGTGTTGCAACCTTATTTTAAATTGTTTCTGTCAGCTTACCCAATTATATTAATAGCAAACTTCTGTAGGAATGAAGTTGATTTGACACTCCCTCTCCAGAGACTCAGAATTTCGCTACTATGTTCACCCATCACTAGCCCAGAGCCTTAGATCTCGGATTTTTTTTTTTTTTTAATTTTTTGGGGCAAATGACTGAATGAACTCAGTCTTTCAAAACACGGCCAGATTATGAAGGATCATAAGCAATGAAAAATGCAGCCGAAGGACATTATTCTGCTTTGTATGCAAACCATTTGCCTGCATGTCAGTAACATACATTAGTGTAGTGGCTAAAACTTCCAGTCAGGAACTCAACCAAAGTACTCACTTCAATCAATCGTAGGAGAACACTTACTCATAGGGTATGCTTCTGAAAACTATGTGATCTAAAAGAGTTATTTGCTCTGCAAGCTCCATGGCTGACAAAGTCTCAAAGCATTCTGGTTTTGGACATTCTGACTGCAAAAAATAGGAAGACTTAATGACGTCTCTTAGTATCAAAGAACATTTCAAAGTACATGGTATCATGAACTTCATATGCACTTTAAAGACAGACAGAATTGTAATTAACTTGTTTGTTGCAAAGGAATAAGAAATAAGGAAAAACACTGGAAATTTGCAGAAAATCATGCACATAATTTATAATAAGTTATGAGTATATATGTAGACAAAGTTTTTGTATTCTACATTATCTTCTATGTAAATACCCTTTATCTAGTTCATTGTTCCCCCTTCTTTGCAATACTCTAATTCACTTGAGGTGATGGACCTTGTCAATGAAGAGCAACTATTGCTCTGATAGCTGCTTTACTGTGCAGGGGTGGCAGACACTCTCTGACATAAATATTCATGGCTTATCCATTTTTTTCATTATGATTTAAAATCAAATTCTAAAATTTTGACTCATTCTTCTTTCATTCTTCTTTGATATGGTCTCCAAATTCTTACTTTCTCTAAACTGAATGTGCATTGCTATTACAAAACAACAGCATTTCTGTATTTTCACAGTCACAAAGCTGCAACTGTGATACACTTTAGTGATATAAACATACCACAAATCTATAGAAATATTTATGTATAAATTTAAAAATGAACTTACCATCTGAATGATATCCTCTATTTTTAAGTGGGTATCATCTTGATCATCCTGTGAAAGGGCCCTGGGAAAAGAAGTGACAGAACATCCTGTATGAATAATAATATCAATGGTTATAAGAAAATCATCTCACAGTTTGGCAATCATGCTCATGTGAATTAAATTCTAAGATTTAATTTAAGTTGAACTAAGGAGAAAAAAAGAACTTTCTTGCATCTAAAAACTAATTTTGATTTTTAAATAAAAAGTATAAAATGGTAATGTCAGTCATGCAAGCTAAAATACTGGTCTTGGAGGCTTAAAACCACTACCCTAAGAACAGCATATATTGCAAAATGGTCAATGACAATAAAATGTTGTCAGTTATTGTACTAATTTGGTGATTACAGTCTTCTGATTACATGTTTCTGCATCTACCCATCTTTGACTTTAGTGATGAGCAAAGTGATGGACAAATATAAATTCTCTTTTTAAAAACCAGACTGACACTACAAAAGCAGAAAGAACATGATAATTAAAAATATTTGCTCTCTTAATGCAAAATAATTCTCGAAAATTAAACAGGAAAAAAGAATGTCTCAAAAGCTTTTCTCTAATTTTTAAACTCTGTATTACAAGATATCTTTGGGAAATATTTGGGAAAAAAAGAAAAAGTGGACGTTTGAGAAGACAAGACAGCATAATAAGCATGGATAATTGAACAGTTCTCTGTAAGCATTCTTTCATTCTTTCAATTCTTCCATAGTAAACCTGTGATTATTAGGGTTATTTCAGAGTGCTGGGTCAAAAAGAAAATCCAGCAGAAGTAGTCAATACTCCACCAAATCACATCCAGTCAGATGCAGAAACTTGGCACATAATTCCATTTCCTCATTTTCTGCCTGCCATTTAACCTGCATGTGTAAGCTCTGTACGTTGAGCATTTGGCTTAGTGAGCCCTCAATCCTGGGAGAGTCTTGTCCTAAAAGATTTCTAGGAATTCACATTATAATGTAATTCTGTAGGAAAAAAAGGCTGGTGAGTCTTGGGTTGCAGTGTAAGTACGGTCTATGTAAAAACAGAGGTAATCTGTACCTCTGCTCCATTGACATTCCTAAGATTTCACCTGGAGTGCTATGTCCAGTTGGAACACCAACATATGACAAACGTAAACTGGTCTTATTCCAAGTAAACAAGCAGCACAGAGGATCTGAAAAATAACGACTAGAAGAAAAGCTTGAATAGTTTGGGTTTATGTACCTAAGAAAAGAGAAGATTTAGGGAGACATAACAGTAATGTAAAAGACTTAAGAGATGTAAAGAGAACACCTGTGATGGGGCAAGGAGACACTGGACTGATTTTTGTCAAGACAGATTTAGTTAATGCATTAATTTCAACTATTAAACTGCAAAAGAATGGGTATGCACTAAAACAGGTTTTCTGCAGAAGTTGGGGAATACCCTTCAGTGGAATTTTCAAGGAAAAGTTCAGATGATGGTTCTCAGAGGACACAGCTCTACTGATCCTGCCAGAAAACAGAATAACTGCATTAAGTATTTTTTTGTGGTTGCTCCAATTTTGTATTTTTGCACTCTGCAGAAACAGACTTTTCATGTACCAGCTGGGGAAAGGGTTAAAAAAAAGAAAAAAAAAAAAACCACAAGAGGATTACATAGCCTGGGCACTTAAGCTGTGAGTGTTAGGGATAGAGTTTGTACTATGTGGGTGGGAAGGAAGTGTTAATACTTAGTACACTAGGTTCTTCTGTTGCGGACTGTTGTTTCCTTTTGGTTTGCCAAACTGGAGATGGACTAGGTTAAAGCCAAATGCAGATACAAAGAAACTTCTTTGGACTCAGGGACTCCTCCTTGCCTTCATTTTCAGCATGTCAAATCCACACAAAAGGGCCTTTTCTTCACAGGAGTTGGAAATACTTTATATCAGATAGGCATGCTGGGCAAAGTCTTCAATGTTCTTTTCTTCAGGAGAATCTTCAGTGCCTTCTCCAAAGAAGTGTGCTGCTTCAGTAACTGTAAATAGATTGGCAATCTGCCTCTCCTTAGCAGCTTATTTTCTGCTGGGTCTCATGACTGCCTGCCTGCGGAAAGATAATGCTCATCACACGATAAGAGCACGTGTTTTCCTGGCAATAAAAAAGAGAGGGTTTGCTCTTCTCCCCCAAGTACCTCCAGTAATCTTTGAGTTCCCTATATGTACATAGGCTGGGGCTTTATCTTAGATATGGAAAAGACTATACTTGCTTAATACAGAATAAAATAGGAAAGACAAGATACTTAAAAGGCTCTAAGCACTTGATCTTTGCTTCCGTTGCTTCTTGATGCTCTCTGTTTCCTAATACTTCCTCTTGCTCCCTGATACTATTATAATGGCATGTGTCTTATATTTCCTTAATTCATTTAGTATCCCTTACCTAAACAGGAATCTTGTGCTTTTCCTCTAGCATAATATTCTTATGAAAAAGTTTCTCCTTTTATCCATATATGCTCTAAGTATCTATATTCAGAGAGCAGTACACGGCTCTGAACTAGATAAAATTACTTTCTGGCAGCATCAATAGGAGCTTCCTCTTCAGCCATTGCTGTTGTTGGCCTTAGGGTACTCTGTTTCAATGGAAGACAAGGAAGATGCAGTCAGCTTCTCACTTCTGCTTGAGCAGTTCTCACTAGACTCCCTTAACAGCCTCCTGCAAGCTAGGAAAGAAGCTCAGATCCAAGTGAAAAGAAGTATGGGAGAAAGGAAAGGGTAAGGAAACAGTTCAACTCACAGTGATGTCTGAATGGAGCACCACCTCTGGGATCAGCCTTACACATGAAGTGACCATATTTGAAATAACCTTCAAAGTAAGAGTTATCAGCTATCCTTAAACTATTCCTCATGCTTGAACATTCCAAATATTAAAACTAATTTCTAGTGGGGAAAAAAAAAAAAGGAACCAAACTAGCTCTCTCTTTATTCTCTTACTGTACATAAAATATTTAAAAAGCTGCTATCAGTTCTATAGTCTGAAATATACTCTTTAATGAACTCATACAAAATAGAAAATCGGTCATACACCAAATGCCTCTGCAAATCCTTGAATTTCATTTACAACTGTTCTGAAGAAGAAGGAATAGTAAACCTTTCTTCAACTCTTTATTTTTTCCCCAGGTGGGACTATTCATCAGCCAAAATTGTTCACTTCAGTTTGAACTATAAAACTTCATGGTGCCGTGTTTGGAGCCTGTTTATGCCTCAGTGTTGGAAATTTTGTTTAGATTTCAGATTTTATTAAATAGGGCTGAACAAATTTCATACAACACTTACTTTAGGAGGTTTGTCTGGCTTTCATGAAAAATACTGAATAAAAAGAAGCTTATCTGCTTTGTCAATGCATTGAACAAAAATCTCATCATGTGAGAAATGCCAGCTGCTCTGTGTGATGCCAAAGGAGCCAGGAAGCAGTTCAGCATCTCTCATAAACACTGCCTTTGCCATTCAGTTTCCATACTGAGTCTTTCCCAGAGTTGACCATAATATTTTTAGAATACAAACCTGCCTTTCCTCCTCCTCTAATCTCTGCTAACAAAGATGATTTGAAAGGGATTGATTTCCCAAGAAATTTATATGCGTGTATACGTGCAAACACACAAAGGCGGTGGCAGTTTCTAACAAGAGACATTAGTATTCAACCAGCTTCAAAGAGATAGTCAATGGAACATGCTTGTACAAAGGCTCAAAATTCAAAACTTTACAGAAAGTTCCAGAAATTTTCATGACTGTGTGACAATGGAGTGTGCAAAAAAGAAATACTTAGTACCTATGCTCACTCTGAGTTTCTCTCCTTTGTAGAATTTAGAGCAGCCTATAAGAACAGAAACGTAGAGACACTAAAACCTATAGTAAGGGCTGACTGGCAGGAAAAAAAGAGTTTCACCCCTGAAACCACTAGCGAGCTGAGAGCCAGAAGTCCTGTCTTGCTGCTCCACCAGCTGAGATTGTGCCCAAGATTACACCTCCATAATCAGCCTGCATGTGTATTCACAAGCTTATATGGGACAACAGATCATTGCTTAGGACTAGTGAAGAGATGTCTTTTTTTTTTTTTTTTTTAAGCTTGTGAATACTACAATTTTAATAATACATAATAAAAATGAAGGTTTGTGGAAGAGTAAAAGGAATGCTCACTCCTATTCTACAAGTATTGCACCACAGTCAGACACACAGAAGTTCGTTCAGTTACAGATTACCTCTGAAATTCTATTATTTTCTCTTCTGAGTTAACCATATAGCTTTGTTGCAAATATATCTTTATGACAAGGCTTTCTGAAAGCTTGGAAACTGCTCTTAATTGGTAGACGACCCATTCTCCAGAGGTGATCTAACAGAGCTCCTCCTTTCAGTGAAGGGGTGAGATACATGACCTAACTTTGCATTTCACCCTGGCTGAATGATTTTTGGCGACAATCAAAATTGATCCAATATTCTTCTTCTCACAGCTCAGACCACTGGAGAATTATTTTTTCCCTAACCAGCTGATGCTTAACAAATTTGACATATCTAGCAAATAGCCACCTCCTGTGTAGCTCAAGGGCTTCAAATTACAGTTTGCTCAGCCTAAGACCTTGAGGCAGTTTTATGTGATAACATCTTTAACTTACAAATCCTGATTGTTCTATTAACTACAGCTTAGCAACAATATAAATTATGAAAGTAACACTTATGCAACACCTTCTGTCTGAAAGTTTATGAACAGTCTAAATAAAAAATAATAAGCAGCCTAAATAGATAAATAATAAAATACAGGAAATATACAGGAGTACTTTCAGCTACTGCTAGCTTCAAACCTTGTTTAAACCCTTGGAACAACAATACTGTGTCATCAGCATTATTGGATTTTAAATAGGTATTATGGAAATAGCCAACATATATAAGGCTAGTAAAGCAGACTTGTTAATAACCACTATTAGCTAAGCCTTAGATTTCATGCTTCAGTTTGAAGAAAAGGAACATATACACAACATTCAGTCAACAAATAGGAAAACAAAGATACCATTTCAGGCAGTAGCAGTAAAAAATGCTCACATAAAGGTGTAAGTCACAAAATTACTGCCCAGTTGCACGTAATTATTGACATCCCACATTTGGATGTAATAGCTAATAGTTTCTACATTAAATTGATAAACTTTTATGTTTAAAGAGATATGAATCTATCCCAGTTCTCTGCCAGGAATAGATCTGTTTCTTTCTGACACTTTTTTTTTTAAAGTTACAATTCTTGAGGTAATTTTCCTCATTAGGAGCACTTTGAAATAACCTTTGCTATCAGGCATATTATTAAAACCCATTATGCAACAATATATGCAATAGCTTTCTCTCCCATGTTATGCTCTTCTCTCTTGCTGTTTCTTCCAAGGATGTACAAGAAATATTATGTGTGTGTGTGTATATATATGTGTATATATCTACTTTCAATAATAGCACTTGGCTATAATATAAAGAGGCTTGTGAAAAAAGTTAATAGAGTTCCATTGACATGAAGGACTCATTTTAAGAACTTATCTATGTGAACTTGTTTCTTATTCTTTATTCGACTTTTCCCTGCTTATCTGTACAATCTCCCCTATTTTTTCTGACATCTTTTCACATAAATATCTGATGGGAAAACCTGTCAAGTGTTCTTAGAAAATTCAGACACACTATATGATTGCACCCTTCTTGTCTTTCCAGGAGAATATTTACAAAAATACCAGCATAGCATACCATACATTAATCTGTGCTTTTAAATTGTATCTTGTTTTACTCATTGGCTAGTCCTTATTCTTTATTGCTCCTTATTAATGTAAAACAATATAAGTGAAAATCAAACACTTGGTTATAAAATACTCACACTTGCTATCAGGAATTATTCTCACCAATATATGCATATAAAGATTTGCCTCTATCTTGGTATGATCAGGCAATCAACTATGTAATACCACCCCTAAGTGACAGAATGAGTGTTTTAAACCTAAGTAAGCAATACTACTAGCTATGCAGGAACTTTAAGGCCTTTCATTTATCCCACAATAATGACCTAGCTGTCAACACAGAAGAAACAGCAAGTATGGTCTTCTTACTGTGTCATGACATACTAGGCTTAGCAGGGTAAATCGACAGAAATACTCCAGTAAAAGGTTTTGTGCTTTTAATGGGTAGCAATTTTTCTGTATTGCACAAAGAATAAACCAATGGCTGGCAAATATTCTGAAGTGAAATTTTTAAGAGCTGTATTTATAAACAAAGTTTAAAATACAATTTGCCAAATTCCAATGAGTTTTAGTACACTGCAAATATTGTGCATCGCTAATTCCACTGATATCTAAATTATTCTTTGTTTTTTGTTGTGTGATGTTGCTTTATTCTTAACCACAGACACTACAAATTCATTTGAAAGCTGTTCATATTTTCCTATTGGATGAAGAATTCCACATCCAGTCTGTTTTATAGTTAATAAAGCACATAATAATCCAGCAACATTAAATACTCTAGATGAAAAAAAAATATTGTGACTTCTATACTATATACTATCATATCTTTTTAACAGGGTACAGTTATGAATCCAATAAATAACTAGAAACCTATTTACCTCAAAATATTTGCAGTAGCTTTCCTTTCTTGTGGTAGAAGGTCTGGGTCTCTTAAAACTTCTTCCAGCAAATTTAACACATTCATTTTCAGTTCATTGTTCAGGTCAAAATCCTACAAAAGAAAATAATTTTGTTTCCTTTTGTTTTAAAAATGTTGATCAAGTAATTTAAAGGATATATTTTTGTGATTTTTTCCCTTTCCTTTTTCTTTTCTATTAGCTATGAAAATGCTTAGAGAAACTGTAGATCTCTTACTATGAACAGGACACAAAACAGGGAGCCTAGAAGGCTACAAGTTATATTTTTTAACCTTTATTTTCTGTGCAGAGCCATGCAAATCACTTAATCCCTCTCTTTTGCAATAAGAACAGCCTCTCACAAATATCCATAAAGTATATATCTGCTCTCTGATCACTATGAAAACTCGAGAACAGTTGAGCTACTGTGTTGAGACTATTACCTGGCAAGGTTGGCCACTCTTATTTTCCCCTGTTTTATTGAATTTCTCAGTTTATCTGTCTGCATCACTGATTTTTAATCTGAAACTCACCTTTTGGGAAGGGTCTGCCTTTTGTTCCACCTTGTGGAGTACTCAGCCTAATATGCTCAATAAATCAGACCAGTGCTTTACAGCACCGTTTTAAAGCATTTCAGCATTTTAATTCATTCTAAGGCAGGTGGATATCTTACACAGGACTGCAATCTAAGAACAGGAACACACACAAACAATCTTTGTTGATATTAGAGAACTCAGAAGAATAGAATGATGTATGAACGTTAAGGTGTGAACTTACAGGTAAGTTTACTCACACCTTGAGTAGACTCCAAAAATGTCCATATTTAGCATAAAGCTAGAATTTGGATAAGAAAGCTAAACCCAAAATCTTCACTCATTCACTGTATCTGTAGATCTTCATATTTTATAATACACTGTTACTTGCAAGCAAGTCTGTTACCATATTTGTGTCAATCCACCACTTGTTTCCATGGAAACAGGAAGCACAAAGTTAGGGAAATTGGGAAATGTTTGGCACTTGTGTGTAGGAGCTGTATATGCCAATTTCCAAAGAACCAGTTACAGCCCTTTCTGTTGCACTGGACTTCCAAATGGCCGTGGGTTTAGTGAATCCTCCTAAGCTTTCAGCAGTCAGCGTAACAAATATTAGAAATTGCGGCTCTACAGCTGAATGGCAAACACTGTGTAAGGGAAACCAGATATGCAAAGGATCTTCAGGAGTCATGCTACAAAAATATCAAGCCTAAACAGAGAAGTTATTCAAGAACTGACAAATCTAACATCCTCACTTAGTATGCTGGGTAAAGTTCTGATCTGTCACTGTAAATGGGCAGATCACAAGAACAGGATCAGGATCTCATCTCCAAATAAATTCTTACAACAATAATCAGTCAATTATTTTCTCTAAAAGGGATTTTTTCAAAAGAAGGTTTGCAGCTAAAATTACAGTAGCTATAAAAAGTATAGCCTCTTTTTTAATTCCACTTATGAATCAAGATGACAAAGCCTCATGTCTGAGTATTAGATTCAACAAAGATCAGGCACACTCCCAGTTTTTGTATGTTTATAACCTCTCATATATAATATATGTTAAGAGCAAAATATATTCACAGGTATCAGAGTGATCTCTGCAAGATAGTAGGCTGCTTAAATTTCTCTTGTTTGGGTGGCAAACCGTATGAACACCTAGTTCTTAGGATTAGGACTAGCTTTTGCTTCAATTCCCCTGGCTGCAGAGGACAATTCATAGTGGAAAAATCCACTTTTCTCATCTCAGACAACCAGAAATCCCATATCCTTTATTAGGACTCATCAGAGATGACACAGACTGATCAGGGATTACAAGTAGGGAATGTAATGGTTTGTACGAATGAAGAATCTGTAGGTAATACTTCCAACCTGGTATGACCCCAGCTTGAAAATGTCACCCCACAGCACAGCCCCTTCTAAACAGGCAACTTCTGCAGTTTTTCTGCCCAACATCTCTTTTTTTTATGCCCAGAATATTTCTTTTTTTTAAAAGTGTGTTAGTTATTCCTTAAAAACTGTAGGGAGGAAAAAGATGAAAAAAAAAAAAAAAAGTAGAATTCAGAAGAAAATGGGAGAGATCTACTTTTTTGTTGAAATTAATCATCTGTGGGATGTTGAGATGCCAGTGTGATGAGCAATATATAAAGTATATGCATAAAAAGTCCAGACAGGTCATTTCATGTACTTATATCTATGTAGAAAGGTGAACATTAAAATTACAACACAAAATTACCCTTAGAAATCCCTAACTACCATTGCCAAGTATATTTATATATTATATCTATGCATTATAATATATAAACCTAAAAATATATTATATTAAAAATAAATATAATTTTATATATTAAAAACCATCTTGGATGATTCCTGTGAATTTTTTATCTAGTATACTACCTTTTAATACATTATACTAGTCTTTGGCCAAGACCTCAGTGGTTTCTTTAGAATGTGGATGCGTGCTCCCTTGCCAAGAAGGAGACGTAGATGATATGCAGGAGTATGAGAAATGTCTCATACATTGGTCAAAAGAAATCTACTCAAGTGCATCAGAAAAAAGGAAAGAGGGGGACGTGAATTTGGAATCACTGGCCCCAACAAAATGGAGCGCAAAAAAAGATAGCAGGAAGCAAGGAAAAGATCAGTTAGCTGTGCTGGTGGGGTGTATAGATTTACTACAGGTGTTTTTCATAGAAAATACTATACAGAATAGATAAATATTATATAATTCTCAACTTTCAACATGGAGTCAACCACAAACTCGTTTTCCTCACCTCTTTCTTCAATCCTTCCTGAGGGTAAACAGTGTTCTCTTCAACAATATGAATAACACAAACAGAAAGGAGTTAAATCTGAGAGTCTGATATATTTTTGAAAACATCTGGGTACATCAGTGATAAAGACTACAGAAAACAAGGTGAGAAAGGGAGGGAAGGGACTGGGACAGGAGGAAAAAAATACATTGGAGAACTTGTAATGAAATTCTACAGAGAACCCTTTTGCCGCATTGCTTTATCCAACTTCAACACAACACTACATGCTTTATGAAAAATATTTTAAAATAAAGCAAGCTTTCTAACTATTCCTCAGGCATCTGCTAATAAGGCAAAAAAGCCAATTGGCAGCCTGACTTCAGAGTCGTGTGATCGCCACGTGAAGAGGAGAAGGGGTAGTACAATTTGTCAGGATAAATGTAACATGATTCACTCATGACTGGCTTTGCTGAGTACATAATCATGTTATTAGTTTCTCATTTTTTATTCTAATTTTCTGTTACATAACATTATGCTCAGAGGAGATGCAAGAATGAAAAGTTCTTTCAGAAGTTGTGGCAAGCATGAATGACTCAAAGGAAGGAAGGAAGGGGTCATTCGTTGGAGCATCACATCCAAAGCTCTTAAGGTGCTGTGCTCATCTTAGGCTGAGGGACAGCTCTAATCAAGTGACCTAAAATGCCTTCCAAGCTGGAAGCTTTTTTTCCGGGCAGGGAAGAAAGCAAGCTGACTGCTTTCCAATTCGGTTGCTTTGGAAGATTCCCAACTTTGGCACATAAAGCCCTTCGTATTTCCACAGACGCTCACAAATGCAGTTGGTAATATCACTATAAGTAACAAGATTCCATGAACTGAAATCTCTTCCTAGCCGTGTCTTTATTCTGTGAGTAACTACACAGTGAGGATTTTTCACTTCATAAGCTACAAACAAGTGAAACTGAAGACGAATATGTTGGATGGAAATAGGAGGAGGTAAAAGGATAGAAAATAGAACTATGTGGAAAGAATGAAAGTGGTGACAGTTCTGAAAGGGAAGGTGAAGTAACCAGAAAGACACCAAGTAGGAAGGAATGCTAGGCTAAAACAGAGCTCAGTGGGGTGTTCACAAACAGGGTTTGAGACAGGAAAGTTTTACAGTTTGGCACCTGGGAGAGAAAATGCTCAGAGAGAAATGAATGAAGAGTTCTTAATTAGTAAAAGAGAAAGAAAAATCTAATGAAGATTTTAAATATCAGATATGAAAGGGAGAGAAAACTGCAAGTAAAGCTAGAGTCAGCCTTCGGCTGTCTCTCCGAGTACACAGATGAAGTAGAGAGAGGGGTGTGCAGACCCATTTTCCTTTGCCTCCAGCTGCAGAAGCAATCTGGAAACAGCAGATGGCCAGAGACACTAAGAAAGACTAGCATCACTACTGGCAATACTAGCATTACTCTAGAGTGAAGGGCTAAGGACAAAGCCCTTCTGAAAGCCCACAATATGAGATATCTAGAAGGGCAGAGAGATTACTGAATGATTTTTTCCAAGGAAGTTGCTCCATTTTAAAATAGATGGTCTACAATTTATATTTATATGCACACATACACACACACACACACACACATATATATATGCTTGCATGTCAAAGCGCAAATCCATAGTCATTTCAATGGAAGTAGGGAAATAATTCAGTCTTTCACACAGAAGATCACACTTGGTCATTGCTAACTGGAACTACTCCAGTGATGTAGTCCTCTATGACAATATTTCGTTTTCTAGCAGAAAAGCACAGTTTGACTTTCATATATGCTTGTGTTGAGGGAAATTTGCATAAATTCAGCTGCACCAAGATATTTGCATGCTTGAAAAAGAAACAAAAGGCTTATTTCAAGAAAAACATTCAGTTTCAAGCATGAAGAAAGAATCATTACTTGGGGAGAGTGCCAGTCCTGCTTCTAAAGCATCAGTTTTAGCCTGTCATTCCCAGTGGAATACAGTTAGCTTAAAAGTACAGGCTATTTTAATAACATGCCTGAATAATTCTCATCCCACACCGTATAAACTATATAATCTGGTAGTACCTAGAAAGCTTGAAAGAAGAATGTTGCCACTAGCTATTGTCAGATTACAGTTTTCAGTGCGGAAAAGAAACGTGACATCTCTGGCCCTAAGTTCTGAGGCTTAATATGTTTAAGAGCTCCGCCAAAAGAGCGCCCTGAAGAAGGATCTGTCAGGCTCCAGTCGCGGCAAGCGTGGTGCACCTCTAATTAGTCTGACTGCCTGCATGCTTGGCTAGCGCTGGGAGGGTGACTCACGCTTCCCCAAGGGCCATGGAATATCAGACCCGTACATTTCTGCAGTATCTGGACACAGCATATCCACAATTAAGTACTTTGCTATTGACTACATAACTTTACTCTGTAAATGAGCTAGGTTTATGCAAACATGAGTTCTTTCCTCGGTGACTAATGGTATGTTAGCACGTTCACTTATGGTTCCCACGCTCTGGGATAGCATTCTGTGGAAATCTCTTTTGCAATTCAGAGTTTGCATTGATATAATGTGTTCATGCCAGAAATAACCCTACAAATCTCTGTTCTGCTTCAAGCTAGAGGTTTCAGGTTCTTGGGGATCATCTGAAAAATAGCTGAAATACAACATATCTTGCTATTACATGGCAAGTATGGCCTAAGTCCAATTTGTTACAATTAACATGCCATAGCTTTGCCAGGTATCATATCCATGACTTTATACTTTCAAATACAAGCTAAGTGGGGCTCAGATAAATGAATCTTTATGTCATTGTTTGCTCTGGTGTACTGAAAACAAAATGTAATTGGCTGATTCATGTGCACACATACACTGCTAATTGCATAACTAAAATCATCTTTGCTTAGCTAATTCTCTGTATATAGGTTACCTAATCACGTGTAATCAATAACCATATCCCTCAAACCTTCTGTTGAGAAGCCAGCCAACACCAACATGGAAATGGTTTGCAGTAGCTTCTTCTCACAGCTGAAGCAAATGAGGAATCAGGCCCCAAATCATGACCCAAATCAAAATTCAAGTCTTAGTCTGCTCCCCAGATCTTGTAGTAACTTCATAACCCACTGACGTTCTGGCAGCCATTCAGAACTAGCCTATTCATTTCAACAGAGATCTTTAAAGAAGCCAATGGAAGAAAGCACCTGAATGTCACTGAGACCTGGGAAACCTGGGGAAGCCTGTCCCAAAAAAGCTTCATTTTCACTTGAAAGTTTTTAGACTTGTTTTTCACTTAAGTGTTTAGATATTAAAAAAAAAAAAAAAAATCCTATTATCAAAGAAAATAAGACTGCAAGTCTTCATTAGGATGAGGAAAATCACAGAAAGATTATCTCCTCTGCCTCCTTTTCCCTTCCTATTTTTTCATTCTCTGACAGGAGTCAGTGGGAGTTTTGTCCTCACAAGTCCTTTCCTTCTTATCAAGTCAGCAAAGCTTTTGCCTTCGCTGTCACTGCCTGCCTCAGCATTTGTGTTTCCATTGTTTACAATGGCAGAATCCTACAATGTTCCTCTCGATCACATTTTAAAACCAAAATGCAAACATGATCATTCTGCTGTTACTTTGAGTTAAAAAGGAAAGAAAGAAAAGAAAAGCATTGTTGGCTTGTAGGTGGCTGAGTAACACAGAAAAGAGCAGAGTAAAAAGAGAAGGGAAAGAATGAGAGAGAAAAATGTAAATAAAGCCCTGGAAAACCTGATTGATTTATCTTTCATGCACAAATAATTAGCAATATAGGTCTGATCCCTTTTGCTCAGTGTGGTAAAAACAAAAAGTATGTGTCACGTTATGTTCACGAATGTTTTTTCCAAACTCGCATCTGTGCCTTCAGAGCTCCTGCAGACAGTAATTAGTTCCTCCTGTCTTCTGCAAAGGGCTGCAGATGTAGCGTTACCGATATGCACTTAAAAAGAATTTAAGTGAGGCCCCAAGAGTTTTAAAAATAATGAAGGATCTCTTTCCTAAGCTTTATTTTCTATGTTTTCAAGACAACAAAGCTGCTTTATTAATGTACATCTTAACTGCATAGGCTCAACTGTTAATTTTAATGATTCTGTTTTCTGTTTGCAGACAAGATTACAATATTAAATGGTGTTCATGTTCAGACAGCAAAGTAAATCTATATCAGTTTTTTTGAAAAACACATAAAACATCCACAACTATGATATTCACATAGTTGTAAGACAGTGTAGAAAGCTATTTAATTTCATAGCCCAAAGAGGAAAGAGTGTCCAAGTCCCAGCCAAGAATTTTAAGTCCTGTCTAGAAAATATGTCGGGAAACGTGATGCTTTGAACCATGCTTTGAGATGATTTTCTATCCCTTGGTTCCCATACTAATCCTGACCCATGTTATTAGGTACCACGGAGGTGCACTCCAAAGAGTGCCAGAAGAGATGGGGTTTATGGAATAAAAGCAATTGGATGATATATGTTTTTAATAGTCTCTTTACTTTACAAACATTTCTGCACACAGCCTGCACACTCTTCCCTGTCTGTATAGCACCTTGCACACTCTGGACACTGGAACGCTGTTTAGTGTTTAGGCAGACAAGTAACTTGCAGAGAATTGATTGCTACTAGAACAGAGCTACTTTTACATAGCACTAAGCACTTCTGTATTAGTGTCCACAGTCTTAAAAGAAGAACTAATCAAAGCTTCACATATTACTCATACAATGCTTTAGTTTCTCTTTTAAAGTAGTAATAAAGAAATTGAATTTTCACAGAAAAAGAAAGGACATATGTTAGGTTACCTCTTACAGTGGCATAGGCTAGCAATGACCACAAGAATCTCAGCCATATCAAGAGGAGGAAATTCTGCAAGGGAATGAGAAAAGCTGCTCCCATAAAGCAGAGAAATTGCCCATTTGGTGTTGGAAATGCTTGCAGAGAGAGTAAGGAAAAGCTCAAAGCTAAATGAATGGAGATATTTGCAAATAGCAACTTATTCTGTTAACATTTTAAAGTTGTTTTAATTCTTATTTTTTTCTTGAATTCTAAACTTCCACACTCAATATCTGATGAATCTGGAAAGCAGCAGATGCACTGAGAATGATCACAGAATGATATAATCACCACAAAAGGCAACAAAGTTTTAGGCAGATTTCTTGATCTCACTGAATTTTACACTGTTTTGTCATTTTGGGAATCTAATAAGCATTTCTTCCCCAAACACTGGTAGCTAAAGCTTCTCTGGTTTGTAGTTTGCATTGTTATTTTAAATAAGGCTCTGAACTATTGCTCTCTCAGGACCGCAGATCTTTATTGCCAACGCTTTATACTGTTTGGCCAGGCAGTAATTCTTCACTTGCTTCCTAATAGCAGTCCTGGTTCCATTTTGGCAGAAAACAGTCAGTCATTTCTGCTTTGTTTTGGCCTTGTGTCCTTCCTCTGTCCCTAGTCTCTCAAGTAAACAATGCAAAAAGCTGATTACATGCACTGTTGCTGTAGCATTCATTACTTTCTTCGCCAAAGCCCTTTCATGTAGAAATATCTGCTATATTGAAATACTACATTAAGAGATATAAGAGAATTACAATTTGCCACCTTTGCCGTGGAAAAAGTAAAAGGCAGTGAGTGACTGTGAACCCAAATAATAACCCAGCTTTAAAAATGCAGTGTTGGATTTGAAGTAATTCCATCTCCTTATCCCATTCCCTGAACCTTTTTCCCACTGAAAAACAATGTAGAGCAATAGGTACAAATACATGCAAAGGTATGCAGAACAGTACTATGTATTTTTGCAAAGCATGACAATTATTGAAATAGAAACACAGAAACGAACATTTTATTTTTAGAGCAACAAAGCATATTTTTGGCAAAAAGCTACAATGACAGAATATGCTTGCACTCTTTACAGCTGGTTTGTGTTTATGCTACAGAATCATCACAACACAACCAGGATCAGTCCAAAAACATAAACTTTGGTTAAACTTTGGTTTAACTAGTTGTAGAGAGGTCTGACAATTCCCATCATTTTCACAATTACATCAATTAACAATATTTTAATTGGGATAAATGGTCGACTCAATTCACACCTCTATTAAATATTATTTGTAACAGAGACACAGAAGCTGTGTACAATGCACACTCTAATATAGAACAGCAATAGCAGACTTTTGCCATTCCACTACTGCTCAGGATTTTGACATGCAATGACACACCAAATTCAGCCAAAGAGAACATGGGATAGCTACCCATATAGCTAAATTCTCAAGGTTGTTTGCAATAATTCAAAAGCACTCCCATGATACCAAGAGATTTTATTAATCTCTGCTGAGCATTTAGCTTTTCAAATGCAATAAACTGTCCCACTTAAGCATTCTTATTGGCTGCACTGTCTAGCAAACCTAACTTCTACGAAAATTAAATCCATTTCATGGAAGTAAAGGAACTGAGTTTGACATGGAGAGAGTTGCAGGTAGCTGTGCGATACAACAGCTTCCAGACCAAGTTTTACTCATTATTATTTATAGTTCTCTTTCTCTCCTTCCCCTTTCTTTTGATCAATTTACCTGGTAGTTTTCTACCAGCATGCCTCAATCTAAAACCATTCATTTCACCTGGCAACCTAAAAGACACTACTGTACAGAAAATCCTGCTAGCTACTCAGATTCTTTTTCCCGCTTCAGTCAACACAGTTTCATGGGTACCTACCACAGCCACAGCCCTGTAATGGGCTGTAGAGGAAATCTCCATTGAGGAGAGATGCTTCTTTTATCGTATGATCCATAGTAAATACATATGTATGTAAGCACAGGTATACATTCAGTTAAAGCAGCATGAATGGATTATGGACTTATTTTCCTTCCACAGAAACCCTAGGTGTTGTGAAGTTAATATATATTTTCAGTCAGAATATCAGACTATTGGAACATGATGAGTATGTGAATAGATAGCACTGCACTCTGAACTTAACTTCTGAACTGAATTTGTGGCTCGGCTTCTTGCAATAAATGCAGCTGCAATCTAGATGTTCTTTAGTGCATTTCTTTTAATATATATGTATATACACACATACACACCCCAACACAGAGTACTGCAAGGTTAGATGAAGGATTCTTTACTTATAAAACACTGTGTTTTAACAGTCAATTCTCCCTTATTATTATAGCAGTACTGCCTTTTCAAGCATTTTTGACTTCTGCAACATTATACAGTTGCAGAAGTCACAGCCACTTCATAATATGTTTCAGATAGGACTGAAGCGTTATGAACCACATGAATGGACTGAAGTCAGCTCACATCCTGAGGCTCACAGCCTCAGAGAGAAGGGACAAGGGTGGAGCAAAAGAATACCTGAGAATGCTTGGAGACCCAGTGCCGCAGGACGTTCAGGACACGGTTAGTGGCTGCTCTGCGTATTATGAACTCTTTGTCACACATGCGTTCAGAGTTGTTAAATCCTGTAATGAGAAAAAAAAAAAAATCACTGGGATAAATGTTGAAAGAAGCACCAAAAAGATCTTTCAAATATAGTATTTATGAGGTAGGTAAGCTAAAGCACAAACAACGTGTGTGTGTAACAGAACGAAAGAAGCCTTCAGAGATGACGTGCATATATGATCATTTAGGTTACTGAAATTCTGCAAGACAGTAGAATACAATCTTGCCCATTCTAACTAATAAAGACACCTAGTCAAGGTCAACGTTCAGTTTTAGGAAGATGTAGGATATTTGTTGACTTATTAACATAGAATTGGTCTCCTTGCTGTATGGAAGAGGCGTAAAACACAGGGCAGTGTAATCAAGAGGACTACAAAAGGCACGTAAATATGATTTTAAAGGGGAAGACAAAGGCGGTAAAGAAATAGGGGAGAACAATAGTTCAAGGGCAGGTGGGAAGATCAACAGATAAAATACTCATTTTTAAAAGCAGTATTGTACACTGCAGAATGGCACTTTCTCTATCGTAATGTCACATTTTTGTTACATTTGTTCTCACACTATGCTGCTTTTGTTATCACTGACTGCAGAGTCCAGGGAACAACTGGAAACTCCCTTCCACATGACCAGCACTTCACAACTTTTTGGCATAAAAGCTGCTCTAAAACCTTTGTATTGCTATAAATAACAAAGATGGATTAAACTTCTATTTATTCTGTTAAGAAACACTGAATGAGTTTTTAGGAAAGCTAGTATTTGTTTTGTTCCATTTTTATTACAGACATTTATTAAAAATGATGCAAAAATATCCAGACTGCTGCTCTATAGCTTTGGAAAGATAAGCAGGAAAAGTTCAACTTCAATCATGTTTCCTCTACAACAGGTTGGACGCCAAACTCCAAACTGATTTTCTGCATTTATGGCTCATGGAATTTTTTTTTTTCTTTTAACTGAGGTATATTACACTGTAGGCGATATGTACGATAAAACACTAAGGGAAGTTTCATATTAAAACATCTTCAGGAGTCTCACTGTCCATAAACAGTAAAGTCAATAAAACCTCAGAGGCTTTCCTCAAAGAAAGGGAATCTAGAAAACATTATTTTGTGTTCATTTTCTATGACTTGCACAGTTAACCTCTTACAGAGGCAATTAGGAATACATATTGTAAACTGTACAGCTAGCCACTTAATGGCAGCAATGAAAATCACAATGAAAATATACATTCAAACAGCAGAATCTTAAAAAAAGATCAGAGGAAAGAAGTTTTGCTAGGCTGGAAGGAAAACAGAGAGAAATCTACAGAGACGGTTTCCAGCTAGTTGCAAAAAAAAAGTTGGTGAATATTGACTGTAAAGGAAAAAGAAACTTCATTAACCAAGAGGTGAAAATGCACAAGAGAAAATACTCAAGACCATTCAAAACTGCATAGAAGAATGCTATTAACTTTCAGGAATCTCATAAAACACAGAAAAATAGCAAAGATGTCACCTTAAAACAAGTAAGATCAGTAAGCATTATTTCCTGCTTTTTCCATCTTTGAAAATAGGAAAGCCTTCTACTTTGTCAGTAAACAAAAGAGAAATGATAAAAATAGATATATATTTTAGTCACAACAGCATTAATGAAAATGGAAAAACATGCAAAACCAAGACCTGGCTAGCATTGTTCTTGTGCTTCCCAGCTTTCAAAGCCCTGTGGACTTTGGGAAGGAAACTCCAAAGGGGAGAAAACCACAAACTAGAATCAGATCCAACAACTACAGAAGCAACCTGCAGTTGGGGATTGATGAACTTTGATGGTGCCACCACAGAGCTTTTTGCACTTTTGGTGATAAAATTTCTTCTAAGACATGTCTTCTCTCTTTCCACCCACCTAATCCTCTCNAGCATACAAGCTTATGCATATCTTAAGGAGTCCACCATCAAGCTTGATCTGGTTCTGCATACTCATACTACCACTTACGAATAACCCAAATTACTGCTGCTGCCTGTACTGTAAACAAGTCAAACAAAGCTATGCTGTAATCACGACTGCTTTTGCACCAGGTGCACAGTGGGGCCATTCAAGAAGGAAATGAAAAACTATTTTTTCTACTGCAAATACAGTGAACTTCAGGGATCTGGCTGGATGACACATCACCTGCTCTGCCCATCCATATGCAATTATCCCCGACCTGCACAAAGTGGACGTGTAACAAAGTGCGTGGTGCACAATCTCGCACTGCAAGCCTTGTCTTCTGCTAGTGAAGTCAATGGCAAAAACCCATCATAACTTTATTAGGGTTCTTTGCTTGTTAACCACCCAGCACAGGCTCTTCACTCCGCTAATGCAAAACAAATGCATTAGAGACTGGGGTAGATAATCAGCCTCCTTCAAATACCAACAGGGTTTCATAATAGAGACATTTTATAGGTCTGCTGATGTACCAGCTAGCATGGAGGATGCTGACCAACAGTCAGATCAGATGGTGAGCTGCAAGAATCAAGGCTTTAATTATACCTCAAAGCCATATCTGTCCTACAAAATGCATATCTACATCCTATGCATCTAGCATTCTACAAAACAGTTGCCAAAAGCCTTTTAGCACTGCTGCAGCCGTCCCAAGATCCTCCATACACGTCTACCTGTTCTTCAGGTAAAACACCTCCTGTAATTACATGACCCCTAGCATGATACAGTTTCCATCCATGACTTGGACTCTGAGGCGCTGCTATGAGTTTACATGGGCTGAAAGAGGACTAAAAATAACCATACTGTCAGCTGCAGTTTTATCCAGATCTGTACCCAGTAGCAAATTTTTAAGGAAAGAATATTAAGAAGGCAGTTTTAGAACGACCCTTTCCCCAGTGTGCTCTCCTTGGCATTCAGCAGTTTAGGGGCTAACTACAGATACTCCACTCAGGTCAGTCAAAAGGCTTTTGGTTAAGCTCATATTTGCTGAGGTTCCCAAAGAGGAGAGAGATGCAGGCTCCCTGCGAGCAAGACCTCAACATTTGCAATGTTCTGCTATCAGATGTGCAAATTCTGGATTGAGCTACCCAGCCAGGCTTGCCTATCTCAAAACTTTATAGTGAAATAACCAATGTCACAGGAGGAACCACACGGAGATTTGCTTTCTTCGAGTCCTCCTGCATGGGTTTTTCTCCTGAAGGAAGCAATCTTCCTACATTAAGAATACTGGTAATATTTCTAACCAGCAATACTCTTTGTGAACAGCTGCTTCAGTGTGAGTTACTTGCAAGTAATGTTTTTTTTCCCCCCAGTGCTCATCTGTTGAGAGGAAAATAAACTGTTTCTACAAATAGCCTCTTCATATAATAATGATACAGAACTTTTACCACAGGCTGTCAAATGTAGTGTTAACTTGCCAGCACGTTCAGCCTTGGCTGGTTCCAGTGAACTACTTCTCTCAATTTAATCATGTACTTGGCTTCAGACTGTGTTAGGCAAAACCCAGTTTCATCTTCAGGTATTTTTTCATTTGGGCACTAGAACCAAAACTACCACTTTTGAGGCTTCTACTATTATTAAACAAAAAAATAGACTTAATACCTGGAGACACAGATTAAAATAGGAAATATGTGGTTCTTAGATAGCTCTTTTATATGAAAGTCTAATGGTCTAACACACTTTTCAATGGTAGATGCAATTATCTCTAATTCATAAAAGGAAAAAAGACCCATGTAATCAAGGCCTGCAGATGTCACAGTGTGCCAGTGTGACCAGGGAGACAGGAGTCCCTGTCGTAAAGTTGTTACACTTCTTTCTTCTCCTAAGCGAAACTGACTCTATCAGCAATCACATTATTTCCTATTAGAAATTTTACTTCAAGGAGGAACGTTTGTACTGTGTTAAATTCTGCATTCTATGTGCTAAAAGAAATAGAAAAGCAACTATACACCTTTTATTGTACTTAAGATAACCCAAGTCAAGTTACGACTGCCCAAGTCAAGTTACGACTGCCACATCCTTCTCATCCACAAGTGTCAATCACAGCTGATCTCGCTCACATGCTTTTTCATTCTTGTGGTAAAGGCGCTCAAGAGCCAGCTCTGGCCTGGCTCACACCCTTCTTGGAGGCTTAGGCTTGGCAAACATCACTGTTACTTTCTGACCTGGATAAAGAATATGAACTCCAGACCTGGAGCACATCAATTTCCATCCGCAGATTAAAAACAAAAAAGTCTTTCTCACATGAAAAAGATCTACTTACAAAAGTTTTCCTTTGCAAATCTCAAAATGTTTGTGTGATATTTTAAAGATACACATCTGTAACAGCCAGGCATTCTCAAGGAAATAATCGAGTTCCATAGATTTTCACAGAAAAGTGCCAGAGAGCCAACATTCTGATACAGGTAAGACTATAATCTGCCTAAGATTTTCATTTCTTTAATTATGATATCAGGTTTCCACACACTAGCCTGCTGGAAGAGAAAATCATTTGCGCTAACTGAGATGAAGAGAAGCTTAAAGTTGATGGACTCCCACTCCCTGCATACAGAACATCAATAATACAGTCATTCCTTCTTCCTTAGTAGCCATCAAATGTGCGCTTTCGAAGATATATGTTCATAAGAGCAGTGTGAAAGCATGAGTTATCAAGTCCAGCCATGATCTTGGGCTAGCCCAGTTTAATAGCAAGGTATATTTAAATCACGCACTATACTGGTGTTTGAGAGTGTTTCATAAATGGTTGCTAACTTACAGAACATCAAAAGAAGTGATTATTAAAAAGCAGCTGAAATCAAGCATCCCATGTCTTTCAGTTTTTAATTTCACTTTCACTGGTCCTTGCAACATACAAAATCATTTTGTTTTAAGAAATATGCTGCTGAAATATCCATGTTGCAGCTGCCCACGTCAGAAATAATTCCAAGTATGCATTTGATTCTTTCGCCTGAAGCCTCCACTGCAAATACAATCTATCAAATCAAGTCAAAGGATTATAATCTTAGTAAGGTAAATCCTAAGGGAATCACACTACTGTATATCAGCTGCTGCACGTAACACAGATAGAGCTATGGAGATTGTATTCAATTTCTGCAAAATATTTAAGTGGAGGAACAGTAAACTATTTTTATGCAACTCTAGCTTTTAATTACAGAAATCTAAGGAACAGAACATGAAATTAAGAAAGTGAATATTTTGCCATGATTATGCTCTAAATTCAAATTAAATCCAGAAGTTGAAAAACATATCTATCCAATCATAAAACTTCTGTTTAATGAAATGGGGAAAATATCCGTGGCTAAATAATTTATTTAATAAGACACTATTCTAAAGCATGGTCATAACACTAAGGTTGGTTAGAACTATAATAATCTACAAGAATACATTGTTAAAACATATGTATTCCCAAGGTTGAAAATATTTCTTTAAAAGAGAAGAATTGGTTAAATTTGAAAATTAATCATTTGAAATTCTTAAAATCAGAGTGACTACTACAGATAGGACTAATGCACACTCCGGAGGTTGTTTCTTTTTTTTTTTTTTTTTGAAATACATATGCTCTCTTAGGAGAGCATGCCAGAGTTTCACACTTGAGAAGAAAATTTACTTACTAAACATTGAAAATATACCCATATTTGCAACTTACATAACTAGTTATTAAACATACATCAGAAATAAAAACACAAAAAAACCCCAAAAAGTAAATATACGAGACTATTTTCATTCTTTGTATATTGTGATAAAAATGTGGATTCAGAGAAAGTAACATTGTTCACTCCTTTACTAAAAAGAAATAATAAACACGTTGTATGCATTAGCATTTGCGTATGTATGGAGAATATAGAGAATACACACAGACTAGGAGAATTCCACATAGAAAATATCTCCAACTCTAGAATGCATTTACAAGGATATATTGTCTACTATAAGGAACACTGGACAGCACTCATCTTTTTCCTTCTAGCAACAGCAGGAAAAGCCAACAGAGTTAATGTTATCACCAAGATCTAATGCTAAATTTTGGTGCACCTGCACACACCTTCAAATCCCACTGGTTTCCACAAAAGAAGTGCACATGTGTGCATGCATGTGTAACATTCTTGCTCAAGCTTTTATTGAAATTGTAAACGAAATCATCCAAGCCCGGTGCTTTAAGATAGCCTATTTGTAAATCTTTCTCACAAAAAAATACTAAATTTTGAATAACTTGAACAGAGTAGCAATGAATTCTGGAAATGCTCTAATGACAGGAACAAGTTGACACGATCCCTGTAAAGAAATTAGAGAATATGAAAGCAGAAGAAATATGCTATGCAAAACCACGGATTTAGAAATCTGGCATTATCTGTTGAAATAACTTGAATAATTGTTGAATATTTCAATACTACTAGATTACATAAAGTATATCGAAATGTGCATAAGGTTGCACTCATAAGCGTACAAAGCTAAAATGTCTGACATATATATTTTTTCTTTAGCTTTGTTTTCTAAATACAATATTTTAAAGTTTTCTGAAAGGTATTTGTGCCAAATAGACATTTGGGAATTTATAAGAGAGTACAGAACATTTTCTTATTATTATTTTGGACTAAGATGTTTATTGTCAGTACCTCATGGGAAAAAAGTCAAAAAAATTATCTGGTCAGTACAATGTAATTTGGGTTGTACATAGATAAATACTTTTCCTTTGATTTCTAGTAAGACCAAGCCCTGTTGCCATTAATAGGCACATAGTAAAAAATCATAGTCATATGTGTGATGTGACAGCAGAATTTTTTCTTATAGTTTATTTTATATGAAGGATCATAAGGAGTAAGAGACAAAGAAAAGAAAAGCCTTTTTGGTGGTCAATTTTGGTGAATAATTTTATTTGTGATTGCTTTAGTACATCTTAGATACTTTCTGACTCCACTAATATTTGAATTATCCCCTGGGAATAATCACAAGAATTATAACATTACAAATAATTCTAGCAGTTGCATACAAATAAATGTTTCTTTGAACTTGCACTGCAAGCCTGGTGGGCTTGCCAGTGTTCCTGACATGTCACTTATTCTTCTGGGAACATGTAAACAATTTTTAGCTGCTGAAGTATTTCTGCATTTCAAAGGATTTTCAGTTCTTGATTTTCTCTAAGAACATTACACATTGCCTATGTCTATAATCTTAGAGCGTAGTAAATATCATAATTACTTTCTTTTACAGAAATATTATAATTACTTTCTTACTTTTACAGTATTTTCAGGAACTATTCAAAGTAAGCTTTCAGTTCCTTAAAATGTTAAGTTTGCCTTCCCCCCAAAAAGTATTAAAATAAATTTTATAACAACACAAAGCTGGAAAATGAGATCATATTGAAGAGTACAAAAAAAAGCTGTTACTTTTTTTTTTCTATTAGCAGATCTGGGCTTTTTATATGTGCTAAAGGAAATATTTTGCAAAAAAAAAAAAAAAATCAGCCCTTTTAATGACAATTGGGGCAAAGGTTAAATGGGAAAGAAACAATAACTGTAGAGGACCAAATGTATCATTTTTCAGACCATCTGTGAGGGGACACTTGACTGTCATGCAAAACAAAAATTGGCAGGTTGCATATCAGTCAAAATTCACTGAACAAAATGTCCATCCTATAAGTAACGCCCAGATAGATTTTCATTCAGCAACAAATAAAGCAACTCAACAGCAGCATAAAATAGTAGTTAATTATATAAGCCATACATAGTCTAGAAAAACAAAACAAAATAAAACAGAAAGAGCCTTTCCTCCCTGCCTCACCCTCACAAAGTCCATGTACATCTTTGGGCACACCAGAGGTGAGGAAGATACAAGGCAGTCTAAAAAACCCCATACTCGTTACGGGCCCAGGTTATTCAGCTGAACTCCGTGCCCACAATTTTGCCATGTGAGCGGAGTGCAAAGGTCAGCACTCTGTTCCTTCTTCTCCTCAACCTCGGAGAACAGGAGGAGATTCCACCTACCCAAAACCTTCCAAGAAGCTCAACTAAACTACTGGAAACTATATTCAGTGCTGCCCCTCCAGTAAGTCACAGTAGGACCCAGTTTGGGGGAACTGGTACTGCACTAATACTCTATCCAAGATGAAGAAGATGCTGATGCCAGTTTGTGTGCACGTATCTATGAAATAGCAAGGTTTTCCCTGCAGCTGCTCTGAAGTTTGTGTGATAGGTTGGGAAATGTATTGTTCAAAGTGTCACAACTTAGCAAATGTCCAGAACCAACGCTTACTGCGGGAGCGTCAACCTCTCTGATAAACATGAAGTTCTAGTTAATTTAGGAGGGGTAGGAAGCATAAAATCTAGTTTCCTAATTGTCTGGTAAAGTGGTGCCCCAGATCTTAATTCTCAAAGAAAGTAACGATACTTGCTTGAAACAAAACTGAACTTTATCTTAAAGTGATCATTTTAATTCAAAGGTATTACTATACCAAAGCTGTAATGGAACGTTGGAACATGAATGTTTGCCAGCTATCTAAAATTGTTATGCAATAACTTGGTTCAATTCAAAGATCTCCTAATTTAGAAACGTAAATAGAAGTGTATTCAAATTCACAATAGAGTAGGTGAATACTAAGAGGAAAACAATAATGATCAGGGTTATTCAGATTCCAAACGAATTAGTTTTGATCTCCACTTTCATCTCACCACTGATTTTCCAGTGAAATACCCTCTGGCAAGATGAGCTATAACAGATGTCTGATTAAACCAGTGTGGTGAACAAGCATTAAAAATGCAGCCTGCGGTAAAAAGGATGGTTGCTGTGGCAGGGGCAGCACAGGCCACGCGTTGCAGCTGCCTGGAAGGACTGGGGGCCACTTGTAGCTTTGTAGGAGCTTCTGGGCAACTCCTGGCACCTCTCCAGGCATTTGGAAGAAAAGTTGGTTGATCTTTGCCACTAATTATTTGTCACACATTTTTTTTAATGATGAAGAACAAGGCCAGTTTTAGAATTAGTCAATAAGCAATTCCCAGACAGTTCCAAACGGAAATTTTAACTGAAATGCTCAACTCCAAGGAACCTCAATGTTCAGGTCTTAGCACTTATCAAAGCTCCCTCAGTCTGCAGAATTGGACTGAAAACAGTCATTTTCTGGTTCCTGGTACAGCTATTAGCAAAACAAAACAAATAAAACATGGTTTTCCTGAGAGCAATGGATCAGGTGAGGATAATGGTTGCTAAATGAACTACTTTCTTTCCAGAAATAGAATATTTTAGATTCGTAGCAGAAGGTGTGAAAAATAAACAAACAATCAAAAAAAAAAAAAAGAAAGAAAGAAAAAACATGGCGTGAATGGTGTCCCAAACATCAATTTGTCTGCTTTGATGACCCTGCACACCTAGAACTACAGGCTACGTTCCAATGAGATTAACAAGTACAGATAAAACACAGGTGTGCTTCCAACATGTCACAAAACAGACTCTGCAGCATGCATGATACAGTCGTACCAGTTTGCTCCTGCAAACAACAGACCAACTGGGTTAAGCTGCAGAACTCAAAATAAAATAAAAATATTTGCATCCTGAGTATTTACTGGGATATAGCTCTCAGTATTTTTTTTCTTTCATGTCTGGACTCATAAGGAATAAATTCCATATCAATTTTTCAAGTATAGGGAATAAGCTATTAGAATCTAGAAAATAACACTTCAAGGGGCAAAATGACTCTACTTGCTACTAATAGCAGTGAACATCCCAACATATTGCTTACCAATTGGAAAAAGACGCATATTTTCTCTTTTTGCTTCAGACAGATATTTATGTGCACAGCCAGAAGGAAAGACCTACCTTTCTAAGATTAGCCTGGATCCACTGATGTACTGAGAAGCATTTAGTGGACCCTCACACAAAAGGCTACTACGCAGCTATCCACACGATGCAGAACTGATCTCAAGGTCTCTATTAGACACCAGCCTCTCCATGTAACATTCAGCAGAGCAAGGAAATCTTTCTCTGCCTGCCCCCTCACAATGCGAAAAAAAAAAAAAGGAGTAACAGTTTACATGTGTCCCTCCACCTTCCTTAGTGCTAATTTCCCCATACTCATTTCCTTGCTAACTTAACTGCCTATTCCAGGATAATTCATGAAACATAATGGTGCAACACCAAATTATTAGTTCTGTCTTCAGAACCAGGCAGATGCTCCCCTGGCACTCCCTGAGCTCCCTCCCCACATGTGTACACCTGTAATGACCCCTTAAGCTCAAGAACCCTATAGAAAAAATAAGCTTTCTAGCTATTTATTGCTCATGTCCTTCAACATCAAACTATGTATTTCTTGTATTTCTTGCATGCAAGATGTCAACAACTTTGGAAATATTAAATATAAAGTATGATGTGTATTCCTTCATATTTTTCCAGTTCAGGGGTGTGTACTAGGAGTGCCCACCTGCTCTATTCCGTACACACATCTCCAAGTCGCATCATCCGACTTCAGATTGGACCTGACAGAAGTGTGTAAAGCTATATGGCCTTCTCTTGCCACAGTCACAGATGCATGTACAGCTGCACAAAGGATCTCTTTGGTATCATTTGGCACAAGCTGTGTCATTCTATTACCGCATTTTGTGCTAAGCCAGAATAAACAGAAAACAAAACATTGTTACACTGGGGGCTCTCTGACAGTTTAACTGCAGAATCAGTGGTCACAAGGTAAAATAAGCTGAGCACCTTCTGGGCTTAATCTGTCAGAGGGAAAATATCTACACGCTACCTGTTATGTAGCAATATCTGAAATTTTATGACATGAGAATAGTTACTTTTAGTTAATTTTTATTTCTCTAAAATTGTGGTGGTCATTGGGCAGGGCTAAAGTATGCCAAATGGAGAGCTTGCAGAACTTGTCTGGCCCAACTTTAATACTTGTGCTGCTTTTGGGAGGTGGTAACAGCAATCAACTTCTGGATGCCCAGGCACATGGAAGTACTCTAAAGAAAGAAAATGCTTGCATTTGGCAGGTTTAGCTAAATCAATGCAGCAGGTTTTGCTCTGGGGAACACCTGCTGTAGCTGAAAAGGATTGTCTGAGCACTTCTGTAGACCGATCACAAGAGCTATGGAAAAATGAATGACACCAGGAAACTGATCAAGAGGATGCCCAAGAGCATTTCTGGTTAATACTCAGTCTCCCAAAAATGTTGATACATGCACTTGCTAGAAGCTAAGGAGCTGGTTGTAGTTTCTCTGCATAAAAGAGGATTTGCAGGCTGAGAGATGTTTTAAAAGGTTTAAAATGATAGACATGGTACAAAGGTACAAGCCACAAATGGAGAGGCTTTTGAAGTCCTCTCTCCACAAACGCTCAGGTAAATGACTAAGGCCTAAGGCAATTTAGCACCAGACACATGCAGGCAATTAATCAAAAGGGAGAGCATGAGAGTGATTCGTCCTTTGTGTAGACTCTGGGCTTCAAGCTGTTACTGTAATTAGGCTTTTAAAAACCACTGTAAGAGAGAGTAAAGGCATTATACCATGCATCTTACTTTTTTTGTGAGCACAGGATCCATTTTCCCACATGCAAATCATATTTTGTTACAAATACTCCCCCAAAAGCTTATTTTTTACCATTTGTCACCCTCTCCTCTCCCTCTCCTATTTCGTTTAAAAAACAAATGCTTACACTAAAGCAACCAGGCCTTCCTGCCAACCACAGGCTTTCTTCCCACTTTTAGCTGCTCCTATAATATGTCACCTGGTTCTTGTGAAAAATGGTACATTCTCTGCAGCGCAGATCAGCTCGCTGTAGGAGGGGACAGGCAGCTCTGGAGCACGCAGCACTTAGAAACAACAAAGTGCACAACTCTAGCTGGGATGAAGGGAGCAAATGAAGCGACCGCATTCCTGCAGATATACCATTAACATCATTTTGCTTAGGAATAAATCTTTTGGGGGAATAAATAACCTTGCCTAACTGTTACTTTCCATTCTAGGAGATCCTTGGTCTCTCTAGTGTAACTGTCTCAAAGTGTTCTTAGCATTTTTGTTAAGCGTTTAATATATCTACTATCTAAGGAATATAGATCAATTTAGATCTCAAATTTAGGTTTTGTCAAAACAATCTCCCTGTAGTCCACTGACAACTCTAGCAAGGTCCCTAAGGCAGAGTACTGATCACAGAGGAGGATGGAGCAGCCTGCATACACTTTGGCCAGAGGATGCTGCCTCTGCGCTGCAGACTCAGATGCCACCCCAAGAAGGACATGCACCAATACCTAAAGAGGTGTAAAGTACTCAGATGACCATCACCTTTGGCCTCCTATTCAAGACACTTGATTTAACTTCCAATGGCTCTCAATTCCATGTAGCTGTGCTGGTTCTGAACCTGCATAAATCCTTTGCATCCATAAGATGCATCCATAAGATGCAATCCTTTGCATCCACAAAGAGCCAAAAACTTATACTTGTTTTGGACATTGCTCCCATGAGCTTCATTTGATGTCTTCTA
This sequence comes from Crypturellus undulatus, assembly GCA_013389825.1. Taxonomy (NCBI): domain Eukaryota; kingdom Metazoa; phylum Chordata; class Aves; order Tinamiformes; family Tinamidae; genus Crypturellus; species Crypturellus undulatus. The sequence continues at coordinate 207,729 of VWPW01004739.1, read as the reverse complement.
CCTCATAGGCTGTCACCTCTCCCGGTCAACATCCATGATTTTGTAGATTATCATCAAGCCGGTAAGTAACCTTTTTTCTAACCTCCAAATGCCAGGATACTTACATGTTTGATACCTTTAATCATCTTGGGTTGTGTTCTCTAAACTTTTTCTGGTTCTCATCCTCTAATCTCAAGCAGAATACATCACAACTGCATGTTATGAAATACTGAAAAGTATGCACACAAATTCTGGATCTATACTGTGTCACCAAAATACTGCTCTGCTCTTATGTTCTGCTCCCTCTTCTTTTCCTAACCATTCTAAATGTTTCCTTCCTTTTTTGCCTGCTGCTAACATGGAGATGGTTTCATGGAACTATCTTTTATGATCTGTGGATCCCAAGCAGAGTAATGCTGAGCACAGAGCCCGGACTCTCACATATAAAGCTCACCATATATTTAACAGTAACAATTTTTTTAAATTCACATAGGAGTATCTTAAATGGCACAGGCTCTGGCACATATTCTGCAGAACTCCATTGAGACTCCAGTCTACCCTTTGTTTCCTTTTTTAACCCATTTCCTTTTTCCATGTAACACTTTTTTCTAAAGCATAGGTCTACCACAAGACATTTCACTGATGTTTATTCCCAAATCAACTAGAAATAGTCCCCTGTGCCACAAAGAAATATGAAGGTAGACTGATTCAGAGGAGTGAATGGGTCCAATATTTCCTGGATTATGAATAATAAGAGCACCTAAGGTAGAACTACTTATAAAATGCCTAGGATTCTAACTCACAGACTATTAAAAATTATTTCCAAAGTTGACTTCTGCATGCAGTCATGTAACATTTGGGCAAAAATTCCTGTAAGATCTAAAAATTAATTTGGACTAACAGAGTAACAAATTCTTCTACTCTAAGAACAGCATGAACACAAGCCCACAAGGTGAAAAATAACTTAGCTCATCTATAAGGAGCCTATAAATTTCGAGTATCTCCCAATGACGTTTTTTCTTTTGTCTCATAGTTGCTTGAGAAAAAACAAGGGTTTCTGTGTTTTTAGATTGCATAGAGCAATTTTTGGAGTGGTGGGTTTTGGGAGTTAGTCCGTAGCGTAAGCACTATAACTTCCATGGTCATCCTGGTTTTCCCATATTGCTCTGTTGCCTTACAATATCTGCAGCAATGAGCAACCATTGGAAAACAAACAAACAACAAACAAACAAGACAAACAAAACCCTTCCTCCTTCATTTCAAAAATCCATAAATCTCATTCACTACCAAGACGTAACAAAAACGTTTCATCCTTCCTAGACAGTGAATGAGACAGTAGGTCCCTGATGGGGGTGGGGAAGAGAAGGTAGACGCCCTTAAAAAAAAAAAAAAAAAAAAAAAAAAAAAAAAAAAAAACACAATTATGATAACACATATAAGAAATAAAATAAAATTAACCTGCCCAAATTTAAACTACCATGACTCTGCAACTTTAACTCCATTTCTAATCTGCACAAAAAGAATTGAACATTAACCTTCCAAACCTCACACCAATATGATTAATTGCTATCAGAATGCTCAAATTGCAAAACAAGTGATTCACCTGCTTAAACTGCGGTTTACAGCCTGGAGTTCTCATATTTATCCCAGAAAGAAGCCTTTTTTGTCAGTTTTACTGCAGAAACTTTTTCTTAAACACATCAACCCGGGAAACAGCCCTTATTAGCCAACTTGCTTAAACAAAAAGTACTTCAAAAATATTCAAGATACTACGACTTCCTTTCACAGCATCTTGTAGATCTTATTTTCTCTTAGTCTTATGTTAAAAATACTAAGAAGCCATATATTTAACAAAATAAAAGCAATTATGTTTGATTTTTTCCTTAGCAGTGCCTGGTTGCAAAACACAGAAAATATCATCATTTCTAAAGACTTATTAAGTACTTAATTAGTTCAGACTCTTAAATTTCATGAAACTGAGCATTCTTGTTATCTTCTAAAAATCACAGGACACAAAAGTAGTATAGCGCTTTCAAAATAAAATCTTACAATGCAAGGGAATAGCAAAAAGAAAGAGAGAATGTAGATGTTTATCAAAATATAAAATATTAACCATTTGGTAATAGGCTTGACGAGAAACATCAGTGAGAGAATACAAGAACTCAGCTGACGGATTTTGAAATTAAGAGGAGAAAAGATAAACATAATTCCAATTTAAGACAAGAAGAAAATATATTATTAGTTTCATCATGATAGTCCAAATTTTTCCTGGATACTTCAGCAATCTTCCCAAAGTTTACAAGAACACAGGCACAAAGCCCAAGCCAGTCGCTTTAAGGTAGGTGACACAGCAGGAAACCCCCAACTCTTGGCTCTCATGTTTTGCTCTGAAAAATATTCCTCACTATTCTCATCCTTCCTTCATGTAGGCACATGTCATGTAGGCACAACAAAAGTGACTGGAAAATTCCCAAGAGAGGGTGATATCTTAATAGCCTAAAAGATCTACCAGAGCAGAAAATGTAGCAGGGTGTAGGTACCAAAGCACTCTGTTTTAAGTTGTTCAATATTTTACTTATTTTTATTGCTCACTTTCACTGAGGCCTGTTGACTTGCAGTAAATATATATTTCCATTAAATCTGGAAATGCTTTTTACTAAGATTTAGGTTATAAATACCTAAGTTCTTCGGCAACAATAGAGCTTAGATCTATGTTTTTATTGAGAGAACTTGGTGAATGGAATTCCCTACTTTTTTCTTTATCTCTAATTTATTTCAAGTTGCTTTTGCATGCAACTCAACAACATATTGAAATAAACATAATAGCAGTTAAAATTCCAATTTTATGTTGTTTCAACCAGTGTCTGAATTCCAACAGGAAACATATAGCAACAAATATTTTCATTAACTTGAATGACCTAACATAGTATTTTTCTTTAATACAGATTATTGTTATTTAAAACAATTTTAAGAAATATCATTAAATAAATTACATTTAAAATATTTTTGCACTGACCTTATAAGTGGAATCCAACATTTCAGTTACATATGAAGGCTATACTACAAAGCCCACAAAAAGAAAGACTCCAGGGCAAAACACCGTTAAATAAAACAAATCAGTGCCTACTCAGGATTCAGGTAAATAAACAGGAAATATTTGCTTGTTGAGACTTACATATCTTATTGCAACCCACTTTTGTGCACTAAAATTTCTCTCACCTGGTGGGCTCCCATGCCCTGCTGCAGCTGTAGCAATTGCAAAAGCAGAAGCAGGAGAAACAGAGCAGTGGCTGTTGTCAGCAGTTTGTACTGTGAAGTGAAGAGAGAGAAAAAGGTTAACTTAAGCACAGCTTTATATTTTTTTATTCAGGCTAAACTACAATAACACTTGAAATCTTTACTAATGTTCTTATTTAGTGAACTTTCGTATTTTCTCTATCACGGGATTTCATATTAGAGGAAAGAAAAATAATACAATGATATTTGTGTTTTGAGTTTTTTTCTGGGTTGGTATAATAAAGTCCGCTGTGGATCAAAATTCTTAAGACACTGCTAAGATGTCTTAAGCATTATTCAGACAGACTAAGAAAACACTAACAAACTGCTAAAAAATGGTGCTAAAAATAATGAACCTAGGCAAACTTTAGTGATAACAAGATTTATCAAATTTTCCCAGGTTACTTCCCAAGTATTTACCAAGCTTTCTCTAAAGGGAGTTCTGTGAACATTGCTTCTGACTTGTCTCAGATGGTCTGACATTGTTCTCCCCAAATCTCGCCATCTCACTGTAAGCATGCCCAATAACAAAAGACTATTGGTGGTTTAAAATTGAAGTGTTCGTTTCTGTGACTAATATTAAAGGCCAAGAAGAGTCTGCTCCATTGCTGTTGTTTTAATCCCAGGCTTGAAATAACTGGCTTGAAATTTGGCTTATATGGTATGGCAGCATTTTAAACATTCATGGACATAGCTCACAGTTGTGTTAGTGATTTCAAGGAGCCATATGAGAGCTATTCAAGGAGACTCAGCTCTTACTTTTCCTCTTGAACTGAGCAATTTATTCAAATTCTGAAACAAATAATATGATACCAGCTGTAAATGTTCAGTGCCACACAAAGAAACAGATACAGTCATTCTCCATTGACAAGTGTGTTGTGTATTTCATAATTACATATGGTGCCCAAAATAAGCCCCAGTGGTAGCTGAAAAAATCTGTCAAGGTCTTGAGCATTTTGTGAGAATAGAACCAATGCAGTATTAGTCTAAGTACACCAAGTTCCAGTCTTAAAGAGCATTTCAGCACATCCAAACTGCCCAAATGCTTCCAACTCTGATTGTTAGTATGCTAATTAACCAAAGTAACATTATTCATACCATTAAACAGGACTGATGACTTTTTTTTTTAATATCAAAAAACAAGGAAAATACAAGTAAATCATTATTCAGAGACTATTCACTTCTAATACCCTGAAAAGATCGCAACTACAATATTAAATCTCTTTAAAGTGATCAGTAAAGGTGAGAAACATCAATGTCTTACCTCCTGACTGTCGGTAACGAAGATGACGTGGTGTCGAAGGGGATCTACATGGGGAAAGCTCTGGCGTATCTGCTGCTGAGGTGCTTTCAGGAATTGTTCTGTCCACCGAGACAGATTCCAAAACCGCTGCTTTAAAGGGGAAGAATGTTAATATTGGGATGGTTCTTCATAATATACAATTAAAAAGTATAAATATTTTTTCAAATCATATTCAAGGAATTAGATCATAGGTATCAGATCTTAACACAGATATGTGACTTAAAAATGTAAACCTCTATCTGTCCAGTTATCTCACCAAAAGACTATTTTTAAAGCAGAGATCAGTTCATTTTACGTATCAACATGAAGTGGATCTGCAGAGAATATAGAGTACTTCAGGGTGATTCAGGGCTCTAAGTTTATGAACAGTAATGGGCAAGAGATCTGCTTCAAATGAGGCTGTATTGGATTGCAGTAGTAAGAAGAGTATACATGATAGAAAGGTTCAAAGGTATTTTTAAAAATGGTCATTAATTAACACCACTTTATCACAGGGTTTCTATACCAAATCTAGTACTCGTGCACACCATTTAACATCTGAAATTGTTTTTATCTAATCTGTTCCTTATAGTATTGATTTTTCTCTTTGTAAATGGAATTGCTTTTGGAAATTGTCATGTATTTTGCATTAAGAAGACTCAGTGATAATTATCTTCTGGATAGCAAAGGACTTGGAAAATTTCATACAAATGATGTAACCACACAAAAGCTCATAAATAAAATACTTGATGAAAACCAGTTTTAAAAATAGCTTGGTTATGACTGCACCTTAAGTCACAAAAGGGCATGTGTAAAATGGATACCTGAACTCACGTTTCAGGCAAGAACTTGGAGAAAAGAATCTTTGTTGAATGACTACATTCAACAATACAGCTACAAAACCTTCCAACGAAACTGCCAAGCAACATACTGGAGGGTCCATTACTCCCTCCAGGGGAGCGCTTCTATCCAAAGAATAATAACGGAATGATCATAACTACAGATTAGCATAAAGACAGCTTCTCAAATGAAGGAAAAGAAATCCTTGTCAGAAAGCTAATAAAATACATCACATGATATAACAGTGTGTATAGCAATATATATAAAAATATATATATATATGTATATAAAATATATACACACATACACACACACACACATATAATTACACACAAATGTTTTACAAAGAAATTGTCTGCAAGAACATACATTAAATAAACCCAGGTTGTGGTTCCTAGTAGGACTGGTTTCCTTACCCAGAAAACTTCTACACCAAGAGTCCGCACTATGCATGACAGAAAACGTTCAGAATAGCATTTGGTGTTTCTCCTAATACCCACTTCTCCTTAGGAGACTGAATTTACTCGAACATGCTACACAGCCCACTCACAAAATGAACTTCCCCTGGAGAACACAGCTGCAAACCTCTCCATGCTCTGTGAGCGCTAATCCTTCATCAGGATGATCCTCAAAGGCTCTGCAGATACTGCACATAGAGCAATTTAACATTTACAGGAGGTTCCTGCCATTTCCATGCTGCCTAAATGACACTTCAAGCTATAATAGACTAGAACGCAAAATTTGAAGTCCTCTGCAGCAGTGCCTGGTACTGTCATTTGGTCAGAAGAGTCTATACTTTACCAGCTTAACTTACAATTTAACAACAAAGTTACATCTAAGATTACAATTACCTTTCTTTAGCTCTTTTGAAAGCAAGATCTATATATTTGGGACACACTGTGCAATCACATTGATTTCAGTTGAGCTACACCTGTGTGAAAGAAAGATTTGGCCAACTCTCCACAGTAAGTACTATTGTTATGTATTCTGAATGTATAGTTATGCAATTCATTTTAAAACATTCAGCACACACAATCCCAACATAAAATTATGATCTGCTATAACCATCAACTAGTATTTTGTTAAAGACTAAAATTGGGGTAATCCTATATTCTCTAATGCTAAGCTAACTTGTCAGCTTAAACGTTTTCTTGTTAAACAATATACTACATCTTGTAAAGGCAATCTTTTTGCATAAAACAACACCGAGCGTCCTACTACAGAACTTATTTCAAAGCATCAGTAGAGAATTAAAATTGAGCTATATTCTCCTCAGCTTTACAGTCCAAATACCTCAGGTATTTGGATGTCAGGTAATGTAGGTGAGTCAGGTGATGCAGGACCATTTCTAAACAAGTATTTTTGAAACAAAGCAGCATTTTGCATCTTCCATTTAATATAACAAAAAAAATACAATTCACTTCTACTCCAATTCAGAAGATGCTTGGGCTTGATCTCAACATCCCCAAAGACCAATGTGAACAAAATACATGCTTAAAAAAACATTCAGATTATTCTGTCTTAGATGCCTGCAGCAAGGTTTATCTCAGCTAACTCTGACTCTCTAAAAGTGGACATCTATTTTAAAGTGCTTTACATAGCCCACAGAAGAAAATACAGGTTTTTACAGTGGCAGTTCATCGAACTTTTGGCAGTTGACATGAATGCCACCAGTGTAGTAAAAACATCATATAAATCATTTGCCTGGATATTTTACTCCATGTAAAGGGCATCTCACTGAGGATTTTAGTATCTTGCTGGACAGAATATTTACACCTGTCTTTCTCCTTTTCACTTTCCTGCAGTTGAAGCAGTATGAGACTGCTATTCCTACTAAAACACACATGTGGCAGCATCAGAAAAGTAGTGGAAACTACAGTGCATCACAGCCTCTACCACAGCAGAAAGGGAGGACAGAGTATTTCATATGGCTTACTACTGGGTAATTTCATATTGCTGACTACTTATTTGCCAAAAGTATCGCTCACTACTCTGCAGTTATATTATACCTCTTCGAATGCTTCTCCTTAGCTTGTTGCAGAGGTCAACGCGAGGGTTCTCCAAGCTGTCCTCTATGGAGCCGGGGCTCTGCTCAGGCGACGAGGGCCCTTTACTGAGGTCCAGCGGCACTTTGCTGCTCGTTGGTGGAGGGGAGGTGGCCGGGCTGTAGGTTGAGGTAGGACTGCTTGCAGCAGAGGAAGCAGAAAGATCAAGGGCACCTATCCTTGAATTTAATGGTGAGGTCAGTGACAATTTTCGTGTTCTGACAGGCGAGGAAGTTCTGGAGAGGGACAGTGGAGGAGGAGAAGAAAATTTGCGGCAAAGATGTGGTGACTTCCCATCAGCGAGGTACTCTCCTCTATTGTTTTGGCTAGTAGCAAAAAATAATTCCAAAGACCTGACAGTAAAAAACAAAAAAGTAACATGATAACAGTGCTAAATAGATTGAAGTGGAAACATTTACAAACATGCATGCAAGATCTATATGTCCCTGAGCCCTCAAAGCCAGAAAGCTATCCCAGATAAATCTATCCCAGAAAGCTGGGATAGACTTATCTGAAACTGGCAACCTATCTGGAAAATGACTGGTTCTTCAGTCATTTATACAATAAAAACATTAGTGTTAAAAAAAAAATAGCAAATAAAGTCCTAGAAAATGAGGACAGAAGGAAAAAAAGCTTACCTGACTGGAATGGAAGTGAAAGGCCTTCTGTATATGTCTGAAAGTTTTTCCAGTACAACTGCTGCAGTAGTAAATATACGGTAGGTATGTAGGAAAGTGTTCAGGAAATCAATACTCAGAAATCGCAAGTCAGTTAACCTCTCCAATAGGCGTTCTACACTTGCATAACGAATCTGGGGTACTTTGCAGGAATTTAATGTTTTGCTAAAGCAGATATCAATGTCATCTCTATGAAGGCGTGCATCAGATCTACACCAAGATTAAATTAAAAACACTTCATTAAAGAGGAAGAATGATTACGGTCCAGTAATTACACAATTTCAGGTACTTTTGTCATCACAGAAGCTGGAAACATATACTGAATTTTGATATATTATCTATACAAGAAAATACTTTATTTCTAAAGGAACCTACTTCCATTCACTTGTTATTTATGTGATAAATAGGGTCATTTTCATTTTACTGTTGGCAAATATGCCATTTGCTGAAAAAATGCACTTTTGGTTAATATGTTAGTTGATTAGATTTGATCCAAATATACAAAATAATTCAAAAAGGCAAAATTTTCAGAATGGATCCCAGTACAGAGAGCAAAATTAGGCCCTTTGCTAAGCTTACGGCTCATTGGCGAAATAATACCTACATTTACGTTCCAAAAATTACTTAAAAATCTCCCATTATTTTTTTTCCTTCCACCTGTCCCACATTCAGGTTTGCTTAATTTTACCTAGTTAAAAGCTCAGTTTCTGGAAAATGGAATAGAAACTAAGCAAAGCATCTTTTAATACTGCCTGAGCTTTTCAAGATGGAAGATCATATTTTATGATATTTCAGAATAGCATTCAAGACATCCCACCTACTATACTTCACTAAACTGAAATTAGTTCATCTTCTTTGAGGTGGGTCCTCAGAAAATTGTCAACAAATTGTTTGGTGTATCCAAATACATTTATCTAAAGACATTTGACTTATTACCTCATTTTAAAAGACAATATATGTTAAAATTAGATCAGATAAAGCAGATGAGTAAAATCTCTGAAACAAAACACTATTGTGTGTATATTCTCAACACTAGAACCTTAATGTACTCTACATTTTGAAAATTAATCATAGAATCATAGAATGCCTAAGGTTGGAAGGGACCTCTAGTCCATCTAGTCCAACTCTCCTGCACACGCAGGGCCACCTAGAGCACATGGCACAGGGCTGCATCCAAGCGGGTCTTGAAGATCTCCAGAGAAGGAGACTCCACAACCTCTCTGGGCAGCCTGTTCCAGTGCTCTGTCACCCTCACTGTCAAGAAATTTTTCCTTAAGTTCCTGTGGAACTTTTAGTGCTTCAGTTTGTGGCCATTTCCTCTAGTTCTGTCAGTGGCCACCAGTGAAAAGAGGCCAGCCCCATCCTCCTCACTGCCTCCCTTGAGGTACTTGTACACACTGATCAGGTCCCCTCTCAGCCTTCTCTTCTCCAGGCTGAACAGGCCCAGCTCCCTCAGCCTCTCCTCATAGGGCAGATGTTCCAGGCCCCTGATCATCCTCGTGGCCCTGCGCTGGACTCTCTCCAGCAGCTCCACATCCCTCTTGTACTGGGGGTCCAGAACTGGACACAGTGCTCCAGATGTGGCCTCACCAGGGCTGAGTAGAGGGGCAGGATCACCTCCCTCGACCTGCAGGAGACGCTCCTCTTAATGCAGCCCAGGATGCCATTGGCCTTCTTGGCCACGAGGGCACACTGCTGCCTCATGGTCAACCTGTCGTCCACCATGATGCCCAGGTCCTTCTCAGCAGAGCTGCTCTCCAGCAGGTCGGTCCCCAGCCTGTACTGGTGTCTGGGGTTATTTCTCCCCAGGTGCAGGACCGTGCACTTGGCCAGATGGTGAATGTATACTAAAAAAATTCTGGATTAAAAATGAAGACAACAAAATGCCTTCTTTCTAGGGCATACCCATCACTGTATGCACACATATGTATTAGATAAAAATGTCTTTATTTAATTTCTAAATTAAGAGAAAGGGGATACACTAATCATTAAAAAAAAAGTCTGAGAAATCTTCATGTACAGAGTACATCCAAGAGGGAGAAATGGCCTAGCAACGGATAGCAAAAAGTAAGGAAAGAGTTGTGTCTTGTTCTAACCCCTTAACATTTACACTGGACAACAATAGTTAAGAGTCAAGTTGATGCAAAGAGGATCCCAAAAGAATTCCTATGTTAGAAATTCAGGATCAGGTACTGCATACTGCTGCTTATGAACAAAATGACAATTTACAAAAATAAATGATGAAAGAGAGTCCAAAGACGGAAGAAGTATGTTTTGAATAACAATATGACCTTCATGTGATCAACTAAAGTTATGGAACTTCAGAAAGGACAGAAAAAAAAAGGGAAAAAACATTCTGGCTGATACAATGAAGTACTTCAAAAAATGATACCTTTGTGTACTCTCTTAAATTTTGCAGACATTTAAAATCTATTCAAATTATAAACAGAACACAAAGAGTACATATTCACTTGTATGAACTTCTAGGGGAACAGAGTTAATATTGAAACACAACTGAATGGAACATGAGAAAAAAAAGAAAGAAAGAAGTAGAATCAATACCATTAAACAGAACTTATATTAACAGAATATATTAAAAGATTGCCATTTCCAGTTACATATATTTGTTTTTTAAACTTTTATTAAAGCTAAAACAAACTATTTCCTGGGAAAAAAACACTGCACTTACTTGATCATATGTGGCACAGTGACTTTAGAGTTTTCTTCAAACACTATGGTCATTAAACCATTGCACCTAATATTATCAATGCACTGTGAAAATGAAGAATGAAAATCATTAAAATAAAAACACAGCACATCACTGTGCACCTAAACCATAGCTTTCAGAGAGTGTGAACTGAGTGATAGAGAATTCACTCAAAACAAGTGCTGATGAAACTAGAGAGAATATGATTCTCTAGTTTTATACTTTTGATCTGCACATTCAGATCTTAGATCTGCATATTCAGATAAACAGATCTTTACCGCAGCACTGACACTATTCAGCTCGATGACTTTTTTTCATACGACCAAGTATTTTGAGCTGGAAGTGAAACTTCTTTTGGAGTTTCTTTGAAGCTGAACAAAATTATAAATCTCTAGCACTTCTTGCAGGAGTGTTCGGTTTGCAAAACAAATAGGCATACTGCAAGAGTTAGAGTAATTTATAGACAAAGTGAGTGAAAGACTCTAATATATTAACACCGAGCAAATAGAGATATCATAGCACAAGAGGACTTGCTCTTGAAAGCCAGCAGACTGCCAGTGGAGCCAGCTTATAAGGCCTGGAACAAATCCCAGACCCAAAAAAGTACAATACAAATCTCTAATGCTTTCTAATTTATTCCTCTTATTTTACATATGTATTATGCCCTTTATGACAATAAAATGGAATTTAACAATAAAATAACTTGCTTGTTTTGCAACATCTTATAATAATATAATGAATAATGTTAGGTCAAACGAGATAACCAGGTGGTCTCTTTTGGTTTAAAAAAAAAAAATAATAATGTAGGAGAAAACTCGCAAATAATAAGAAGCTTCTTATTTGCCTTTTTTTGTTGTTGTTGTTGCTTCATTAGGGCACTTGCAAGCTTTCCGAAAAGTACTGGCTGCTTGGAGTGTGCCTCAGCACAAAAGCTCTGACATTTGGAGCCAGACACAAACTCTAATCTTTGGTCTGCTTAGACTGCACATGATTTTCTCATTAAAAATAGATCTTACTCAAGCCAGGAATGGACTTATTCCTGGGTGTCCCATGTTCCAAGCCACTTTTGAAAGGATCCTTATTCCTCAGCAAATCATTCTAACACCTTAAGTGTCAATGGAACAATATAATTCACTGGGATTTTATATAGCTAAAAATGTTCCAACCATATCTGCCTGTAGGATCTGTATCCAGCCTGTTACAAGGAGATTGAGGTTCTCAAACCATACTATACTTTGAAAATTTTATCGCCATCTTTTTTCCTTTAAAACTGTTAGACCAGAAGAAAACAACTCAGAATATCTAGTTTTAAGCAGTTTCTATTCATTATGACAAAAATGCTTCCAGCAACGTTGCCTGTAGTGTTAGCACACTGAAAACTGTCTGATCATTTCCTTCTCTTAAAACTAAGAGAGGACAGGACTCAAATTCAATACTGTGACAGATCTGTGTATTCATTAACACTGCATGCAGAAACAAAACATGCAAATCCATAACCTAAATTCACATTTGATAATTGAAAGTTCAGATCTTTCACAGTGCATTCCCCCAAACAGATTCTAATAAATAGAATCAGACAAAAATTCTTTTTGTGTTTTAATCTCTGCCACTAAATATCATAAATAATTTTACTTTTCATCTACAGTAGAATTCTCTGCGTCAAAATGACTCATTACTGTATGTGACAAAGCATTCTTTTAGGTGGAAAAAAGAGCTAATCACATATCCTGACTGTAGGATATGATATGGATATGAGATGGAAATTGTTTTCATCCTCCATCAGATATGTCAGATATTTTTTGATCTGTTTGAAAGTTACAAATGAATAAGTACTAACCTTCATGAACCAAAATACATATCTAGACCAGCTTTTTGCAGACATGACTGGCAAAATGCTAATAATTAACAATTAATATTAATGTCAGTCAACTGACTAGTCTGTATTTTATATCACATCTTTTTTATTGAAAAAACACATTTCACTGACAAATCAAAGTTTTTCATGTAAATAGGTAACAATGTTTTTTGATACACATCCCAGCAAATCAGCTCTCCAAAAAAAAACTGACAAGTCTATCTTGGATTAGTTTTCTGAAACTCAGAATAAAATAAAATACAGAACAGAGGAGGCTACCTGGCTTATATCACTTGTCCACGCAGCTTTCTCCTGTCGTGAAGGGGCTAAAAGGACAACAGTAAATGGTGGAGCATCTGTAGGTTCAACTACAAGCTTGAAGTCAAGATGTCCAAATACCTGCCCAGAACCTTTTGCTTTACAGTTGGAGACAGGAAAAGGAAAAAAGTGAAAATGCGAGATTTCAAATTACAGGTCAGAGAAAATAATGATTGTATTTACAACAGAAATTACTTTGAACATCTATCTCATGTTTAAAAATCCAACTAGGGATACAAAAGAAGCATTCAATATTTCATATGCACCAAAAGTAAAACAAAGTAACAGAACATACAATTCTGGGGGTCAGGAAAAATTACTTTCAAAGATGCCATGTAAGACTTAAGTCCTTTGAAAACTTCTATGCACACTGCTGATATATTCACAGCACACAAGAAACATCACCTAACTTAAGAGCTACTTTCACAGTTCAGATGCAATTCATGCCTAAAACTGTGTGTTGGGAGCCAAAATGAATAAACAGTAAGATCAGCTTGGGAACGTATTTTGTTATTTCATTGGAATAAGGTTGTAGTCAAGGATTGTAGGGAGTCCAAGAGAAAATTCCACTAATTCCACCAACTCTCTCAACCTACATGTACTTAAGAAACCAAATTATCTGTTTCTTCTTTCAAGACATATCCATTACTTTCTTTCTAATATACTCATGGGGAATTTATATATAAAAAAGTCAGAAGATAATGTGCTACATTGCTTCAAGTTAAATATTTTACGTGGGATGTCAACATCAACAGCAAAAATAACAAAACAAACCTTTATCCAAGCCAGGACACACCTATACTACTGAATGAATTTTTAAAACACTTTATTTCTCTGGTTTTGAGAAGGGTACACAACTATATACAGACTATTTAAAGGCAACAATTTTAAGAATCTGCTTAAAACTGTAATTACTGCAAACAACGTAACTTACAATCATCATCACTTGCTTCAGTCTCCTCAATCAGCGTGCACTCTATTAAAGACAGAACACCTCCTGTCTATGAAAGTAAAGCACATTTTTTCAAAAAATTTAGACATATTTTTCAGTTCTCACTACAGTTGTTTTTAAATTTTGATATATTTTAGTCAGTGATTTTACATTTCTGAGCTTTTAGGAGGATATATCAATTTCACAATCCCCATTTTCCCTCACGAAATAAAAACAGAAATATATTATTTGATATATTGCAACACTTGTCTTAACAAAACAATTCAATAATATATTTACACATGCAAAATTTATTTCATTTTTACCACACTAAAATTTATCTCACATATACAGACTTGTTCACAAGTTTCAATAACTAAATTTTAGCATCTTCTCCTATATGTAAATCAAAATAATACAAGGCTCAGTTGCATTTAGTTTACTTTGTGAAATACTTAAGCTATTTAAAAGGTACAAAGTTAAAAAGCATATAAGCTATTCTGAAAGTGACTCTCTAATATAATCTTACCTACTATAGTTAGAATGTTATCAGAACTTTCAGTGTAAGAGAATACATTATTCAGGAAAATGGAACTGTTTTTTTTTTTTTTTTTTTTTAAATGAGGTTTGTTACTTACCTGTAAAATATCCCCTGATAACTGCATTGAGTTGTATTGGCTAACTTCTGCACTGAAAGCTCATATGCATTCAGCGCTAGCTCTTAAACAGCTACAGATGTTAATGTCCTATTTTTAACCCCCCAAAATCTTAGAATTCCAGTTTTATGCCTCCTCCAAAAGAGCAAAACATTAGTTAGTAAGAATTTTGGCTGAATTTTACTTTTTGCTCCTCACATAACAATGAAGAAAATACAGCAGTTAATTACCAGGTATTATCTCACTTCTGTTTGTAGGAAGACGTAAAGTTCTCAGGTTAAAAACGTAAAATAATAAAATAATAAAATAATGAAATTTCTCATAATTTAACAATAAATTATCTTCTGGGCTGATTTTTTATTTTCATTATGTAAACAGAGTCACAATGTAAAATCTGTACCTTCAGCAGATGCAGTTTTCCTCCGGAACTTCTAGTACAAATTAAGAAGTGCTTTGTAAATAAGAAACACTGCCTTTCTCCTTCTTTTTTCAAAGACAATGATCCCAGGCGAACTTTACTAAGTTTTCCCCTCTCAACTGAAGGAACTTGAATAAGGGAACCTTATAATAAAGATGAAAAATACATTGTAACTATAAAAATAGTCAGTAGGTAATGCTTAAAGTGTTAATATATTGAAACCATGACTTATCAACATAGTATTTATCAACATACATCAGCTTCTCTTTTAAGCACAAATCCTTCTCTCTCTCTCTTTTTTTTTTTTCTCCTTTTTTTTTAGGTCAAATTTGGGACAACAGATTTGTACTTTTAACGGAACTAATAAATCTGATCTTGCAACAACAAACTTAGATTGGACAGGCAAGCACAGTCTAGACAAATACTTGTGCACAAGCCAGGACTAGATTTTGGTCAAATTCATATGCAATTTAAGCATACCATGAACACACTGGTCAGAAAAGGAAACAAGGGAGCAAACTCCCCTTGCATCACTTTAGATAGCTTCTGAATTAAAAAAAAAAAAAAAAAAAAAAAAAAAAAAANAAAAAGAAGCACCTGACATTCAAGCGAGGGAGACAGAAGATGAAAACAATAAGTTTTGCAGGAAAAGGGGTTCTGTATGTGTGTCTGCGTGAGCACAATGGAAAGAAAGCAGTTTCCCTCTTCTTGGCATCTATACTTTTCAGTGCTCTACAACTCATCTGAAATGTGTTACCAGCAGAACGTTTCTGAACTACACCAAACCTGCTTATGTAAGTCTGAATTTGTCTTTTGCAGAATTCCAGACTGGGGAAAGCTATGCAGTTTTATTCCTCAAAAATAACCTCTGATCAACCTTTGCATGTTGATACCACCAGGAACACCACTTCTTATTCTGGATCCAGAGTCACATTTGTTACTGAACCATGATTCCTCTGTACATTAAAGGGAGAGATTTGATGATAGAACTTGCTTTTACCAGAAGGAGCAGCCTCCTAGTCTCATTTCTACACATCTATCTCTACTCCCTCCGTTACATTAGCTTCCTTCTGACTACAAGTATTTGCTAGTTAAGCAAGTTAATAGAACTAAACAAACGCTACAAAAAAGTAGGTGGCTGAGCTCCCTGATATGGCTCAGTGCATGGTCATTTACGCACCAGTGATGGTACAAAGTAATGGCAATGCGTGAGGGTAGGGAAACTGGCCTCCCCCTTTTGGAGATGGAAAGATATCAGCCTCTCAGTCATACCAGCAACTTCTTGAGCTGGTACAAGCCTGAAATAATTTTCCATGTAGTTAATTATTAGCTTACCAATTCTCATCCTATGCTGACAAAAAAATTGTAGTTCAAAGTTCACACATACATTATTAAGTAGTACAAAGAAAATTAAGAGACTGAGATAATATTTTTCTCCATATTGCCCTTCCTTGAATGCACACATATAGTTAGTATTAAGCTATTATTACATATATAAAGCTTATACTGTCCAGCATAGCAAAATACGCATTGGTAAAAGAGAATTACAACAGTCTAATGTTCTTGAACAGTCATTTACATTCAAGCTAAATGTGTATGCCATAATATTTGTCTGCAATAGAACAGCAAAGAACAGAATAGATCTACTGCAGAAATTAGTACATAGGGAACATTCTTGATATTTTAACTAGAAGGGGGCGGAGGGGGGAAACAGTTATTGGTTACTGTACATTTCCCCTGGAGAAAACAGATTACCTGCCTTCAACTTTGAATAATCATCTCCACATGTGGAAATTGATTTTACTATGTGACATTAATAGCTCCCAGTGCAAAGTCAAGCAGTATGTTAAAATAAATTCTTCAGCAAACTTCCCATTCCAGAATTCTTAACATGATGTTATCTCCTGAAAGCCCTCTGCACAATTAAGGTAACAAGACTCTACTTGTACTTCTACTTTGCTTCTTTAAATAAACACATCTATAAGTATGATGTGCATACAAATGTATCTTTGGAACGCACTTTGTTTTTTCTCCTATTTTTATTAGGGTGCTTTTAGGAATACCATATTGGGTGCTTTAATAAGACAAACCAGAAAAAAAAAAGCCTACAGTTTTTAAGTGCAGAAAAAAACAGCTGGTGTGATGTCTCTCTGATATTGAAGGACCTGCTATTTACAGAGGGAAAGAGATCTCCTGCAAGTACTTTATCTAGCAAGGAGGTGGTTATATGTTCCTGTCAAGCTTTTGTGATTAATGAAACTGAGCAATTAACTTCCATAAATTCTACTCTACATTTCCTCTTAAGGGTAAAAAATGAGTATGGCTGGTATGACTGGCCAATTTACAGATGTAACAAGCAAGTGAGGCTAATTTTAGAACATTCATTAATAGCATGGCTTTTAAAATCAGTGTAATCTCAGGAATTTGTATCCAGCTGCAAACCTAAATACTTTCAGTACTTCAGTACTGCCAGAATAATCATTCCATTAGTCTTTGTTCAAATATAAGAATTACAGTAGTCCAGTTTTAAGAAAAATAAAACAACAAATATATAAATCCAGAATATTATAATCATACTGAAAAAATGCCTACTGTGTTGTTAAATTGCACACTACAAGTTGAGGACAATTACACAACAGCTTCATAGTTTTCTGGAAGTGACCTTCATATTTTTTCATATACCTCAATTATAACAAGCATTTTAGCAAAGAATCAATTAATTTAAAAAGGACTGCTGCATAACAGTCTTGCAAGTTATTATAGAACACTTCATAGCTGTGGTCAAATGATTGAAAAATCATGATGGAACAGATTTCAAAACATATATAAACCTTTTAAAGATCCACCTTGCATAAGGCTGTATTCAAATAGGATATATTCTGCAGACATTTTCCTACTTAGTCTTAGGCCTCATAAATGGAGGCACCTAAATTACATTCCCAACCTTCCCTAAATATATCTAACATATTTCAGTTAGAAATAGAAATACATATCTGTAGGTACTGCATACAAACCCACTAGCTTGTTATAAAAGATTCAGAGGTAAATTCTTACCTAAATGTAGGGAAAATAAGCCTCTGTTATCAGGTATTCCCAAGTTTTGATGTTTTACTCTTAAGGTAAAGTTGTTTTACCACTAGCTTAGTATTGAAAGCTGATACTACATTTACTTGGTAAAAGGTGGTATTCATTTTCAATGGATAGTCATTTTGTTATACTTTTGTAGAATTTAACAACAAATCCCTTTTCCACCGTACATAAACATCAGTAGGAATATGTTTCCAAAAACAAGAAAAAAAAGTATGCTTCTCTCTCTCTCTCTTTTACTAGTTGTGTAATATTACAAGTATTACATTTCTGGCAGAACAAGGTGCCTTTTCTTCATGACTTTTTGCTGGAGTGATTTTTCTATCTATCCTAACTTCCGCTGAAGCACCAAAAATGCACCTTCCAAGAGAAACAGTGAACATGCTCAGAGATTCAAAACACAGCATAAACATAGATATTCCAGCACCATCAATGGTACCATTTTGAGACTTCCCCAAAGCACAGAGAAAAAGGGGAACAATTGACATCTGTTTTCTTGCAATCACTATGGCCTGACAAAGCTTCAAGCTTCTCCTAAGCTTTTGCCCAAATATTGGCACGAACTCTGACTGCAATGTTAACTGGGCAGGAAGCCCTGTTTTCTGTGGAGCTACAGATAATTTCTGTTCTGTTGATGATGGCAGTCCAGTCAATATGTACATTACTGTCCCACGGGTATTTTACAATTACTGTGCTGCTGTTTCCCATGGCTCCTGACACAAACCAGCACAGAAGTGTGGCTCAACTATAGCCCAAAACCAGTTGTCATCAGGGATACTTTGTGACTTACCCTACATGGAAAAGGAGCCTTCAGATGTTCGCTGCACCCAGTGATATAATCCTCCTAATGATGTCAACATGAACTCCACTGTTTTTAAGGTAATTTTGCATTCTTACATAGATAGCTTTAAAGAGGCAGGTCTTACCTTGGCGTATAAAAGTTTGGCTGGTATCTAGCAAGATATCACAGCCTTCTACTATCATTCTTTCTATGGCTAGATTCTTCCGGATGTTTTCTGTGTCACTCACTTCATCATGCATCACCCTGTCAGACACAATACACAGTAGACTTTAAACACCTTGACATGTACTTTGCCCCTATTTGTGCCTATTTGTGCCCTATTTGTTCACTTCTGCTCATAGTCTGCAGACATATATAGGTAATGTCCTTCTGCACCTGCTACAAAACAGATGTACTGCAGCACATGATTGTTCTAGAACAAGTTTCTGAGCAACAAAAAAAGCAGTCAAAGCAGTTCTTGACAAAAACCAAAGGTTTTATAAGTGTTTCCCCCCACCCCTTTCAAGTTATTCTTGTAGTCTTAACTACTTAATTTTGATCGGTAGAACCAATTTTGTCAGACCTGGTTTATACTTTTCCTGGGAAAATATGACAGATATCACCAAAATAAGTTCTTTGTGGCTGATGGAGTAGTTCTTTTTGACCATTAAGTATATTAGTCTGACAGAAAACTGGAATTGTTTCCTAGCTCTTTGTAATAGCTACAATACATTTTAGAGCCTCTGACCTTAAGTCCTTACTACATTCCACTTATTGTTATATAAGAAGGGATATAAACTTAAGAGCCTCAACAGATTATCTCTTACTTTCTTCAACTTACTTTCATAGGCATTCTCCCATTACACAGATATACAGACTTTTTTAAGGATGAAATCAATACAGAGGTTTACATGGTATCAAGATCTGTATTTTCCTGGACTGGTACCAGACTGCAGTATCTGAATGTTCCTGTTGCCTCAGAACTACATTAAAGACATGGAAATGAAACAGTGTTTTTAATCTCATGGTCTACACCGTCTGCCTTGTGAGTAGAAGAGGATCAATAAATCTGAGCCTACAATTCTAGATCTTCACTGATAGACTTATATCATTAATGAACTCTGATGAGACAGAGCAGAGCCAAAACTGCTTGATGCACCTGTGAGCATACCCCTAGCCCAAAGAAATCATGTGCTTTGCCTGAGTGGAAAAGAGAATTCTTCTCCACTTCAGATGGTCCTGGGGAAGGAAAGAACTTGCCAGACCCTGCAAGAATCAGAGGGACACATCTCTAAGAATTACCACCTGCCAACTCTTTGAGAAGATAAGAGCTTGAAGAAGTGGCAGATCATGACCAGCATATGACTTAGAAAGCTGCCTATGGAAGGGATATAGCAGGACAAAAAAAGGAAAAATAATAAATTCCAAACCACTGGGTAGTGCCCATAGCTATGTCAACTGAACAGCAAAAGAAAACATAGCAGTCAAGAAATTCCAATTAACAAAAAGTATAAAACAAACACTCTCACAACAATGTTTTTCACAAGCACTTATTTGGCGCAGTATCGAAACTTCAGAAATCTGAGACAAATATCTTAATTTTGGAGTTCATGCAGCTCTTTGTTCATGGTAGAAAGTTGTGTTTTTCAGAAAGAACAAACAAATTTATTCCTGGGCTGACACAGAAAAAGTCTGAGAAGGGTGTTGAAGAGATCCATTCTGCAGGTTTCTACAGGTAGCATCAAATTAGAAAATAAAATAATGTACTATATGGGGTTACCATAATCTTTAGCTCCTATGTATTTATCTTTAAAGTATATGTAAAAATCAATTATTTCATTTATGCACATAAACCACATTCACAGATTAACAAGAGAGTACCATTCAAGACCCTGACTTCTTGCTATTGTCATGGGAAATACTTCTTTTATTCATTTTTTTAAGCCATAGAAGAAAAAATACTTTTCTATTTAAAGAAGATTGCTTTGTTCATACCCAGGGGTATGAACAGTTTTATACAGTAACTTTTCCCCTGCCCAAAATATGGGGAGATATGGGGTGGACACTGGTGTATCTATAGAAAAAAAAAAAAAAAATCTTACCTTGAAAGTTCTTCTAGTTTAGATTTAGCAAATTCTAGGCTTTTTCGCTCAACATGTTCATGTGGTGTGTGAGCCAGAAGTTCATGAAGTGTTATAATATACCTCGGGATCTTAAAACAAATTAGAGAGAGCATCAGCAAATAATTTTAAGAAATAAATGCAAGATCTCTCATTTTCATCTATCCTGGTCAGGGAGTCTTTTTTTCAATGTATAACAACAGTTAAGTTGACAAGCATACTCTAGATATAACCAATGTCAAAAATACTGAAAGTTTCTGTGATAGACAGTGCACGGGTGTGTTTTCAGTTTCTTCTTTCAGAAGAAATATATCTATCACATTTAAAGAAAAAGATCAGATCGAGGCAGTCACAATTATGTGTTAACTTTCACTGTTTCATGACGTTATCTAAGTGTCAATAGAGAAAATTTTCAAGAATTTATTGGAGATCAAAATATATGTTTTCTCAATTCTAACAGCAGACATGCATCTAGATTTCTTGAGACTTTGAAAATGTCTGCTGACTTGTTTGCATATAAAACTCACATTGCACTTCTGGACATTAAAGAGAAAGAAGAAAGGACCTCGCTCCATTTATTGCCACTTAAAGCAATCTCACAGCTCTTGAGCAGTATTCTACACTGCTGTATTCTATAATGTAAAATAACTTATGTGTAGGGTCAAAGTTATTTAGAAAATGGAGACATGCCCTCTTATTATGCTGAAGTCAGAAATGAACAGCAATAAAAAGATCCACTGTATATGAATAGGACTTTCTCTCCACCTTCTGAAGACCCCATGATCTTGTTTCAGTTCAACCAAAATATCTAAAAATGTTACCAAACACAAACTCAAAGCTCAGCAAATGTATTACTATAGACAGTAATGGTTAATATGGCTAATTAGCACAAATGGAAGTGACAACAAGCCCTTTTGTAGTAGATACACATGATTTGCCATTAAAAGGACAAACTGAGAAGATCATGATTGTCCCTTTAAGTAAATTATTATGTCAAATGTAAAAGCTACAAAATCATCATACCAGTGATTCAAAGGCCTGTTAAAAGAGTTGAAAACAATCAAGCCAATAGGATCAAGACAAAATATCAAAAGGATAATAATTTTTTAAAAATCTCTTTCAATAAAATTTTTATTTCCAAATGCATCAAACCAGGTCACGGGAGAACAAGATAGGAGAAAGACTCCAAAGCGCATGCCCAGCAGCACGCTCGTAGCTGCTCTAACTCACTACATCAGGTACATTATTCCCTTGGATTGCTTCATGTGCCTGCAGCAGAGCAGAAATAGACAATTTGTTTTTAAGCTTTTTGTTTGTTTGTTTGTTTTGGCACAAGTTCTCATTCCTCTTGAACATATGCAAGGTTCTGAATAGAGCTGAACTGGTATAACTGGACGAAACGTCTCTACAGGCACAGAGTTTCAGGATAATAATGAAATAAATGAAAAAAAATAAAGTTAATTCCCATGAGAGTATTTTTAATTAAGCAAGCAGCATCTCCAATAAATTGCAATTTGAGTAACACAAAACAATTCAACCGAATATTAAAAATAATCAGTCACACACACAGAAAATTACAGAGACTACCTGAAACATGGGGTAAGTGAGGAAAGTTTCCAACATTCGCCCCTCACATGCTGGGTTGGCTTCATATTGCTTCAAGAGTTTGTCAAAATCTCTGTTTTGCTTACAGTTTGCCAGTACTTGCAGACTATACTGATGATTCCGAACAAATTCTTGATATATGTTCAGCATTGGCAGCAGAATGTCAAATAAGTCAGCTAGAAAAAGCCAAGAAATGCTTTTTTTTTTTCCAGCTACTCATCTCTTGAAACATCTTTCTTAAAAAAAATCTTTTACACTCTATGGTAGTAAATTAATATAATCTGTACTGTTTCCATTATACTGAGATATTAGAAACATTAAGCTTAGTTCTTTTAGTTAAAAAAACAACATTACTCTGATTAGGTAGCAGACAGATTATATCACTGAAAATTCAGGAACTGTGTCTGTCTGAAGCTTAAGGCAGAAACTAAACCTAAAGTATTTTCATACAGGGATTTTGATATTATTGCCAACATGGAATCCCTACTATACATCGTGACACAGTGATAGCTCTGGCAACCAGTTCCATTCAAAAAAGTCATTAAAAACTAAAAATCACTCTAACTGCAAAAATAAATATGAAAGAAATTATATTAACTTACCTAAAATTAAGGTAGGCCAATTAGCTATTCTTGCTTTTAAACCTTGGTGAAATATTTCATGAAGAAACATGATTGTTTCACTGAAAAACAAGTATTTAAAGAAACAAAAAGGCGATTCAAATTCTATTTTCTACTTAATAATTCACAAAGAATCATCCCTTCCTTTCATTTGTATATTTTGCACTTCACTAGAAAATAAAACAGAAGATAGTCCTTATTATGGAAATCAATGCTTCTAGCTGACTGTATTGTTTAAATTTTTAGTATAGGATCTTAGAAAATATACAGCATTTGATGTTCAACATTTTCTAATCACTCAATTCTTTTAACTAAAAGCATCTATTAAATAACATGTTCCAAAGTTCATATGTGTTTCAAAAATATCCTTGACAACACATTCACTTGCTTAAGAGGATTAATAAGATGCTGAAACCTCAGTCATTGGCTGTGCATCTTTTCTCACTTGCCACTCCTAAGGATTTGTTTCATAATTAAAGTATTTTCCCTAGAAGTTGGAGGCAGACATAGATGCAATTCCAGTCCTACATAGAATTCTGCAAGTCTGACAACCCATTTTCACATGTTCATTTTTTAAAGAATTTGGGTGCATAATGCAAAGAATCATCTTTATTTGTAAAGATGTGAAAAGACAGGTGAGAGAAGGAGGTTCATTAGGCAGATATAAGAAGAAAATTTAACATATTCATCACATGTTCTTATCAAGATCATGAGGCCACTAAGTCCATTCTTCTCTCCTAAGACAACAAGAAATAGGAAAGAAGATAGGAAAATTGAGAACTATGCCATATGAGGCATGATTTGTCCCTTCCTTCCTGCAGCAAGAGAAGTAGAATGTAAAGACGCAAAAATTGGCTTTGAACAGCATCACAGACTGCACTTCACCCTTTACCAACGAAACATGGTTTACCTCACTCATATCATTTATGTCAGAACAAAAAAGCAGGTGCCAAACTTTACTAAATTAAAGCAGAGCAAGAACAAGCACGGAAAAAGGAAAAACAAAACAAAGCAGGCAAAAAGTCAGATACCTGTTAAGGAAAATGCTACTAACATCATCATGACGGATAGGTGGCTTTTTTGAACTTGCAGCCATTCTTAAGGGCCTCAGAAAACAGTTCACAAGAACATAAAGCTGATGGACATATTCAGATTCAGCCTCAACCATGTTAAAAACTATCTGGTTCCTTTTTCTCATACTTTCTGCGTGGGGAGAACAAATATAATCTTGGACAATAGTCTTCCATTTTCTTCTACATAACCAGCCCCGCATAAAACTCTGAACCTAAAATGACCAGACAGAAATGAATAATGAGAAAAAAATTTACATGATTTATGACAATCTTTTCATTGAGAAAATAATCTTTTAAATAAAATATGTTTATTAAAATAAATAAATAAGCTCTTTGCCCAGCATGCTTATTGCCCGTATTTTTTTTTCAGATTTCCAACTATTAACAGAAACTCACCAAACATTTGCTAATACCTGCTGTCAGAAAAGATGTTAGAAAGATACACATATCAAGGCCCCTCCTACTTTAAGTTCAAATGTTGTATCTTTGTATATATTTTCCCTGTCAGTACAACTACTGTGCACATAAAGCAATTTTTTTTTAACTCCTTCACGTCCCATTAAACATTTCTCATCTTCTACTCCTGCTCCGAAATTTTTGTGCTAAGTTCTCATATATGATATCTCATGACGTTTTTCAGATTGGTGCTGATATAACTCTGCAATAGCTGTTAAACTCTGCTTGCTTCCTGTTCTTTACAGACACCATTTAGCACACATGCTTAATGTCAGACATCCGGGCCAGCAGTGCTATTTTTCAGAAAAGACATACTTTTGCTCTTTTTAAAAGGTGTCTCTAAGCAATAGAAAACATACTCAAGCATAATATTCATTCAAGTTAAAATTGGGTTAAAGATAACAGAAGGGGTCTACTTCTGGCCACAGAAAACTAGAGTATGCTCTGTTCATGACATACAAATCATTCATCTTGAAAGAGACATGCAAAATCCCACTGGGAATGTGATTCTAAATCAACTATTTTTAAAAATTGATCACAAATATCAAGACATAGAACAAAATGAATTATATACAGAAACAGAATCTACTTGTACTACAAGGAGGTGTTTCTGGCTTCTGTTACAATGTTCTGTTTATACAAACTAACCCAGATCATAGAATCACAGAATGCCTAAGG
Source organism: Crypturellus undulatus (assembly GCA_013389825.1). Lineage (NCBI taxonomy): Eukaryota > Metazoa > Chordata > Aves > Tinamiformes > Tinamidae > Crypturellus > Crypturellus undulatus. The sequence goes on along the minus strand of VWPW01004739.1, from coordinate 182,325 downwards.
TTGGAAGGGACCTCTAGAGGTCATCTAGTCCAACCCCCCTGCACACGCAGGGCCACCTAGAGCACATAGCACAGGGCTGCATCCAAGCGGGTCTTCAAGATCTCCAGAGAAGGAGACTCCACAACCCCTTTGGGACAGCCTGTTCCAGTGCTCTGTCACCTTCACTGTCAAAAAAATTTTCCTTAAGTTCCTGTGGAACTTTTTATGCTTCAGTTTGTGGCCATTTCCTCTGGTTCTGTCAGTGGCCACCAGTGAAAAGAGGCCGGCCCCATCCTCCTCACTGTCTCCCTTGAGGTACTTGTACACACAGATCAGACCCCCTCTCAGCCGTCTCTTTTCCAATCTGAACAGGCCCAGCTCCCTCAGCCTCTCCTCATAGGGCAGATGTTCCAGGTCCCTGATCATCCTCGTGGCCCTGCACTGGACCCTCTCCAGCAGCTCCACATCCCTCTTGTACTGTGGGGCCCAGAACTGGACACAGTGCTCCAGATGTGGCCTCACCAGGACTGATTAGAGGGGTAGGATCCCCTCCCTCGACCTGCTGGAGATGCTCCTCTTAATGCACCCCAGGATCCCATTGGCCTTCTCGGCCACAAGATAAAGTGAGTGATCTAAATTCACATAACATAGAGGCTACTATAAAATTGAAGAGCTTCAGCACTACGAGGATGAGAGCACCTCTTCAAGCAGGACTTCCATTTATGCCTGCTCATTAGGATCAGTAGAGGCTAGCAATGGGCTCAGTTCAGGGTTCTGGAGAGTGGTTAGCTCCAGTCCAAAGCAACATTTATCAAAACTGCACATGTAAACACAGATTAGACTCTTCTCCTATTATTTCACCATTGGCCGCATCATGCTAGAACAATCATTATCAAAAAGACTAAAGGACAACCAAAAGTACTACTACTTTCTGCATTTTCAATATTTCCATTCCAGCTGTCAGGAGACAAGTGTGTCCACTGATGTCCACTGTTGGGACATAAGTAATTCTCTTCTACCTTTATAATTATGTTTATGAAAAGAATAAAGTCACTATACTCTTGGTTCTTGCAGCAAATATTTCATGGCTTAGTTTCAATGTTTACAAGCAACTGAAAGTAATGTGCAAGCTGCATTAAAATAATAAACATATACATTGCAAATAAGCATAACTATTTAAATACCAAACATACCACAGAATAAGTATGCCTGATGCAATTTAAGTGGTTTAAGCAGATATAGGGCAAAAGGAATCTTGATATTTGAGTGTACTTAATGATAACTGAGGATAAAATTTGACAAATTAAAATATACAAGTACATCCCCTGTCTCAGCTTTGCCCCTTAATGCACAGAATACGGCAGGCTTACCTTTTTAATCTTTTTAATATCTGGATCCTCATCTTCCTGATTGCCTTGATAAGGTCGCATTCGTTCTTTTGTTTTATTGAGAGCTACAATCTGACAAAAATAACAATTTATTAAATGCCTTTTCAAGTTGAAAGTTACAGAACAAACAGAAAAATAACATCTCCTTCTTTGAGAGCTCTTCTTAGAGTCCACTAAAGCTGCATGGAATGATAAGCAAGTATTTGATTGCAGAGGCGGAGTTTTCTCCAAACCAATAAACAGCTTATTATATATGAAGAATAAGAAGAGCCCTGGTTCTCCTTTCAAAGCTGAGTGTACCTTTCAGACCCTAACAGGCCACAACTGCAACAAAATGTTTAACTTTCAGTGAAACACTATAATACCAAAGGCTATGTCAAGGACCAAACAAATGCTTTAAAATTTGTGTGTGAAAACAGGTAGGAAATAACTGTATCGACACTCAAAACAATATGTCATCTCAATTCTCTAGAGGTGATGTAACACAGTAAACTCAACAGTCACCAATAATTTTAAGAAAACCATCTGGCCCAATGTTCCTAGGAAAAATATCAGAGCTTTTCTGAACGGGTGCTGTTATTTTTCTCAAATATTACAGCAATATAGGCAACGACTGCAGAAAAATACTAAATGCAACAATTGCCTGATGAGTCTAGCACATACCTCAGATTTAAGTCTTTCAATTTCCGTGTCTTGATCTTCAAGTTGATGTCGAAGTTGATTGGCTGCAATTTTTTCAGTCTCCACAATCTGGACGAGATGAATGTACTTCTGCATTAACACCTCCCTTTCAATCAGAATATCTGAGTAACTGAAATGAAAGACACTTAAGCTAGTAAAAATAGCAAACGTTGACTTATCAAATACTGATGGAATAAACAGTACGCCAATGACAAGTAAAAGAAGTGTTCAAAATTGTGTTTTCTTTAATATACTATAAATAGCTTTTTCATATATCACCCAAACCTATAAAGCTGTCAATATTCTCTTTTTAGTCAAAAGAGTTGCTTTATTTTATTGTATTTATTCTCAGGCTAAACCAAAAACTTTATTCATTCAATTTTGTTTACATTTCATTAAGAGCTGCATTTCACCCCCCACCATCAACATCTGATTCTTAATCGGAACTATTTCTAACTCTCTAGCTGTCAGATCTCTTTATGCAAGAATCCCCATTCTAACTCTCAAAACTGTTTTTTTATGTATTTTGGTTTGCTATTATTTATTTTGGCATTTAGGGAAATTTGAGATTGCTCTCTTGAGATTGCTCTATGCTTAAGTATCTTATACTTAATAATAGAAACTATGCTATCAATCCTTTCTTTAAGCTTTTTCCTGGCAGTTTGGCATTTAAACATATTTCTCTTACAAGGGGTAGTATCTCCAGTGCAGTTATATGCCACAACCAGAGCACTGAAGAGCACCATACTGCAAGAATGGCACCCATTTTCAAATAAAGGAGATTAATGTTCAGTGAGTGCCTGAGTACCAGCATCTGTAGCGAGGCTGTGTGCCCCAGGGGCTCGCGTGGCCCTGTGCATTAGGCAACCTTGAAGACCAAGAAACCAGAGTCTAGATAGCCTAGGCCATTTACTGGTGTGACTAACACTGAGCATATGCATCCATTTTGAACTAACTGACCTTCATTCTGAGGGGAAAGGTCAAAGCCAACGATGCTGTTTGTGTCTGAGCAAGTACTGAGCAATTTTGTTCAGTACTTAAGATCAATCCCATGGTCAGCTTCGTGTATATCGGTACACATGTTGTATATATCCGCTTGCTCATGGGTCTGTCAGGACTACACGTCCCACTCCTGGTTTGACCTGTGTGAACGCAGAAGCACCCTCACCGCTACTGGGCTAACTGATTCAGCAGCCCCAATGCTTTGTACCAAGATATGCCTAAGCTGACCATGATTTTGACAGTAGATAAAGGTTTGCTTTTTTCATGATCTGAGTGTTACTCAAGTTCTCTTGGGCCTATTCCTAGCCTATTGGAAGCCACAAAATTGTAGTTACTTTAGCATATATTCTATCAGCCAGACCTCAGGAGCAGAGTGCTTGCTCCCAGCTCCGAGGTAGCATACTGGCTTTGCAACTGCCTTCTGAAATCTTACATGAAAGGTTTTTGTGTAAGAAAATTCCATACATTGCCCCAAACTGAAGGGGAAGCCACTTTTTGCAAAGTGAGAGGGCAGTAGTTTCATATATGCTTTGGACAGCTGAGTGCAGCACTCCCATCTTTCTCCCACACAGTGCTCTCCCTCATCCCACCATGTGTTACCCCTTCCCTGTGCAGTGTGGATGTGCAGTGAAAAGATCCAGAGAACTGAGATGGATTAAATTATATGACAAAAATGAACAAATATAAATCATTTTAAGGCAATTCAATTTCCCCGTTAAGTTCACACTTGTGCTGGCCTGTGGGAAGAGGTGGTAAAGGTGTGGGAATAAATGGCTCATTTAGGAATAAAGGTAGCTTTTTCTTTCAGCAGCAATGTTGGATTATGCAGGTCTAAAGCATACATGAATCTACCAGTCGGAAGCACTTAAGACGTTCCAGTAAGCTAAAGTAAAAAAGAAAAGGCTAAGATATTTATTTAGTACTGCACCAGTGAAAAAAAATCTAAAACAGATACAGATTTTTTTCAATTGTTTCCAAAAAATAATCATAAAACCATAGAATGGTTTGTAAAAGAAGGTGAAAAGTTAGCCTCAGGATATTGGGAGTGAAACAGAGTTCTTGAGAAGAGACCAAGGTCTGGAACAAAAGTCCAAAACTGAGTCTCCAGCCAGTGACTGAGGAATTCACATTTGCCAAGAGTGAGCTTACTAATCCAAAAAGGCCCAAGAACTAAGTCTTATTCTGCTGCTCTGCTGCTCTGAGCCTACTAATCCAAAACGGTCCAAGAACTAAGTCTTATTCTGCTGCTCTGGATATTACTGAGAACTTAAAACACTGAGGATTCAAGTAACATGAGAAAGCCTGCAAAGTAGGGAGATGTGCCGAGCTCATAGTGGAGTCTCATAAGAATATATGGAATTACAAATCCCAGAGCAAACAGAGCCAAACAAAGTCTCCAGTGGAGAGGAGGGGTCCCAATGGAGGGGAATGCGGCCACCGCAGCACACCGCTTGAACAAACAAGAGCCCATGGGCTCCCCAAGAGCAGGCACAGCGCCTCCACATGACCAGCATCAGCATCTCATCCACAACAAAATCTTCCAGAGAGGAACGGACAAGGCTACAATACAAAATGCTTTAACTACAATCTTGCAGCCAAATTAAACATCTGTTTACTAGAATGGGACACAGTACCCAGGGCGACTCCAGAGGTTGCTTTTCAAATATATAATTTTCAGATTAAATAGAACATGGAATAGATTTTGATGGTTGCAAACACATCTTTGGCAAAAAAAAAAAAAAAAAAAAGAGGGAGGTTGGGGGAGGGGATATGCCAACCGGTAAAAACAAAAAACAACCACCACCTCCATCTCCAAATGCTCAAGGAGAAGCCACTCTCAACTACTTTGTTTCAGATAAAACATGGATTACCAGAGCTACTCAAGAAGATGAGATCCTCCAGGAAGCTCTATGCTTCACAAACTCCAACACAAAAAAACGGGACAAAAAACAAAGTTTTATTAAGTTGCAAGAAAAGTCTTACGCAATAGTCTAAAACTATTATTTTCATTTCTTTGATCTATCTTTAATAAAAGACCCAACATTTAAGTAACTAATTATCCATCTCACACAAAATGAAAGCCACAAAGCGTGGCTGATCTAATACCAGAACTCAGCCAGTGTTTCCCAAGAAAGGATGCGATTTGCTCCATTAGCCACCTTTACCCAAAAGAAGGTGGGGATACAAAGACCAGATCCCAGGAACAGAAGATTTAGAGCTTCAAGGTGCAATTTCAGAGAATCTAAACTCAAACTACTAGCTAGTATTGCTCACTTTTAATTCTAAAGTAAAATCGCTTCTGTTAACATGGCTCAGATCCTAGGCAACTCAGAAACTGCTTCTTTCCTTGCGTGTTACCATGGCAGTGCAGATTAGCTGAGGTTAGAGACAGGAGAGGAGGCTGGAGGAACTGCATTTCAGCCAAGACATTTGCCTCTGCTACCATTTTTCCAAAGCTTGGGTTATATGATTTCTGTTGACATTATACTGTAAGCTTCCCCAGCCCACCACTTCGATCTTTTCTTCATGAAGGAGTACTACATTGCTGAAGTCCCTTCATGCCCTTATTTACAAAATTTACCCTTTTAATCCCGAATATTACTCACAATCTCAGTTTAGAGATAGAATTTTACTTGTGGCATTTTATACTAGTTGTGATTTTACCTCCTCCTTATCTTCATTTTATACAAATAAACATCCCCTTACTCATTTTAGTGGCAGGTGACTTATTCCTTTTAACTCATTCTTCCTTTCAAAGAGAACTAATACTAGTAGTTCTGTTTCCGATAACAATTTCTTGAAGAAATTTCATCAAGAACATAATCATTTGTGAATGGTAAAACGGTGTTACAAACAGAACTGAAAAAGGCAGATTTTCAATGGCATACCTCTGGATTACAAACAATATCTACCTAATGCATTGTACAAGTATGCTACTTGTTAGAGTGGACTTGTTATTCAAATTCAAATTATTATCAATTTATTAACAATAAAACGGAGTTGAGCACAAATGACCAGACTGCATACCTAGCTTGGTGAATAGCTTCTACCCATTCATCTCCATCAACTTCATCCTCACAACGGAGCTCCAGTGGCTTCTGCCCTTCATGGCCAAAAAGAACAGTAAAGTAGTGCTGTAAATTAGAACAAGAAAAAAAATGCTTAGAAAATCTTTTAAATAAAATAGATACACAGCGAGCTGAGGAACTAAATTTTTAAATACAGCCCAAACCATCTCTAGTCGTGGAGGATGTGATTTAAAGTATCAGTTGTGAAATGTGGATTGAAGTTGAAACTATATTCCTAATATATTTCCTGCTTTCATGATACATTATAATTTATGTTCTTAAATTGTCACATACAAGATGTGCCATTATATGATTTCCTTAGCAGTTTCTACCATTGAATACAAGTGGGTGACTACAGTAAGGCATCTACAGTTCTTTATTTTAACACTTTTTCTCAGATACCAGGACAGAGCTCTCCTGTGGAATTAATGGCTGAAGTCACTTTCAAATCAGGTACTGTCACCACATCTTTACAAGGAGAATGCAGAAAGTGACTTCCACTCCACTGAGTCTAGTTTATGCCTTCACCATTCTACTAGAGCCAGTATCCCCTCTCTCATCACACTACCAAATGATTTTTCCTTTTTTTTTTTTTAAAAAAAAAAAGCAACTTCCAACATAATTTTCACTGCAACAAATATATGATCACAACAAAATAAAATTTATACAAGAAGTATTAAATTCTTTGATGCTTTTTATCTTTTTTAACTAAAAGTACTTAGTTTACAGCAAAGGTCTGCCACAAAGCATTCGTTCTTCTTTGACTTCCTCCTGCCCTCTTCCACCTCCGCTCCACTTAGCAGGGAAATGACTATAACCGCATGGCAGCAATTATTTTCTGGGATCTAAATGCAAATTCCATGGCCGCTCCAGGCAGCCAGCGAGGTGTGTAATTTGCTCTCTCCTGTTCCATTAGCCGTTATTTACTCCAGTTAGTAACCCAAAGTGATGTCAACACACATTCTGCTTTCCCCATCAAGCCTTCAGCTTGGCTGGAAGAGTCCCTCTGAGCCAAACACAATGCTGGAAATCAAGCAAATATAAAACATTCCAGAATTGAAAGCTATTTCCAAAGCAGGAGAAACACTATCAAGAAACAGAAGACATGAAATTTTACCTAGAGAGATTTGGCTGCAGATATTGTCAATGTTTATACTGAACGTGGCCCATGCCAAAAGAGAGGATGTTCGACACTTATTGACCCTTTCTGAAACACCTGGCTGCCTGTTGTGCACAAGTAACACACAAGTCAGATGCAGAATCAACAAAGAGCAGGCTTAATACACTACAGGAAGTTTCACAGTGCTAATACTGTATATACCCCCATATTTGTACATACGTTTGCATCTGGGGATCTTGCATCTACAAAACCCAGGTGTCTCTGTGCTCCTGAGGACATTGCCATGTTTGGTCTAATATCAGGTAACATAAGGACATACAATGGCATTCCATAAAAGAGAAAACTATTCATTTATCAATTATACTAATTTGATAAAAATTGTTAAGCATATAAAAAACACTTCTCATGCAGAAGTCTACAGATATCCCAGGGCTGCAACTGACAAGGAAAACAATAGAAATATGGAAAAAAAAAATTTTTAAATCTTGTATTTAATAGCCTACAGAAAGAAAGTCTAGCCTCAGATCAACTGAGTTTTAGAAATAAGATCATTCCTGTGCACATCAGAGGATAAGTAAATCTTTCAAAGGACAATGCTAAAATAGTGGTCTTTCAACATGCATATCACCTAAAGCTGAATAACAGAAAAACTTTTATTGGGATTCACAGGATTCTCTATAATAGCGCTGGATAAATAGCAATACGGGCGAGTTGAAAATAACCAAAAATTGCAATAAGAATATACATAGTTCAGAAAAGTTTCTAGATGTAAATAGTGGTCAATCCTTGGAACAGGCTGCCCAGGGAAGTGGTGGAGGCACCACCTGTGGCAGCATCCAAAAAACGTGTAGATGAAGCACTTAAGGACACGGTCTAACAGGCATCGTGGTGATGGGTTTACAGTAGGACTTGACCTTCAAGATCGTGAAGGTCTTTTCCAATCATAATGATACTATGACTTGTTTAGACTGGGACAGACTATTTTAACAGGTGCATTTAAAGATAAACTGTACATAGCAGAGTTTTTTTAATATGAAAAGTCATTTGTGTTTCATATGAGCTGTTAACTAAGATGTAAAATGAGAATCAACAGATGTATATACAAACACTAGATTTACTCTCATTCAGCAGAAATTCAGGGGAAGAGAAAGGCACTATTACAGTCCTCTCTACTACAATTTTTAAGTGAGATAACTCAAGCTTCATTCAAGCAAGACTTGCAGTAATTTTAAGTCTCACAATGTAGATTGAAAGTATGGTGATAAGTATGCTCTAAATGCCTACTTAGACCAAGAAAATGCAAACGTTCAAAGTTACAGGCCTAAATAGGGCACAGTGGAAAACAAAACTCAATTATAAAAGGCTCTTAGTTTCAGAAGTTGTTTTAAAAACTCCCTATCTATCACTACTACTACTGCCCTATCTACCACAAGTATGCACACTGCACTCCAACACCAGGATGGAGCATCACATAGTTTGTCCAAAAGTTTTTTTTTGGAAAACGTGATCAACTCCTGGGCAAGTGAAGTATGAAGTATCATAAGATAGCTCTGAAAAGAATCTCGATGAATCCTAACCATGTTTTAAAATAAATATTGCTCCTTTTCCAAATTAATTCAATACAAGAGAAAAGCAGAGCATCTGTGATGCATTATTAGTTTTTCAAATTGTATGTATGTGAGTGGGCATATACACATAATTTTAGCACCATCAATCAATCTGCTACACAGCTCAGCTTCCCCATCACTGTGATTTATACAGCAACAAATAAATCCAGCTTTCTGCATACACACTATTAGTGCTTCTAAAGTGATGACAGTAAATATTTATGAACTATAGGAAAAAAACTATCAAATCTCACCTTTCATTACGTCTGCTGGACTATCAAGTAGGCATTTGTTTTGCATCAAGGCCCTGGTTTCATTGATTTTTTTAAACTGTTTCTTCTGAAAACATTCAGTTTCAAAATATAAAATAGATAAAATACAAATATAAAATGAGCCTTTTGTATTTTGATAAAAAGAAAATACGATCACATCACTTTAATGCATCTTTTCAGTATTCAGGTAAGCAGAATAAAAATTGTAAGTCTCAATTTCAATATAAACATCTTTGATAGGAAAGTTTTTCAAAATAAAGTCTGAAAAAAGGCAGGAAACTTGCATGCAACTTGCATAGTTACCAAGGCATCTTGACTAACAGTCAAGGGAAGAAATATGATCAAGATTCATCAAAGAATATTGTTGTGTATCACTTCTTGCATGTACCTAGCACAACCAAAACTTTATTTCTATGATGCAGAGAAAGTACTATGGAATAAGCCGATTGCCTCCTCTGCTTATGAGGAATAATTTGAACAAGACTAAGAATGTGATTTAAAGTCGTATTTTTCTGAAAATATTTGTGTCACTCATGATAACTCTGAGTTCCCCACTCACAACAGTTCACACAATAACGTTGTTGTTTAAAACTGCCAGGATATTTGCTGCATTCAGCAGGAGGCAAGAGCCGTGAAGGCGCTATGCTCTGCAAGTAGAAATCAAGCATTATTTTGGGGGTGGGGAGGCCACATGCACCCTTTAACAGAAGTGGCCCTTTCTCAGCAGACTGAGGTAGAGTTTCCATCAGTCCAAGCATCTCTTGCATTAAATCAGTTAACAGATTTCTTACAACAGAACGTTGTTATCTTTGTGACCGACAAGAGTGTTGGTTGCTTCTGGAGGGAGAGCCAGAGCTGTGCAGACACACACTTGTCGGGCCCACAGGCACCTCCCCTCAGCTCACACTGTGCTCTGCATGGAAGCTACAGACAGGGCCTCTCCATCCTGTACCCTGCTTACCTATCTTAACAGGAGCTTAGAGGCGGTTACTCCTTCGCACCCCCTAGTACATCTTGCCATGATCCAATGCTAGAAAGAAATTGGATACATCTTTTCCACTTGCAAGAGTTGGTGACCTTTGCAAGAGGAAGCAATGACTCCAGAGTTACTGAAACGCTGGAGGGCCAAGGGGAAGGCACAGTGAGCAGCTACGCCCCCTGCTGCCAGACATCGCCATGCAATTGCCATGCCTGGCAATTCCTATCACACAGTCCTGCCAGCACCTGCTAGCAGATTTGTTCACTGTATGCACTACTGATACTATCTTTGCAATACCACGGTATATAAACCATATACATTTCAAAGGACTGAGAGGCGACTACCGCATTTTGTATGGGGGATTGTCACCCTGTAAATGATCATCGTGCGGTAGCAGTTGCTTGCCTGCTTGCCTCTTGTCCCTAGACTTCTTCTAAATATAATACAAAATTTTTCTTTCATCATCTACTACAAAAACACAACTTGATGCATGGTCTTGGTCTGACTGCTCAAGCTAGAATTTGAGGGGAGGAAAAAAAAAAAAAAATTTCAAGGTAGAATTTGAGAAGTTAAAAAAAAGATCTCCAACTATCAGCAGTGAAGAGAATCATACATGCAAAACAGTTGTGAAAAATTTAAAAAATTTATAGTTAAAATTAAGAATTATAACAGAAGTCTATCTTCAATATAAGGCATGAAGAAGTTAGTCATCCACAGCATCTTTCAGGTTATACTTGCTACCCGATGTTTGCAAAGTCACCTTACAAATCCTTTGGGTGGGGGAGCATTATGTCCTCTCTTTGTTTCATATATCGTGAGGAGAGGCAAGGAGAGAAAGAGAATATGTCTGGAAGAATGTAGCATCTTTTGACAGATTTTTAAGGAGAATAAGCATCCAGGTCTTACACGAAAAATGACCCTACATATGCATAAAAAGAAAAAAAATCTGATTAAAAGTTAGGACACAGAGCTGGAACATGGGACCATTTGTTAGTTCTTCCAGTAGAACAAAGTCAAAGAAATTCCTCCGGTAATCATGCTGGCAGCTGGCAAGGGGAATATAGATGGCTGGTAATTATTCCAGATACTAAGGACAAGAGAAGCTCCTCTTATGAAAAGCTGCAGACTCCAGTGCGTTACTGGACAATAAAACGGCAGGTGACAGGCAGTGAACACAAATGTAAAGGGACGTACATGAGGAAAAACATTCTGAGCCTTGCCGAGGGGTTGCCATGCCTTCCCTGGCACGATTTCATGGCCACAGTGTGAGGCAGGACACAACACTAGTCAGACTTTGTCCCAGTCAGGTAAAGTCTTTCTTATATTCATACAAGAGCGACTTAAAATTGTTGTGTCTGTTTTTGCTTTTGGCAAACTACTGGTCAAACATATCATACTGGTACCATACTGGAACCCTATAGAAGACCCAAGTTATTGCACGGTGAATAAGATGGAGGGTTGCCTTTTCTCTAAAACAAATACTAGTTTCATAATGGATTGATAAAGTTAAAAACGGCTGCAGAAAATCTGTTCGGGCATCTGTCAGTGAATCATCTTACTGAGAACTTCTGCAAATACTGCTTGGGCCAAGAGCACTCTCAGTTTGGTGTATTTAAATATGCAAACAGCAATTTTGCACTTAGGGAAAATATACACAAATCCACCCTAATTTATAAATCCTTACTATAGAGACAAGAATAAAAATCTTACACACATACTTTTGCACGTTGGGGGGAAAAAAAAAAAGTAAACAAACAAATAAAAGCAAAGAAAAAAAATATCAATCAGAATGCAAAACTCCTAAAGATCATAATTCTTCTGGAACTCTACTGACTTGAACCAAAAATTCTGTCAGATTATAATGGCTACAGCATCTGTTTTCAGGGGTGAGAGAATAAGTTTAAGACTGCGCCCTGCTAAATTTTCAATGCAAACCATTTGTACTTTATCACTAGGGATTTTTTTTTTTTTTTAAGTCAGAAACTCTGTCCCCCCAAAAGAAAAAGGCTTTTTTTTCCCTGTCTCATTCCTTCATTTTTCTTAGCAATACACTCATCTTTCTCTCCCTCCTTTTCCTCTTGACAACTGAAACACCTGCTATCCACTTCTTTTAATCTGAAATCCGATAATAATACAGTTCTTCGGCATGAATAAAGCCATATGTTACCATCATTTTTGTTTTGCCCCACAAAACAAATTCCTGTATTTTAATTAAAAGATCAAATTTTAAAGGCCAGAAGAGATCATTATAATCTTCTGGTCTGACCAATTGTGTGCTATAGGTCAAAAATCTAATTATCATGAAACACATATGGTCCAGGCAAGCCAGACACCCTCTCTAGTAAATCATAAGCTGGAGAAAAAAAAGTAATGGCAAATCTACCACAGCCTAAGTTTAGTTGTTTCAGATGTTAAATTGTTCTCAATATTAAAAACATGTACCTTAATTCTAAACAGCAAGCAAAGCAGTAAATGACAAAAATCATACAATGGGGCCCTGTTTGCAGAACTGTGCCCAAATAGAGTGTATTGCAGAAGTGCAGCTGGGGTTTCTCAGCAGACACTGTCACATGTGAGCATACAGGAAAAAAAGTAGTTACTATCTAGCCTAAATTGTGGGCATTTATAATTTCTGCACAGGAAGTAATTCTAAAGAATTAATTTCTAGGAAGCAGGTTAGTATTCTGAATGACTTTTTAATTTCATTTTAAAGATAGACAAGCACAGGATTTGTCACTTTTAAAACTCTTTATAGAATGCAGTTAACCTAGAATGTAGTAAATCAAGCAAAGGTTTTAATGCCTATTTTAGATATAAGAATATGCAGAAAGATGCTCAATTATAGAAGTGCTACAAGCGAGTTCAACTCAGATTGCTACAAGCAGAGCTTCTCTCCGAGGAACACCAACACATCACAGGCAGAGCAAACATCAGAAGTCAGCTTGGCCCGAACCTTGTTACATCTCTGTTATATAATGATTTCTACCTATAAAGTTCTAAGAAAACAAATGCTCAAAATGTCAAGCAACAGCAGTGATGAGGAACAAGATCAACACCCTCTACCCTCTATAACTGGAGACCATCACGGCTCACGTGGAAGACAAAGGACCACTACAACCAACCACAAATAATGTTTTCAAAATCAAGTTGAGTGACTTCATAATATGGAAAAAGGACTTTTTGGAGTTCCCATGCTAACTGATAGCTCTAGTCTGCAAGTAATTTATCATAGGGGTTGGAAGAGGGAAATAACCTGGTGACAATCTGCAGGGAAGAAGGTGACAGTCTAGTTTTTAGCAAGAGAGGTTATTCTGCCACCAGAAGCAAGCTCTGTTACCTAGACAGCCACCCCACATACTCTGTCAGGAGCGCTGGTTTGTTTACCCATCCAATCTCAACACTAAGAATGGCATTTAAAAATTCTCCATGGAGCTGAAAACTGCTTCTCTATCAGCAATTTGTATAGGAATAGCCTCTTCAGTCACATCCTCATATAAAGACAGCAAGAAAAAGTCTGGCTTGTCCCAGGACACTGAGATCCACAGTTTGAACAAGCAAGGTTTGGATCAAATACTTATTACACCTCTGTATATGTTTTTACAACTGCTACCCTTGAAACTCCCCAAGCTTATCTTAACAATTAAAAAAAAAAAAAAAAAATCTAATATGCTTCACCTTGGCTGAGCAACAGCTGAAACAACTGCCTCCACGAGATAACCTTTCAACTAATCCTCACTAGCACCATGGTAGCTGTAGGCTGCTCACCAGCAATGCCTGTTTTTATACAGGGATTCACTGCAATTTACTTACACTGATGAGGCTGTTCACATACATTGCCCCAGTAAATCAGAGATCCCCCAAACAACTGACCCTCTGGGCGTTTACATACAAGCACATCAGAGACAAGACTCTTGCATCCTGTAACAGTTTACATGAAGCCGAGAAGTGAGTTGTATCACCTTTGTTTTGTTTTTGTAGGCAGGGCCTACAAAACTTTTAACATTTGACAGGAGATTACACAAACACATTCACAGTTTGTATAAAATAAAATTCTTTTCAAGCTGTAAAGCCAATAGAAAGATGAAACCTGTGTTTTATAATCCTGCATATCAAAGACCCATTTAAGCAGACATTCGGCTTTTAAGTTTGCCTAAATGCAACTATAATAAACATTTTTGGTTCAGGCTTTCAGTAAGATCTCAAATCATGAGAGCTGTTATACAGGCAATAATTTGTTCTTCAGTAACTAAGGTACATGACTCCGGGCAATGTGAAGTACTTAAAAATCTTATAACTCATACTTGATCTCTAACCCTCATTAAAGTCCTGCATAATCCAGGCCTGAATTCTAGTTCACATAAAAATTGGTTATGAAAGTTGTCATCATGTCTGTCATTCTTTCACTGAGCATCACCTTGCAGAGTCAGAGCAACAAAAGGTATGTGCTGTGACCATAATCTATTTTTTACTATTGAAACTATACAAGAGAAAAAAAAGCACCAAATTTCTATTTACACAAGGCCCCAGATATGGAAGAACTATTGTTAACATTCATTAGCAGGGTCTCCTACCCATTCAAATGCCAAGAACACCTTAAGTAAGTCTGTGAAAGCAATAAAGTATTTTTTCTTTCCTCCTCTCCAAAGCTGAGTGTTTCAAAGGCACTTTAGCAAAAATACTGCCTTCCCAAGGAAACAAGTATGCAAAGCCTGGCCCAAATAACACCCCCATACTCACCTTCTTTAGAGCCACAAGTTATCTCCATTAATAAATTTCACATTCGGAGCTTAAGTTTGTTAATGTAGGGGGTCTTAGGTGGCTTCCAGGAAGTTCGCGTACAAGAGAACATCCCTAAGAACATCCTCCTTTCTCTTTCGTGAGAGAAAGGTTGTAGAGGTACCATGTTTTTTACTGCATAGAAGTACTGCAAGATACACACACTCAAACACACCTCCAAGAGATGCAACCAAACTGCCTCTCTTACTGTCTCTCTTTAGCTACAGATACTGATTTTAATAATTTCCTTACTAATATCTCCTCTTCAGGAAAAGGGAGGTTACATCACTTATGCTAAAAGTTGTCCTTATCCAGTTGTGTGACATAATAGTGTGCATTTCCCCCCACCTCTACAAGTAAAGTAAAACTTCTCTACTCATAGTTCTCCCATGTTTGTAGTCCAAGCGAGTGCATCCTTTGTAAAGGTACAGAAACAAATTCAACAGTTCATAAACAACTCAACAGATGGGCTGAAAAGCTACTCAGTTTTGCCATTGATAATACAGTGAGAAGCCTCCCCTTTACAAGCAAAGTTACAGAAACCATTATATTCTGCTTCAACAGGCATACCAGGCACAATTTCAAAATACAACAATACAATAGGTGGTATCAAATACAGCTTTCAGGCCACTTACAACCCTCGCCCACTTTTCCATGGAAAACTTGTCAGCACATTTTTGTGCAGCAACAAACAAAACATTCCTTGTGCCCTCTTCTGTTGAAATGCATTTCCAATATGAGCAAAAAATGCTGCTTACATTTTCTACTCTGATCTACAACTCACTTGGGTGGCAGAGAAGGTGGAGAGGGGGAAGCAAAAAAACAAAAATGTCTTTTTCTTAATCCAATGGCAATTCTAATGTTTCAGTATGTCTAAGTTGCTTAGAAATGTATTAACAACAACAAAAAAAAAATTTTAGTACTTTGTGTTAAATAGATCAACTAACCAACCAACCAACCAACAACAACAAACTTTGTTTCAAGCCTGTTCCACACTAACCCGTGTATGCCTAAAGCAACTATAATGCCCCAGAGCTGGAGAGCAGCTCTGCAGAGAAGGACCTGGACGTCATGGTGGACGACAGGTTGACCATGAGGCAGCAGTGTGCCCTCGTGGCCAAGAAGGCCAATGGGGTCCTGGGGTGCATTAAAGAGGAGCATCTCCAGCAGGTCGAGGGAGGTGATCCTGCCCCTCTACTCAGCCCTGGTGAGGCCACATCTGGAGCACTGTGTCCAGTTCTGGGCCCCACAGTACAAGAGGGATGTGGAGCTGCTGGAAAGAGTCCAGCGCAGGGCCACGAGGATGATCAGGGGCCTGGAACATCTGCCCTGTGAGGAGAGGCTGAGGGAGCTGGGCCTGTTCAGCCTGGAGAAGAGAAGGCTGAGAGGGGACCTGATCTGTGTCTATAAGTGTCTCAAGGGAGGCAGTGAGGAGGATGGGGCTGGTCTCTTTTCAGTGGTGGTCACCGACAGAACCAGAGGAAATGGCCACAAACTGAAGCAAAAAAAGTTCCACGGGAACTTAAGGAAGAACTTCTTGACAGTGAGGGTGACAGAGCCCTGGCACAGGCTGCCCAGAGAGGTTGTGGAGTCTCCTTCTCTGGAGATCTTCAAGACCCGCTTGGATGCAGCCCTGTGCCACGTGCTCTAGGTGGCGCTGCGTGTGCAGGGGGGTTGGACTAGATCACCTCTAGAGGTCCCTTCCAACTTTAGGCATTCTATACTCCCTACTCAGGCTGCATTTCCAAGGTGGCCCTATGGCCATATGCCTTGCATGACACATGGTCCTCAGTGCAATGAAAGCAGTGGGGAGTCAAGGTGAAAAAGAACTGCTCTGAGCTTTTATATCAGATGAGCCTTCACTGGTAGATGCAGTTTCACGATGAATCAGTTCCAAGCCCAACATTTCACTGTAGGTCTACAGCTTAAGAATTTATCAATTCAAACCAGGGAGGTGAAAAAAAATAAATAAAAATATCCATAAAGTTAAGGCCAACATCTACTGAAGTCCTCTTGGATACACATCCCTTTTGCTTTCCTCCTTGCGGTTCCATTTCTGACATCTCCTCTCCAACTTCGGTATTGCCATAAATAAGGAACTTGTTTTGTTTCATAAAAACAGAACCTTGCTTCTATCGAGAACACAAAAGTAGTATTAATTATCATGATTGACATCATATGCACTGCATCAGAAAAACAACCTCATTCAGGCTGCCTACAGCAAATCAGAGGCACATGCTTAAGAATCCCTGCCAGGCCCTCTGAACTGTCATCTCCAAAGACAAAGCAATGGAGAAGGACCCTACTGAGTTATAAAACTTAAGATAGTAGTTTCAAAGTTGACTTTTTGAATATAGACAGGGAAACATTTTTCAGTAACATGTACTGATATGCACTGACATGTACAGTGTGTTCTTGTGCATCCCTGGCACATTACAGTTCTTTATTCCCATATAAAAAGATAACAGCATCGAAACAGAAAGACTTCATTCCCCTGCTTGCTACAGAAACAAGAATGACTTCCACACAAAGCCAGTTAGAGAAAGACAGAACACTGCACATCAACGCTCCAGCTTCAAAGGGACATTCTTATTTATTACTAGTGTCACAGTTATACAGAAAACTTTTCCATCTAGAAATCTGTGAAATTTTGCTGAAACTAGCCTTGAACACCATCACTCAAAGCCAAGGTACTTTCCAGTTTTGGCAACAACTCTTGTACAACACTACTTTGAGGGAATTCCATGTTTAATTCCTTCTTAAATCTTTTTCAGTTAAATACAGACAAGTGTAATTTTAGTCAGTCCTCCCTGCACCACAACAACAGAGAGCTGACAGGGTCTGGAAACCCACAATTCTCAGCTACGGCTGGACAAGTGGGTGTTGGGAAACCTTGACTTTTTGCTTTCTTCAGAGAAGATAGAGACTACAGATGGAACCACGTATTTTTTTTTGTAGCAGGGAACACAAGGCTATAAACAAACAGTTCCAGACTAAACTGTGACATTTTAAAGGTTGTTTGAAAGCTTACACCTTCAAAGGTTATTCCAAGTGGAATCAATAGCCACACAACCTGGTTTAAATTCTGTCAAGATGACCCACTCACGGGATGATTTTTTTCTGCCTCAACTCCATTTCTTTTGTAAGAAGGCATTGTTGGTTCTTTGAAACTAGGTTAGGCTCCAAGGAAACTGTTGTTTCTGAAAAATTATTGCATAAAAGGATGAAATGTAACAGTGCAATAAAATAACTTCTTTAGAAAAATATATATAGCTGTGTACATAGAGCAGGCAGTTACATTTCATACTTACAAATTCTGCCATCCTGGCTCAAATTAGTCACCTATCTATTAATCTGATTATTCAAAGAAAAAGAGGTAGGGGAAAAAAGTTTATCAAATGGACATTACAATTATTAAAGCACACTTTCAGAGGCTGCCATTAGTAACTGCAGTGCTCAAGATGTGAGATTTTGTACCTCTTAATCATTTTAATAGAAAGGCAAGCGCTATTACCAAACATAGTATGTTCTGTCTTACTAAGAGATAGATGATTCTTTTCTTCAAAGGCATGCACATGTTTTTTCTTTCAGCACAACTAACCATGTTTCCCTCCCAATCATTATAAAGGCCGTGGTTGTCTGCTTATGTCTGACTTACTGTGTCTGAGATTGTAAAACAAACCTAACCAATTCAAACTACCACCACAGCTCTCTCTTTTTTAAGGTTTGCTTTTTAGATACTTCAAGTTATTACTGAGGCATTTTCTTTGAAAATATTTTTATCATATCCCTTTAAAAAACAAAACAAAACAAAACCTTTCACAATATAGGTATCAATCAAAACAATTGCTCCAGCTAAAGCATCACTATTTAGGTGTGACCCAAACACAGCCATTTACACAGTAGAGAGTTAGGTTGAAGACTTTCAAATATCTATAAAACTCTGATCACACAGCATGTCTGATTTCTCTTATACTCACATAGAACTGAGGCAATTAACATTACTTAATATTTCTTCCTATTTTTAAGGCACTGGCCCATGGACAGATTGCTGGATAGCTGAATATCTACCACATGTCCTAGTCAGCAAAATAATTGAAGGGACTGAGCAGAAGAAAGCAATGTCCTGCTCCTGCTCCATTTTGCTCTAATCTCAGCAAAGGTTTCGAATGAGCAGTGCATGGGTTTAAAGAGTAGGCTATAGAGCTACTGCCTCACACCACATGTTCACCTGCAAAGGCTTAAAAGAAACTAGAAGCTGAACATCCATTATTTTTGACATGTGGAGAAGAGGACACCTGTTACCCAAAGCTGCTAAAAACTTTATTTATTGCATGTTGGGGGGGGGGGGAGAGAGAGAGAGAGAACCTCATAACATAAAACAAGCCGTAACATAAAACAATGAAGACTTACTGCATTATTACAAAGTGATCGTAATACAACTTAAAGAAAAGAAACTTTGAATCTTGCACCTGCTATAATCATTGATTTTTGGGGGGGCCTTGAATACTGTAAAGTTCTAAATACTTAAGTTGTCTTATAAAGCAAATCTGTAATCCAAAAAGTAATAACTGCTTTGGGGGGATAATCACAGTTTCTGCTACTACTAGCAGGGCATAACCTTCCCTCTCTCTGCAATTTGCAATAGTTTGTTTAAGCTGAACAAACCCGGCCCTTCCTGAGGAGACTGTTGTGTTTTTTTAGCTAATGCTGGCCCAAATTTAGCAAGTTCCTCACTATTTACGCAGAGAAAAGCTTTATGTTATTTGCATATTTAAATGAACATAAATGAAGAACTAGGACTTTGGACTTGTGCTAATAAAACTGTATTATGTCATCTGTCAGATCAATAACGATCGCTGTTAAGACTCAGCAATCAAGCTAATGAGCTCTCTCTCACAGAGGACCACGAGCACTTCAGTGCTTCCATGAATACGGTTGTTATTCCACATTGTTACGATATACAGAAAACTTGCAGTCAGTTATCTGGATCAGATACATTGTCTAAAACTCAAATACACCAGTTTTACAAACAATTTCCCCCCGCCCCCTGCAGCTTAACTTAAATGTACAAAGTAACAGCAGAAGTGAACATTCATTGCTGAAGTAAAAGCATTTCCTGTGTATGCATAAGACGCTTTTCACCTTTCTTATGCTAATGTTAGTAGCAGACAAATCTGTATTAAACATACCTACATTTTAATTATATTGCAATATACTTTCTTATCATCTTCTCTTTGCAGGAAAAGAAAAATAAATCAGATTAAAATATTCAAGGTAGCAAAGATAAAGACCACCCCTAAAAACCTACAAGAAAATTTTATAGTAGCCATCAATGGAGAGAAATTCAATATAAATAAATGGGAAATGAAATGCACGGTAAAGGACCACCCTGACTTTGCATATTAGGAACAGAAGGGGAACAAAACAGAGTAGCCTTAGGCCACAAGGGATATGAACAAACTCTAGCTGCACGATGGCCTCTCCAGCTTAGACAGAATAGGGCACAAGAGTTGCCAAGAAAGGCAACGAAACGTCAGGAAAAGGGAGGGATCAGGGAGGCGTGGGAAAGACGAACGTGGGATAATAGAAGGACAAGGATAGAAGGGATTGGTCGTGTGTAAAGAGTAAAGAGTGTTTCCTTACAATAATGCACACTATGCCCTGCCAAATTTCTTCCTATGGCCACTGGGCACTCCAGAATCATATAGTGAACCAGAAAGACCGCTCGCAAATTCAGAGAAGAAAAATAGATGTGGCTATTAACTAAAAGACACAAATTTCAACTCAGGATATCAGGGTTGGAGTGTAGGAGGGCATGTGTAACACTGCTCTACATGGGCTTTTGATCTAATGCAGTCATTTTCATATTGACTCTTACAACACAGTCAATACTCAACTCTCATTAATATTAGCGGGGAAACTTGTGTTCTACAAAATGAGCTAAGTAACATGATAATCACTCCCGCTGAATTACACAGGACACTCAGGGTTGGTACTTGAAAGTTGTAACATCTCTGCTACTGAGGGCTGTTCAGTGCCCTCAGCTCCGGAACATTTTTAAGAACACTCCCTGTGTATCGCATCCATAAGTCACTCGGCCCACAGAGCTAAATTAAACACACCGTCATTGGCCTTAAACCATGTAAACACAAAGGGCTGCACAGCACTGTTATTTTTGAACTCACTTGTCTTTCAGACTATGGAGTTAAGATTTAAACATTATCTAGTAAGCACAAATCGCATCATAGGGCATCATTATAGAAACACTTTAATCCCTTTCCTACAATGAAAAATATTCAGAATTGAAAGGCCTCTAAGCCATATCCAACCTTCAATACTTAAAGGCTTTTAAATAAACTGCAGATATGGATCTTAAAGACCAGGTTATTCACAGTTTCTCAAGAAAACAGTGAGGCTTCACAACGAACAGATTAATTATGAGAAGGTGGCAGGGTTTCCATATCAGTTCTGTATCATTTTTGTATCAGACAGATCACTAGAATTCTGAAAATCAGAAGAGGGACCTCAAAGATAATTTATTATGAAACGTTCATCAAGACAAGAATACCAAAACTGTCAATTACCTGGGGCTCTGCAACCATTGGAGCATCTCAGGCAACGCACCAGCCATCGATTTCCAGATCTGAGTGTAGATGCATGACTAGGAAACCAATTTTAATGCAAGCTTTCAAGACTTTCATTTTATTTTTTACTTTTTTTTTTTTAATACAGTAAATAATTAAAGCAATGGCTTCATAAATGTATAAACGCTATGACTGGCTGCCAACTAGTTGCCAACAGGAGACAAAAAATAAGGAGATAAATAAACATTATATTTAAAAGACTCTTCCTGTGTTAGGAATAGAAAAATTACATATTATCAAAACACACACTGAGCAATGGGTACAAGATGCAGGAAGAAGGAATTATTAGCACTCTATTTGGAAGTCTCTGAAGATAGGAACCATTCAGCAGAAATTTCTAATGGTAAGTTTCAGGATGGCAAGAGCTGTTTTTAGTGATGAGAGAAGGTAAGAATCCCTGTATGTAGGAAACTTAAGTTATGGATTTTCCCCAAACTTTTGAGTTTACTGACAGCTTCAATTATATTAAATATACATAATGAAATTTTGAAAACACCTGAATCTACCTAAAGACCTCAGCTTGTTCATACTCCAGGAACAAATTAAACTGAATATTGCCAAGTATTTCAAAATAGAATGAATTACTCTACTGCTTAACTAGTACATTAAAACAATCAATTTGATAGGTTTTTTTTTTTTTTTTTATT
>VWPW01004739.1:145728-160017 GCA_013389825.1 Crypturellus undulatus | reverse complement strand
AAAAAAAAAAAAAAAAAAAAGTCTGTCCATGCTTCTAAGTCCCTATGGCACATCTTGTTTTAGAGATCACAGGGACGTTTGTTATCCACTTGGTGTCTGTTATGTTAACAAGTGCCAGCACTTCCATTTCATCCGTTCTGGAATGTCTGCTGTATTTTACTGTGCCTTCCTGTGTCCATGAATTGTAAACTAAGCATTCCTAGTTGGAAGACATCTACATCTACTTACAACACATCTTCTAATTTACAAAGTATCTTCTAATATAATTTGTCTGAGTATTGAGCGGAGGTGACTAAAACTGATTAGGGCTTCTTGTACAGCCAGATGGATGTTACAAGTTTAAGTATATAAATTTGGCTAAATAAGTTTTCTATTATCATCTGACAATAATAGATTATTTGTAAGGCAATTCATCCCACATCACAATAAGGAGTATCAAGGCTCAGACCAACACACATTAATTTACTGGTCTCAAAACAGCTTATGACATTATATACACACACACACACACACACACATATATATATATATATGTATATATATACACACATACACACACACACACACACACTTATTCAATTCTTCTGTTAGAGGATTCCAGGGGATATGGCTTTATCAACTGATAAAGTGATCTACATTTTAAAAAAATCTGCAATTACTGTCAAATAGTACTTCACAATGCCAGTGACAGATAGATCAAGGATATCTAGTACAGACAACTTGTAGAGAAAAAAGAGGAAGCAGAAACAGGAGTGTAGGAATTGAGACTGGTTACTGCCAGGTCCAATCTCTTGGTAGAAAGGCAAAGAAATGTTTTTGTATAGCCTGGGGCCAGTTAGAACCATAAAAATCTATGCCAGTTCTTGTTCAGATTAAGAACTGTAAGGAAATATGCTCATCTTCCGCAACCAAATGGGTTTCAAGTATCTTCCTTAACTAGTCATTGTCTTAGATTTTTATAAAAAAAGAAAAACACACAAGAAGTTGTGTTGGTTTGTATTCTGCTGTATCATACTCTTACCTCTAAATTAAAAATAAGAGGAGGTGCCAACAACTCTAAACTTAAATGCTACTTATTATTATCTTAGTAGCTGTGTAACAATCCCAAGAAGTTCAGGAAAACTGCAGATGTTTCTAGTATATTCCAGTATCTCAAATAGTGACTAAAAATTAACACAGACACTAAGCCATTGAGCATTCCCTAATAAAAGCTGAAGCTGTGTTATATATACACAATACACACAGGATTGGATACTACCAGTGAAATACTTATTACTAAGCAAGAATTAAGTAACTTGCCATGGTAAGATTCAGAGGTTTTGGGGGTTAGTAAGGAACAAGAGGGTTGACTTGACCTAGAGAAGCAGTCTCAATAAAATGAGTTCATTACCTTTGTTTGCACTTCACTGAAACAGCTTTGGAAGCCAACAAACTCTCTTCCAAATGTTTTCCATTCATCGTCTATATTTCCCACAGCACTCCACCCCGCTCATATCCTTCCTGATCTGGGTTACTTAAAAATAACCTTGAATCAAGAAAGAAATATCAGGAAATTTAAATGGAAATGACAGCTGATCAACCCCTAATAAAATGTACATCGTCTTGAAGACATCTCAGACATCTCATCTCATTTGGTATATTGGGAAATCTTAAGTCACACCTGCATTGTAAATAATTAAGCAGAGAAGAAAAACAAACTTTGTAAGTGTTTAGCTTTGCTGAATTACAGTGTTCCAGTTTTATACAATATGCAGCTTCACAAATGGTGAGTATTCCCTGAACATATGCAGGGAAAGAAAATTAAAAATAAACAGTAAATCACTTGAAAAAATACTGATATCTAAAAGATGAGGAAACATAGGAATTAAGAGGGTAACAAATAAAAGCCTGCTAGCACTAACACTAGGCCTTCTTACAGCATTTTTTAAATATACTGAAGCTGAACACTCCACTGTCCCTCTGCCCCTATAACAGATAAAGCCTGAATTAGATCCCAAGTTATGTTGCACTTCCTAGAGTAACAAATGTAAGTATTTTGTAAATATTATTACTGCTTAGCATTAAGAGAAAATAAAGCAGAAAAAATACTTAATTGAAAGTAAAAATACACCAGGAAAAGCAAAAAAAGGCCTCAACTCAAGTTTGCCAAAGTTACATATCACTCTTCTCATTAGTGCAAAATGTTTAAAGTTAACTTTATTCAGGTAGCATAACGACTTGCTATGACTTAGATGTTTGCCAAACTAGAATGACTATTTTAAATTTAAAATGGGAAATGATTAGAAAGAAAACAACCTCCTTCACTCCCACAGAAAACAGAAAAAACAGCAGCAAAAAACATACGCTACATATAAGCTGCATTAATGTGCAGGGAGAAGCATCACATCACAAAAGCAGAAGAAGCTGCAAAGAACTTTCATCTCTCTTTATACAGTTCTTGACAATTCTGAATTTGAATTATGCTTCTCAGTAACCCACCAACGAAGATGCTGAGCCAAATGTACATTTCTTCCAGAGGGAAAAAAAAAGAAAAGCATGACTGATCTATGTACCGCAAGTTAAAACATCTTGGCACAGGTATCTCTTTTTCACCCTTGACTTCACCTCCTAACAAAAACAGAGAGAAAGAGTAAGAACACAGAAAAGTCTTGCAATTCTTCCCTTACCAAAATAAAAATAAATTAAAAATCCTATCACTTGGACCATGGGCTCTGTCCTAGAACTCAGTGTACTGGAGGACCACTCTACATCATCTTTCTCTTGCATCTACATTAACAGACCATGTCCTGAATTGTAACTTTACAAGCAGACCATAGTTTTAAAGGTGTGAGGCAGGCAGAATAGATTCAGAGGGCATACGTATATCACAAAGGTAGGGTATATTAAAAGAAAGGTGTAGGTATTGACAGTCTATCAAAGCTGTATATTGCTTGTACTTCAATACAAATAAACAAACAAACCTCACACAATTTTCTGTTATAAATGAGAGCAAATTTTCTCCTCTGCCACACAAAGCAGCAGAGTAGCTCCTTACCCATTCTATGGAAGTATAGCGATACATTTAACATATGCTGAGCTTCCCTTGTATAAAGCGTGGGTACTTGCGTCCACATGTGTTATCAGCACATGCAGAGCACACTAACTGATGCCTCTGTCACGTGGCAGACTCTCTTCGCGGCATGGCACAGGGAAAGGTGCAGCCTACGATCTCCAATCCTATAGGAGGGTACATGGGGTTCCCCTGAGCAAAAATGCGGATACCCCTGGATCACATAAAGACACCATTAAAGACTGTGGATGGATTGAAAGACAAGAATTGTGTCCTTAAGTCATTCAAGGATTAAGAAAATCAGTGATTTTTTAAATTAAACTGCAGTAATATAGAGAGAAGATGCTATACTACATTGCATATAACTGTCAAATTGTCATAAATGAAGTTGTCACAATAAGCAGGCAAAATCCAAACATCTAAATGAATTAGGAAAGAGGGAAAAAGAGCCCTAAAAGACAAGATCTTTTAAGTCATCCCTCACCCAAATATTTCATGAACCACTGAGGAGGTCAAAAAGCACCACTAAAGACAAAAATCAAAACTGCTTTTAAAATTATTAGGAATCATTATGTGATCTTTGCAAAGCAAATAATTAGAGCTCCCTCAGAGCATTTGGATTCTTCTACAAGCAACCTAAAAGCAGACTCAACAGTTAACCGCTGTAATATATTTGTCAAGCAGCTGATTCATTAGGTCTCCATCCAAGGCCTCGCACGGTCCTCAAGTCTTAGAAATCAAGCACCTTTCCCAGAAAATTAAAGGTAAGGAAATAGCTTGGAAATCTGACACACCAAGACAAGTATTTGAGAGATGAGAAAAAGGATGCTGAACCACTATGCGGGTTGTGGTCTCAGGAGACCCTCCTCCAGGAAGGCATCCTGTAACGATTAGAGGTGAGGAGCCACGTAGAAGCAAAGCTCATCACTCCCATGGAGATCACAACAGTTCTCTGCAGCAGCAGAAATGCTACCTGGGCTTAGCCAGGCAGCCTATCCATCCCACTTAAGGATCTGCATGAAACCAGTAAACATTGTATGTGAACTGTGAACACTTGTTTAAGTAACCTCCTGCCCACCATACACATCAATAAAAAGACTTGGTTCTTTACATTGACCATTCGCAAGAAAGGAGTAACAGAAAGCTAGGGTCTCATGGTAGACCAGGAAATACATTATCCTTGTCCCAGGAACCTACTGAACCAGTCGGACACAATATATGTTGGGAAAGGATAACAAAAGACACAAGTGCTGAAACAAGTCATACACAGTTACTTGTTTTAGTCACCTGTCCCCCTTGGTAGCACTTGGAAGCATTTTCTGGGGTGATCTGAGCAAAAGGAGTAGAGAGATCAAACAAGTTCAGGGGGCATTCCCAGCACTGTGCATTCAAGAGCAAACAAAAGCTCTGATCTATGTGTTAGCTCCATGGAAAAGCAGGCAGATTGAGATGACAAAGCAGGCAGGACGGAATTTAAGCATAAAAAGCAGACACCAAGAGAAAAAGATTGAAAGGACACAACTAGAGAGATGAAATCAATGTGTACACAACAATGTCATATTAATTTTAAAAAGGCAGAAAAGGAATGAATTTCAGTTATTACAAAAATCAGTCTTGCCAGAGAAGAGACATCCTGCTAGCTTAAGTGCCATTAAGGGGACTTACTCTAATTACAAAGAACTGATTTGCTTAAGAACGATTATCTCAAAAAGAAAAGTCATCTTCCAATTCTTGAAGCTAAGTACATCAAACTGCTTGAACGCTTGAAACAAGAGGTAGGAGACAATTTTTCCCAGCAGTAAGAATCTGTAAGATGACCCCAACAGATCTGAGTGGAAGAGTAAACTAAAGTCACTAACTTCTATAAGACTATCAGGAATATCCCAGCTGTAGGTTTTGTGACTAGGTCCTTCTCAGGTCTGACCCAGTGTTTCTCCTGTATGTAGAAACAGGGACATGTTACCTTATGACTAAGTTGTTAACAAGTTTTCCACACCCCCATTAACTATAGATGAATATCCGGAAATACTGCAAGGATAAACAGACATCACCATGCAGATGGTGCTACCCATACCCTAACAGATGGACTATTAGGCCTGTTTTACTATTAAGGAAGACAGTCAAGAAACTCATTTGCCAGGAGGCCATACAGAAGGAGGGCCTGGGAAGTGCATGCACTCACATCTCTCATATCCCAAGCAGCCATCCTACTGAGAGTCACCCAGGTTGCAAGTACACATACGTACACATGTATTTAGATGCCTTCAAAAAAGTAAGAAGTGAACGATACCAAAAAAGGGTGACATTTGCAGAAAGCCAATGAACTTTAAGAAAACCTACTTGAGAATCAAGAAGATATTTCTTTTTTTTTTTTTTTCAATGCTGTATGAAAGGTAAATTATTTAGCTTATAAAGAACCACCTGGCATTCTTTTAAGTTATCTACAGAATGTAGATTTGAATGGCTGCCTTTTTACTTGCTTCCTTTTGCTGGCATGCAGCCAAGATACCTGCTACTAAGTTACAAGAATGCAGCACAGCATTAAGGCAGGAATTTCTCTTTTAAGCATTTTAAGATTAGTGTATGTGGTGCAGACAGGACTTCTCTGTAGGTCTGTAGCAGATTTCAGATTGCTGATTTTGGAGCTCTCTCAGGTCGCTGCACATTTTGGACCATATAATACCGGACACCAGCTAACTAGGCTTCCCCTTGCCCTCAGGCCACCAAGTAATGCACTTACGAAACTTCCATCGGCAGCAGGCAGCACAAATATGAGAACAATTAATCTGTGACCTGCATGCCCAAACCTATTATGACCACAAATCTGCATCAAAAGGAATTATTTCTTTTTTTTTTTCCATAACATTGTATATAAAAATGTTTTTCAATCCAGATGATCATTAATAACAGAATTTCACATTTGACTCATTTTTTGGCTTTAAATTACAAAGTCAAATGCACAGATATCAGGATGAGTCATACCTGAAGCTGCCCTGTGCATTCTTAGTTCAATCCAATGCATGTTCCACTGCTTTCTCTGACTCCTGGGTGCTTGACTTTGCATCTCTAGAGCCCGTTCACATACTCTTGTATTCCCTACAATACAAGAGGCAGAACAGGACTACACTTCACACAAAAACACACTAATATAGAACAGCATCAGTATTGGAGACTTGGCACCAGCGCTGGCACCAGGGAACTGAGCTGATGGAGCGACAGAAGCAGCCTTGGCTCCTCTCCTGCACTGGGATAACCGCTAGAGGGACAAGAGGTCATTCAGCTTTGCATTGGCTGTCAGAAGAATAACAAGTTTCAAGACTTGTTAAGTTCTAGTACCAGTTTTGAACTAAATATAAATTAGTTACTAGGGCCTCCTCTGACCCAGCCTGTTTTGTGGACACAAGTATTAAGTGAGATGCAGTCACTTGTTTTCTCAGTCTTGATTGCTACATTCATTCTTGGAGTGGTGAAGTTGACTGCTCTGGAAAGAGTCACACCACAGTTAACCACAGTTATGGCCCTGCCGGCACTCCAAACAACAGCCTGTTTCAACTTCCATTTCTGAAACAAACATTTACTAAGGAAGGGAAAAGAATGAAAAGCAGAGAGGAAAAAAAAATAGCAGTCAGATACAATCATTCTAAACTTCCAGCATATGAAGATCCAGCATATAACAAAAATATTAAAGAGAAAGCATGAATAATATGGCAGGTTTGAGGAGCAACATGAGTTTCAAAACTTCATCTACAACTACAAACACTCAAGGGGAACCTGTACTGCCTAGAACTCCACTAATGGCCGTGAGATGTAGATGACACACATGGTACTTGAAGCTACATGAGCAGCATCCCACTCTCCATCCTACTACTCTATGCAGGCATTTCCAGAGTTTATAATTTATGAGAAGTGACATTTTAAAAGAGCAATACAGTGATCTTGTAGGATTTAAGAGATTATAGAGGACACTGTTATTGCAATGCAATGGAAGTCCTGCAGTAAATTAAGAACATGAGTTATACCAGGTCAAAGCTGAGGGATGATTAAGAAACAGATAATGAAACTGCAGAAGCAAGGAGGAAAACTGTAAAGGGGAAACAGAATACAATCTCAGATTCTTCTCTCAGTACTTAAAGTATTAAAAATAAGTAAATAAATAAAAATCAGAAGAGAGTGAAACTGGTTAGAGCATTAAAACACCAAAAATAAAATAACATAAGACAGGATTGCTCAACTTAGAATTAACATTTTTTAAACATGCTGATGAAACTCTTGATTTGTTCAGAATGTATCACTCATGGAAAATATAATATAAATATCAAAATAGCTGGGCTGGCCAGGGGAAGCCTCTACTTTTTTACATGTTAATAATGTTACTCTGATTTTTCAAATTTCCAAAGACTCTTTGAACTACTGTAGGTTCATAGATTATATCTTAAGAATTTATGAAAAAAAACTAGGAAAGGTAGCCTAATACCATAATCTTATATTCATACTTCAAGCAGAAAAGCTTATGGGATTAGGAAGTTAAAACACAATGGAAGGCAGAGTTGTACTCATACATTCATATGCATCTAGTGCAGTGGTACAGTGCAAAAATAACCCTGTCCCTCATTAGTCTCCTGTATCAGTAACGGCTGCTACACAGGAAAAGAGAAGAGTTACTAATTTTCTTCAATGATAAAAGCAGGCTTAGAAGAGTGTCTTTCTGATTTGCTGTGGCTCATCATTGTGGTCAGTTAGAAATCAGGCAAAAAAAAAAAAAGACCTTGTCATCCATCCAAACAAAAATTAACACCTCCTCTCCCCAGTCTATGAGAACGCTATTTTATCTAAATTTGGCCAGGTCATTACCACTTATGAAGCACATAAGTGAGACAGCTCAGAATGCTCACTTTGAAAAAGGGGCATGTGCTGACTTGGACTTGTCAGCAGCCAGAGCATCAACAGTGCTTTGAAGCTGTGGATCTCTGTAGATCACTATGGCTAGCAGTAAAATCTGCTGCTGCTAAGAATAGCTAAAAATAGTGAGTTGGAATTTTCAGATCTCATTATCTTTATTAATGTAGACTTCATGCAACTGATGATATACTGCACTGGAGCTACAAGCCCGCACTTTCTGATGTAAAACTGCTCCACCTCTGTATGTGGAGTCTTGGAGAACAAAGCCAAGGGCACTGCAAGCTGTTTCCTTCCATGTGAAACCAAGGCTGAAATCAAACAATAGGACACTACCTCGAACATCCCACTTGCAAGGAAAGCACAAGGTTCTCCATCAGTCAGCCTCCTCTATACACATGAAGCGCTACTGGCAACTACAGTACTTCTACAGCACAACTACAGTACAGACTTCATTGTTAGGAAAAACATAGTATTGACATATGAGCCTGAATTGTAACTAATTGCACTAAAACAAACTCTGCCATTTCCATCTTTGAACAAACCACTCAGCAATGTAGACATACTGCAAGTGACAAAATGAGACCTGTAATTGTACATGGCCACGCCGAGTAATTTTAAGTTTTTAAGTGCAACACTACTAGCACAAACTCAAAGAGACTAAATTAAAAAAATAAAATAAATTAAGACTAAGACAGCTAGAAGAATGAAGAGATCAGAGTTCATAAGATACTGTTAAGAAACCTTAGCATTAATATATATCAAATTTTCTGATTGTCAGTAATTTTCTGATTACTACTGCACATAGGTTTTGTTCACTTAGTGCCATATTGAGAAGTTCAGGAAATTGCAACAAACACTTGGTACATGCTAAAATATTTGTCTGATGTTTCTGGTCTTCATCCTTCAGGATGAAGTTCTACTTTGTATGCTTTTGTCCTTTCACTGCTTGACATTTCACCTATTACCTAACTGGAAATGCCAGCAACTCCACAAATAAGCCTTTGCCAAGTGACTTTCATCTTGGGATATAATTAAGGCGGATGCACTTTCATTAAAGCATATTGTAATTATTCCAGCATCTTAAAATATTTCCCAAAGAAACGTGAAAGACTTCTCTAGTTTTTCTTCAATAATACTTTGTCTCCACAAAATCTGGACCTGCTACATTCACCCATGTTCTTTGACTTTTTTTTTTTTTTATACAAAGATATTCAGGTGATACCTTTTGTTGCCATTTGCTCTCAAGTGTAATACTCAAGAATATAACCAACCAGTCTCCAGTTCCTGATCCATCCTGATCCTTGACATGGATTAAGATATTCAAAGTTTAAATATTAAATTATTCTATGGCATCTATACCCTCCAATTTATGCATATGTGGATTTTTTAAGAGAAAGACATCTTCAAAATAAATTAGTTCTGCTGTTATTCATTTCTCTGCTACGTACATCTCCCAGTACACATTTTGTGTAATTTCCAAGTAGATACATATTTTTCACCATTACAAACAAATCATTTCACAACCCTAACAGAAACACATATTTTCAAGAGTCATCAGTAAATGTTTAGAAAATATTTAACTTTTGACAAAACAATTGGGGCAATGGGCAATAAAGTCGCCCATGATTTTTCCTATTCCTTTTTATACCCCCAAATATGCTCACTGCTGAGCTAAGAGGTAAACACTAGATTACAAAACATGTATTAAGGAACAAAGTTTAGTCAATAGAGAGATCACAAGGATTGTACTTTACTATTTATATATGCCTGTTGCCTGAGGGCCAGAAAGGGGACCATAAGTTCACTTGAGAACTCCAGATGAAGGGTCAGGAGCATCCTCTTCAATGCAGCTTGCCTTAAGTGGAAAGCAATGGCAGCAATCAGTTTTCAGGTTATTCCCTACATGTATCTCAAAACAATCTAGTATTTACATTCACAAAATAATCATATTGTCCCGTGACAGTCACCAAATGCCACTGAAGGACAGAGATCACCAGAGAAAGTAAGCAAGGTTGTCTTGACACAAGAATCCCACTCACTGAGAACACGCATCCCGAAAGTGCTAATATTTCACTTTTGCACTGGCCACCTTTTTTTTTTTTTTTTTTGAATTACGGCTTTCTTTAAGGCTAGTCCATAAAGAAAAAATCCATTACAAGAATGTTTTTATTTAAAGCAATATCACTATTTGTATCATACGTTGCCTATTACAGAAGATCCACGATGATAAAGAATGCCCTAGATATCCACTAGACTAACCTATCTCTTCTGAAACAGCAGGAAATTTCTAAACCCTGGGCATCTGTGTCCGACTTCCAGGCAGCTACTTGCCAACACACAGGAAAGGAAATTTATGGATCGTACTCCACCTGAAGCCGGCAAGCTCTTGCGGAAATATCAGCCCTCTACAATGTCTATCAGACATAGGACCCTGGCTCAGTAAAAGTGCCTAGTTTGGGTCTAGCTCAGCAAAAGTGAAGAGATTAACTTCTAACTGATTATGACACCCTCAGACAAACGACTAAGTGTTGCTACAAGGTCTCACACTTATATAATTACCAGAGGTAAAATTTGGGGGTGGAATATGTCTTCTTTATCATTTCAAGGAATGCATATAAAGTGAATGTTAAATCACTATGTCCTTTGTAAAATAAATATGGAGCTACAGGAAGCCATAAAAATTCAAATAATTGGATTTTGTTAATCTGTGGGGACAAAGAGTTAATACTGCATTTAATTTTGCTAAGTGGGAGGAAGATTATTGTTGGCAAGATACAAAGACAGAAGTCTCTGCTGAAATCGTACAAAAAAACCTAAAAGCTTAAATACCATAAGACAATTTTTCCCATAATAGCCATAGTTGGATATTTTAGTGCATTCAGTACATCCTCATGAAAGAAACTACACATACACGCCACCTCCCAATACAGATAAAAATATTGATTTATATTTCATTACATACGTGCTCTCAATATTTAAAAAAAGATAGCTAGCAATACTCAATCTCCTATGAAGCACTGCAAAAAGCACAATGTTTAGACATTTTATTTTTCCCACTCACTAATACAAACTCATTATCTTTCAAGGAATTCTGGATCAAAAGTTGACACTCATTCTCAAAAGCACTGTCCTAGTGCAGTACTTTTTGGGAACTACAGCTGGTACAGTCTTAGTTAATATCAGAACATCTTAGTTAATACCAGAATTTAAACTTTTCAAAGTGCAACATTTTCATGTCTAAATTGTTTTGAAAATAATCTACTTCCACACTGTTGTTCTGTCAGTACACCCTTTTTTCCTGAAATTATCTAGAAATAAGATCACAGTGGGTAGCAACAACTGTTTGCCACTTATTTAAAAAAAAAAAAAAAAGGAATATCTAAAATTTAAGGGAGATCAAAACACTTTTCTTTAAACATTATAGCTCTTCATGATTTTTAGGAAGAGCTAGTAATACACTTGGTCTGATGCTATATTTCCAGAATATTAACTGATTCATATGTTACACAGTTCCTTAAGAAAGGTACTGCAATTTTGAAAGAATTTGACTTAAACAGAACAAAAAAATTGCAGTATATCAAAGTAAAGGATAACTTAAAAAGTATATTTTCACTGTCATTTTTAATCTCTTAATGTATCAACACAATGAACAAAGTAATTTGGTATCTTCTATTAAAGGGTAAAATAGTTCCCGTACCTTTGCAATGTTTCTTCATGACAGATTGCTACACGAGCATAACAGCACCGGTCGTGGATTAAACGTGAAGTCATTAAATTGCTGCGTGTGTTGGGAGTTACATACTCCTTAACACATTTGTCGACTGACAGAATCTCCTGTATACAGAAGCGCATCTCCAACAGTCACCTCCAATGAATTCTATAAATCTTTGAACAGAATTTTATCTGACATATGATGTGACAAGAATACTCAATTCAAACTAAAAGGATTTGTGAACTTGGGAAAATAACACCTATTTTTTCTGCATGCATATTCCATAACCTTCAGTTACACAGTCTAAATAAAAAGTATTAATTTTTTGAAAAGTCATTCAAAGGAAACTGATGAAACTCTTCTGTGATTAACTGTTGAAAGTCAAACAAAGCTCTGGGTTCATCAGGTATCATTCTCATTTTTCTGGTTGGTTGCTCCCTACTTATTTCAATGGAATACAAAGAGAAATAACTTAAAAAGAAAATTCTTCTTCACTCACAAAAAAAACAATTCATAGAGTCTCCAACCGCTACCCTGAACTACAGCCTCCTCAAGCCGGTCCAGCTGTTCTGATGCACAGCGCTGTATTTATCACACAACTCTAATGCTGCAGATTTTTCCTGTCAGACACGACAGTTACTAAAATGCCTTGCCCACGAGCTACCGAGCAAAATAAGATCTAAGTCAAAGAAACCAAACTTAACTACAAGATATGATGAATGAATCCTGAACACAGACCTGGCGCCATTCCCCTTTCCTTATTGTTTTAACAGTATAGTAGGTATCACTCTAGTACCCAAACTTCACAAGCAGTTACAATTCAAATACCTTATTTTTACTTCATCCTTTTTGGAAAAGAGTTTCAATTTAGTTTTATTTTAATAATAAAAAAAAAAAAAAAACACTTTAAAATTTTTAAAATTGACATACAACTTCCTATCTGCTTGACTTTTTGACTTTTGTGATTAAATCAAGGAAAAAAAAAATCTAGCACTCTTTTAAGGAGTTAACATGTATAAGGTACTGAGTTTCCATTCTCATGTGATTAAGATAGCTTTGTGTTATGTGATTAAGATAGCTTTGTGTTCCTCTGTTATTAGACTGAAGATTCACATTTACTGCTTTATGCTTGCAAGGATTTTCCTTTCTAAACAGAAAAGTGGTCATATAAGTTTTACATTGATTATTTGGCAAACACTTTCACTCTTGTTGTTGTTGATTAGTTTTACTCTCCAAGGGAGGTCTCTGTTCACCTTAGCAATGTGTCTAGATGAATATAAAAGAAATGGTGTGTTTTTATTAAAGAGTTACTATCCGTAAAAATTACTAACAATGACCATTACCATTTCATATGAGGTGAAAGGTGCTTTTACAGCAGAGAGAAAANAAAAAAAAAAAAAAAAAAAAAGAGATGTTTGTAATGGTCTGCCTTGAATATTCATCTGCCTTGAACATTGAATCAGAATCTCAGGGGGAAAAAAAATGAAGTGTTCTTCCTCTTTAATAGCAGTTTGCTATTAAAAAAAAATAAACACAGTTGATGTTCAAAGGAAAACATATCCAGCTTGCTACCCTGTAATTATTTTGTCTCTGTACCACTAAATATAATTACAAATGACTCAAATGTCCACCACTACAAGAGCACTATGCAAGATTCCCAAAGAACAGATATGGAAAAGCACTGTTTTCATACAGTTCTCTCAATATCCTAACACCACTAGCAATAAACAAGTATAGTGAGCCCCTATAAAGGGGACAGAGAAATATTCATGTTTTATTTGACCTAGGGAATGGCCTCTATTTCATTTACCAATGTTTACAAAAAAAAAAAAAAAAAAAAGGCCTCAAAGCCACAAGCCAGAATGTGACTGATGATGTAAGTGAAATCATCCCAACATGCAAAAGTTCAGTTGCTTAATCTTGTATCATTTCAAGTTGTGCAGGTACTAAGCTATGCTGCTGCCCAGGCACTTGTTTTAAATGGGGGAAAAATGGCAGAAACGAAGATTTGAGCTCTCCTAACAAAGTTATCACTCTAGTCCAACCTACAGATGTAATAAATTTCCTAATCTGGCCTAGGTATGTTCCTCTCTCACAGTCAGCAGGAAATCCCACTTGAAACCACTTAGAACTATCCAAACTTTCCCAAACCAGTGGACGTGTGTTTGCTTTTCTTCTAGCTCAAGAGCACAGAGTTAGCACATGCTAGCTAGAGAGTCATACAAATTACAGCACAGCAGTAAGTAAGATCCAGGAGTTTGAATCTTTGGATCTCTTAAAACCCAGACTTGGGTCTTTAAACCCTAAGCTTGGGTTTTAGGAGGCCCGTGCCAAGACGCCTGACTCGTGCCTACAGCAAGTGACCGGCGCCCCTTCGCCTCACAGCTGGCAGCCACCTGCGCGACCCGCGGCCCGGCGGGACGGGGCAGCCCCACGGCCGGGCGCTCCGCTCCGCGGCTCCTGCACTCAGAAGGTCCGTCCCGCGCAGGACGGGACCCCCCAGACCCTCCTTATCCCTCAAGCAGAGGCCGGCAGGGGCAGGGAGCGCCGGCGCAGCTCGGGCGCGCGCGGCGCCTCGCGGAGCCGAGCGCGGGGCCGGGCAGAGGCGCCTCCCGCCTCCTCTCCCCGC
>VWPW01004739.1:117443-144976 GCA_013389825.1 Crypturellus undulatus | reverse complement strand
GGGGGCAGCGGCGGCGCCGCCGCGGACGGTGCCTGCCCGCGCGGGCTGTGTTGCGCCTCCTCCGCCTTTCCTTTCGTTCCTCCGAGGTACCGGAGCAGCTCAGAGCACCTGCGAAGCCCGGTAAGTTTGCTGCGGAGCTGCACGGCAAATCACAGCAAAAGCCACAAGCGCAGCAGCAACTACTCTTAACCACATGTTCACGTTTGCCAACAGCAAAACAGAGGCAGCAAATACTTCTAGGAAGCCTGATCTCTGGAGAACTACATGCCTCCCTTTGCCCCGGTGTAACTGTTGTGAACACAGACGTGGCAGGGCCTGCAGACAGCGTGTAGCACAGAGGCCTGTGCCCCGCATATGTGAGGTTTGTGAACCCCAACTCACCCTAACCCGCAGCAGCGCTCGCTGCTCAACACAACATCGCCGGCACCCCCAGGCTGCACGCCCCGAGCGGCAGAATGGGGACAGCCGAGAGAGGGTGGTTCATCACACCCTAAAAAAGCAATCTGTGCTAGGGCTAGAGGCTTCGGTTTTATTTTTACACCAGCTTTAGTAGGACTAACACAGCAGGCGGAATTTTATTTCCGCAATCAGGACAGGGGAGAAAGGGAGGGACAGACCTTAATCGTTAAAAACAAAAAAAAAAAAAAGGAGGCCTCTCTGACAAAGGGACTGGAATTAAGGCTTGTTTTGCATTAAACACAAACATATTTCTTATGGCAATATGAAGATTCCACTAACTAAACTTAACTAAACTAACTTAAACTTTTTCATTTACTTAGCTTGCATTTCTTTGTACAACCAATTTTGCGGCCTGCTAGAAATAGGAATATAGTATTTTTTTCGGTATATATCTGCCAATATTTTAAAACTCACTGCTGATTTAGATTTTTCCAAAAAATGAAAACATAAAGGAGTTAAAAGCAGCTTTGATTCAAACACTGTACCTACTTGTTTATCAAATTCATGGTTTAATAAAAACATTTATTTTTAATATTCTTCACAAAAATGCATTTAAAAGGTGTTCATTTGAAAATGTGTCCGATTTTAAAATGTATTGTATATATGTAGACTCCCATCTCTTGTACTTTACTGAAAGTCCCACAACTAAAACAAATTGATTCTCTTATCTATTTTTTGCAGAAAAAAATGAAAATTACAATATACAATGTGCCGCAAAGAAAGAATATAAAGTATTACCCCTGTAATCTCTCCCAGTGATTATAGTTTTAAGTTTTATTTACGAAAACTGTGGACCAATGTGGAGTTTTAAGGCCTCTATTCTCCACATGTACAACTCATATATTACAAGAAATAAACACTACAAGAAAACGTGCTCACTCTGAGTAGTTTCCCTTGCAGCTTCAAATCATACCATTTTAGAATTACATATAACTTCCAGGGAAGTCTGTTTTTTTTCTAATGGGAATTAAGGTAATTTATGATGTACACATATGAAATAGCTCATATTCAGGTGTCTCAAGGACCAGGCACTTACTTGGCTGTGCACCTTTAACTCAGTTTCACAGTTCATCTCTGTATCTTCAAATCAGTATTAATCCTGCATGTGAAAGCTTACTTGATGTAAGTAGAAGGCGAGACAGAAGGATTTAAGGGAAAGAAGCAGGATGAAATTAAAAAAAAAAAAAAAAGTTTTCAGATACTTCATCCTAAGTGAATAGTGCTTTCCAAAGCAAATACATCATGTATCATGACCAACTGCTGTAGTAAGACCCCATATTTGCCAAAATAAGGTTTCAAATTTTTGTCCCATCTCATGAAATTTGTGTTTTGATAAACCTTTTGCATAAATCAGAAATGATTATGCACTATGTATTATACCAAGAATCCTTATACATACAATTAAACAAACAAAAAGACAAATAGCGGTTCTTTAACTACAAAGCAAGAAAGAGATGTTTCCTTTTACTACATAATTGTCTTCTAGACACAGAGATCTTTTTCCAAAACTGGAAGTATTGAATATGCCATTGCACTGCAATCCATAGGCACTATGAGCCACTATGAGCCAGTTCACTACACTGAGATTGTGTGACCAACAGCTTGTTGTGAAATCCTATACTTCACTGCTCTGTGTACTGAGAGAAGTATGATTTACTTCCCTCAATGATATTTTCTTTATTACTTGATAATTCCTATAAAACCACAGTCTAGTTTGTATTGCTATAAATATCTATTATATTGCGTACATATCTATGTATCTAATATGTTTAAACACATGTAGGTAAATACACGTACATATTTTTTAAAAACTTCCAATAATAAAGATGTGGATCATCTATGACTTAAAAAAATAACACTCTAGCCAAATTTATACAAATTCAAATAAGATAAAGTTCTTATAAACTTGTACAAATAAGATAAAGCTCAGAAATACAAGGAGTCCATTT
The DNA here is from genome assembly GCA_013389825.1 of Crypturellus undulatus. NCBI lineage: Eukaryota > Metazoa > Chordata > Aves > Tinamiformes > Tinamidae > Crypturellus > Crypturellus undulatus. Next base: position 142,568 of record VWPW01004739.1, on the reverse strand, counting down.
AATTTATATCATAAGGTTCTGAAGAAAGGAATATACAGATAAGTTGTTCTACCTGATTTTAAATTGCATCTTCCTTAACTTTCCTTAACTTTTTTTTTCCCTTGACTTTTGCATATTTCCATTCCAAATGATTAATTTACAAAACCACATTGCTCAGTGTTGTGTCATGATAGGCCTTAAGGAACTCCTTAACTGTGGTGGTTAACTGTGAAGTTGTGGTCAAATATCATCTGGGAGAAACTTCACTCTGCTTCACCTACAGTCACCTTGAGATTTCCATTGGGGAAGTAATTCATCACATGTTGCTCTAAGCTGTCAGAAATAGCAGAAGATGACCCCCAGTGCAGTTACAACCAGAGTGGCCATGAGAGCTTCGAGTACAAATCAGTGAGTTGTCACTCTTCTGAATAACAGGAAAATGTATTTCAAAAGATATATTTTAGCCTCTGTTCTGAAAAACACTCTGGGAAAAGGAGAATTATAATTAATGGCAATAGTGTATTGATTAAAATAATCGGGAAGTGATGCCATGCTATCATTTTTATTCCTGACTTATTATTTCCCTTTTGCTATATTCTGTTGACATTTGGAATGGCTTTTGATCACTTTTCATTAAATTGTGATAGTAAATCATTCTTTACTTTTACATGACCAGGTAATATATCAAATATTAAGTAATTTTGTAAAGACAGAAGAAAATAAATTATACTGAGAATATGTGTATTTATTTCTCCTACCATATTGTCTGAAAAGTAGAACTGAAGCAATATCTACTTTATAACTTTACTTACGCAGGCAGTTTTGCTGACATTAATGGTATATGTTTTAGGCATATAGCATGGCTATTCAAAAAAGATTTATGATATTGCTAAGATTTAGAGTTATCCTATAATACAGAACTTGCTAGAATATTACATGATACACTGCAGGAATAGTTAAGGTGCAAATATTTTCAAGTCCCTTGAAAATAATGCAATACGCTTATGTTTAGAGAAGCTTAATTACATTTTTTATTTATAACTGACTGCAAACCCTTTTGTGCTTGTTGAGCCTATCTTTTGAATTTATCATCAAATAAGAAAAGTAAATCATCATTTTAGACTATTTACTTCTCTTATTTAATCTAGGCATTTTGTCTTGGAAAACCAACCTTAAATCCCTATCCATATCAGGGCATCTTCTTTCATTCCTCCTGATTACTTATTTTTAGCAAATGTAAGCAAATGTTTGGGACCTTGCAGGTCAGCATTTCTGTGTAGGAGAAGTGACTACACATACACGTCAGTCCACTAAAAAGTGGTGAAACACGTGCTCATGAGATTCCTTGTTTCAAAAACCTCAGTCATTCTGCAATTCCCACGCCGAGTTTCAGTGTAGTTATAGAGCAACTACGCGCAGTCACTGTGTGGTAACAGATATTAACAGATAGCAACAGATACTGGTCATCCAGTAACGCCTCTGCTGCTGCAAGTCTTTTTTATTTAATTTTAAGAAAAAGAGGAGCGTGGAAGTTCTTCATGCAGCAGAAACATCTAGTTAAACATACGTAAGTGCTGTCAAGATGTTCTGCAGCCCCACATCCTATGGCCCACATGACTGAAACGCTCCGAGGGAAGGATTTTTACTGAAATATTGAAGAGTAATTAAGATGCCATTTCTTTTCTGGAGAAGTTTCAGTAGAAGATGCATAAATGCATGATATTTACCTCTTGTGCAGGTGGTTTAATGCAATAGCTCCCCTGTGCTCAATACTGCATAAACATAAGAAGAAAAGAATTCATGCTAGGAACAAATTGAAGGCTAAGTATCAGATTAATAGAGAAATAGGAAAGTACATGGATTAGAAATGGTACTTCCTAGCGTGGTAGCCAGTGCTCTCAGTATACCACCTGAGTATTTGGGGAGGATGATAGCAAGGAAGATTTGGAGGAAACTTCTGAAAGGAAAAATACAGTGTGTTTGTAGAGGTTGTTGGGGGACTCTTGCCTGTGATAAGGGACAGCGTGAGAAAATATGAAGGACTTGCATAAAAAGTGGGAAGGATGGATGGTAGAAGCTGTCTCACAGTCAGGCTGAAGGAAATGAAAGCAACAGAAAAACATAGCTGGAATCAGGGGACTCAATTAAATTGAAGAAATAAACTATTCAGACAGGAGGCAAAAGCAAATGAGTAGTGTAAGATTTCAGCCTGGCTGGAGGACTGCTGATAATCAGTGCACTGCAGATGATAAAGAACAGAATCGGAGGGAGCCAATGTAAACTAAGGTGAAGAAGCTGGAGAAGACAGCATGAGGATCCTGACAGTGAAGAAGAGAGAGATGGGTTAGTCAATAGTGCTGAGAGAGAGAGTCACAAAGAGAGGAAAAAGTCTGGAATGGCAGAGCAGGAGTGCTGTGGATGCTGGATAACCCTGAAAAACAGGTGGTTGGTGAAGAGGTGGAGTTCAGAGATCTTGGGGGTAAGAGCAAGGGCCTGAAATAGGGAGGAAGGAGACCCATTAACGGCAGGCAGGTGTAGGAAGTTAGATGATAAAATGGGAATGGAAAAGATAGGGAGCATCGATTCAATACAGCACATGAAGTCAAAGGCTTAGAACAAGGATGACACTGAAAGAAAAAGTAGCACTTAAATAATGAAATGCTGATAATCTGGGGCAAAAATCAAACAGAACAAAAAGAAAGACCACTTTTCTCCTTAAGTCTGTTTTGAGCTAGTTCCTGTCACTGCTTCAAAGATTCCCTTGCTGAGAATAAAACTGAGGAGCTAGTAGTCAGCTTGTTGGCAAAAGCTTTAAAGATAGGTAAATATACATAGGGTGGTTCTCATATTCAGTTAATTAAAAGCTCCAGAAGCATTTTATGTAATACAGATAAATCAGACAAACTAATCTCTAGATTTATGATGCAAAGCATAGTGAAGATAATGATTCACATTGTTAAACTTTGCATATGGAGACACTCAGTACGAATACTGTATTAATTACTTAGCTAACCCCTAATTTCTAAAGTTAATAAAGATTACTTACTCCCTTTGTCCCTATTTTAGGAACTGTGTAATAACAATTTCACAGACCCTATAATTTGTTCAGAACCCTTAGAAAAAGTGTTGTCCCACAGCTTTCAACTAGCCAAAGCATGAAACTGCCTCAACGTTCCTGGGAGATAGTTTAAATTAGCTCTTTAAATGTTCCAAAGCATTGGCATGTCCTACCACAGATTTCATAATGTTCTGCAAATGCGAGGCAAGAAAGACGGTCTTGAGGACTGAACTCAATTTTAGGTGAAGAGTTCAGCAGACACTAGGCTGTGAGTGCTCTAAGTATCAGAAAGCCTTTGGTACCAGGAACAACAGCTTTAGAATGAAAATGACTTACTAATATAAAATTTTCTTTTTTTATTATTATTTAATCTGAAGTGATCATAATGCATTTTTTCCTCATTTAAATCTTCTCTTTTACATATTGGCATAAAAAGAAAAAGAAAAAATATGTAGGATATTGAATGCATTTTCATTTCTTGGGGAAAGTGAACCCCACACATCAGATGAAAGATATAGGCAGCACAGTAGGTGCTATCTGGAATAAATATCCAACCCTGGGAAGAGTTTGTGATGTTTACAAGGCTGAATACTGATACAGAGAATTCTATCCATCTGGCATAAAGCCTGCAAATAATCTGCCTCAGGGGTACATAATTCAATAGAAACAAGTTTGATAAACCAGAAGTAACATTCCCCATAGTCACCTTGAAAGAAACATTTAATGTATTATGCAACTGAGTACCTTTCAGAAGTAGAGCAGGAGAGTTTTCCACATTTCCTTCAAAGCAGGCAGACCTATATACTCTAAAATCAAATGTATGGGAAATGCAATCCACTATTCTCTTAACAGAAATGAAACACTTCGGGGTACCCACCCCATCTCAAGATCATGTGAAATTTCTGAGCCAGTGCTGTTTTATAAGAACATTGCCCTTATGCTTGTTATAGATGCGTTGTACTGCACACCATTTTAACGAATGCATTCAGATGCAGCTGGGATTGTACAAATGCCAGGAGAAAATGTGTGTAACCACAGAAAAAAAAATCTGTAAAGGCTGCAGGCAGAGCAGCCCTGACAGCAGCAATCTGAGCCAATGTTATCACCCCGCACATGATCTACTCGCAGGCAAAAAGATACCAAACAACCGTCCTGCTTAACAAGAGCAAAGAAATAAAGCTTAGCATCACTCACTGCTCTGGGGATTCCAGGTCAGGTGGGACGTGGCCATTTGCATTTTCTGATCCCCTGTTGTTACTGTTGCCAACCCGCCCATTCCTCCTACTCCAGATTTTTGTTGTTTTGAATGTGTAACGAGGAATCCTATGGATACATTGTAGGTTTCATACCCTGACTTTACCTATATTTCAGGTTAATGTAAGACCAAGAGAGAAATATTTTGCTGATTTTAAGATTTCAAATAATTTATCTAGCCTCAATTATGCGCAAGGTAAAAATCTCCAAAAAGGCTATGTCCCAAAAATCTGGAGAAGAAATAAGTCAGACAAAATACATTGTTCCACCATTTAAACAGACTGGAAAAAATCAGGGGCTTGTTTTGTTTTGAACAAGTCAAAGGGTCTTTTTTTATTTGAAAACTCTTCTGAAAAGTCCAAAATCAGCTATTTGTCAAATACCATCCTTTCCTCAAATTTTTACTGCTATTCAAACAGAATTTTTCTGTGACGCACGGAAAAAAATCACAACCGATTCTAGCATAAAGAACTCAAAACACTTTGGTTTTCCTCCAGAATGAAGAGCACTGACCCTAGAGAGGTTACCTCATTCCCAGGTGCTTCAGTTTCAGTTAAGTAGGAATAAACACATTGAGCTTTTTTATAAAGCACTTTGGCAGTGCTTTATATGCCAGTGAAAAGTACTGGAAAAGCTACATTGTTATTCTTAATATTCTGAAGTGAATTCGTCAGATTGAAGGTTCACATTCTACCAGGATGTGGAAGGAAAATGTATCCCTGTACTATATCATGGTATCATTGTACATACTATGGATAATATTATCATCTACACTTCGTTATGACTTCTGAGAAAGATTAAGCTGTATCCCAAAGAAACAAGTTCTAAGGGATTTTTTAAGCTTCCTGTAATGAATATATGCATTAGATAAATGTACTCTCTTAATATGGATTGTAGTTTGCTTTCTTATTTACACACACATTTCTTTTTTAAATATTACTATCATTGGATTTAAGGCAAATTCTACAACACTGTCGCTGTTATCACTTACTGATATAATTATTATGTATGATTAAGCTTGTTCATCCTTTACAGACAAAAAAAATTTCTTCTGGAGGGTATGTCTCTGTGCTTCTGTGTTACTCATCTGTAATGCAAGTTGACACGTAGTGTAATTGAAGGAAAGCAAAATGAGATATCTGTATTACAGTTTGCTTTCCTGGCAGGCAGAGAAGTTACCAAGATTGCACTGGTAACAGTTTTGATGAGTTTTTTCAGGTTGGGCTGACATTGAATCACAGGAAGAAGGTACCTAGCTCATCTGCATAGTTTGGGGACTGTATAGAAAAGGAGAATAACTCAAAATTATTTTCAGTTTCTCTTTACATACTGCTGATTTTCCAATCTTTTTTTCAGAAAAGCTTTTAAAATGTTTTTAAGTGAGGTGACTGAATGGCTTGTAGAATTAGTAATGGGATATAGAGCTTTATGCCCTCAGGTCATTGGTTGATATTCAGTAAAAGACAGTAATTAGGACAAATCCTGCTCTAAGTCATGGAATTTCCACTAGAGTAAATGATCACTTCTTAATCTATGAATTATTATCTGGTGTATGATCAGTACCCTATGTGAATGAGTGAACACTGTCCTTCCAGATTTTAATAAATGCATTAGCACATACAGCCGTGGGAAGGGCCTAGAGGAATAGGACAAAATAGGTCAGCATGCTCCATGTATCTACAAAGTCACATTTCCTCCCTTTACAGCTCTCTTCCTCGGGTGTAAAGCTCAAGCAGTGGGAGAAACTCCCCTCTGGGGAATCCTGCACGTGCAAACAGCCTTAGACTGCTGCATTTATCATCTCACTGCCCCTACCCCAGTCACTCTAATGGTATTAGTGGCAGTACTTAAATGATCCGAAGATAGATTTAAAAAAAAAAAAATGAATGCGCTAGCTGTTTTCCTGCTGATTTTTGCCCCTTACTCTGTAGGGGGTACAGTAATGAAATTAATCCTACATAATTAATTCTACCTACATGCTTGCAGAAGCTTTAGCACCCATCACCACTGAACTGATTTTATCATGTTGCCATTGCCTCTTGAGCTATAACTGTAAGAATTTATTTTATTACTGTGATAAATGACCGACTCACATTTAGATATGTCATATATATGTGTATGTATACAGTTATATATAAGATTGTAATGGTGGTTTTAATGTTCTCTTTCATCAACATTCCCTTCTTCTGTAACACTTAAAAAGTGTTAATTGCCTAAATTAGACCCATCAGGTATGAGTGAAATGGGTTTATTACATAACCATTTATATGAATTATAGATTAAATTTATATAAAAAGTATTGTTCTGATTTCATTTTGCTTTGCACCATTTTATGATGCTTGTTTTCCCAAATTTTTGCAGTAACTTGAATTGAGCTTTGAGCTGTACAGTGTCAGTCTTACTAGGATGTACTGCCTGAATTATATACATCTATTAACATAAATCCATCAGAATAGCTGTTTAAAAATAGCACTATCGTAATTGAGGAACAAAAAGAAAGAAAAAGAAAGGAGTTAGATAGGAAATGAAAAAAAAAGGATCAACCTGCTGGTTTGGGCTTCTAATATTATTTGCTGCTGTAGTTAGCTATTTCCTTCTCAGATACAGCAAAACATTTCATAAAAGAAAATGTTCGTGAATGATAATAGAATCTCAAAAGTGCCTTTTTTGAACTAATCTTTTACATTAATCAGACAGAAATATAACTATGCACAGATTTCCTATAGCATTCATCTACCTAGAAATATGGAGTAGGAAAATGAATGTATCTGCATTATAAGCATGTGTTTATTCCCCCAACACATTTTTTTCATTATCAATTATACTGAAAGTTTGGCCTAGAAAGTAGACTTTGTGGAAAATGCAATCACATACTCTAAACTACTTCAAAAAAATAAAAAGTCAGTGAAGCAGTGCCATAATGCAGCAAAGCATCTCACATATGAGTTGAAGAGTTAGAGCTTCTCCCTGCCTTCCCTCAAACGTATCAGTCACTTTAAAACGGCTCTTGGCACTTGGCGTTGTTAATGGCTTTTTCCTTTACCTTTACGACTTTTATTTTTTTAAGAAATTGAAAAGAATCAATGGCTCTAGAAAACAAGATTTTTTTTTGTTGACACAGTTCATTTATATGTATACATATATAGGTATTTTGCTCTAGTGTATTTATAAGGTTGCACAGTATAGCTAGACCATAGGTACCTTGGCAGTGAAAGACGGTGCCACCTGTTTATCCTTCTGGCATTGCAAGTAACCGAACCGCTGCTCACTGCATGTCCAGAACCACTGACTCTCTTCTGCCCCTGCAGCCATGTCCACTTAGGATGTGTATCTTCTAAGCTTGCACAAGCAACTCTGCCATGGGTTATGTCTCTCTCTATGTACCTCCTGCAGGCCTATTCACCGACCTCATGCAGAGCAGCGCGGCTGATGCTGCGACTGTCCAAGTTGCATTCGGTGGGCCCATCTCTTCTGGATTCGCTGTCTGTCGCAGCACTTGCAAGCTGAGTGCACATTCATGGTGCAATACTATCTGTGGCCCTAAGACCTGAATTAAAGCTCTTCTTGTCCTCGTCTCTTAGCTAGCTTGCAGAAAAAGCGTAAAATTCATTAAAAAAAGGGTTGAAACAAAGTGTTTTTCTCCCCGAGTCCCTCTGCTTCAGATTCTTGAGAACTGACAAACTTGCACTAAAAAGACCCAGGTAACTGTTAGCTCAGAAGAGGTTTATTATTTAGGAAATGTGGCAGAAAGGAGATGCATCATCAAATTTGTGTTCTACAAGCATGAACATTTTCTGATCGTTTTTCTTTAAGTAGTTCCAAAACTGTTACTTTAACAAAACATCAACAACAAAAAACACTCACGCTGTCTACTATTTGAGAAACAGTTTTCCAGGAAATCAATCATTCCTAACTGTGGAATTACAGAACTTGTTACTACCTTCACAAACACACACAGAGAAACTGTAGTACATAATGCAGAAGTTAATGTGTATAATAAAAGCACACAAATGCATACTGACTGGAGTACCATAAACTTAGAGAGCTTGAGGGCTCTAAAAAAGCCAACTCCCTTCCTTCCTGGGAGAGGTTCAGCACAGCAGATATCATCCTGTGTGATGGTGTCTCCCCACATATTCTCCTCCAATTCTCCGTACACTACACACATGATAAACTAACCTTCTTCTCACAGGTTTTTCCTGAATATGTAACTTGAGGGGTTTTTTTGCTGCAACATTAAGCCTCTATCTTACCCTATTTTCATGAGACACGGGCAACAGGCTAGTTCTTTTTGCAGCTATCTTTCGCATTTTGAAAGACTGTCACCATGTCTTTTTCCTGAGTCTTCCTTTCTCAGACATCCATTCTCAAGGTTAAACTGCTGCAATTCCCTCAGTCTTTTCTTGACCCTGCTTCCAGATCTCTCATCACTTATGATCACTCTTTCCTCATCTCGCTCCAGTAAGTTAACATCTCTCTTGGTATGGTGTCCACAACTGGACAGAGCATTCCCAAGTCCTTGCCAGCTCTGAAGCAAACAGGAGGCTGCCAAATATGCTCCTGATTTCAGAGCTTCATCCAACGTCTGCCTTTTTCACAACAGCACGATACTGTTGACTCATACTTTAAGATTGATAGCTAGGTCCAGATTTTTTTTCCTTCAGGCTGCTGCCTAAATCAGATACAGGATAAACTGTTGCTACAAATCAGAAAGAAAACTTCCACACTGCCCAGTTTCAGAGACATGCAATGCATGCCCCAGGACTCAGTGCCAAACATGTGTTTGGCCATTCCAAGGGAGGCAACAGCCAGGATAAGAGAGGACAGTAGGACCAGCTCTTGGCAGCACAAGTACTTTTCTGGCATAATGTGCTCCTGGAACTAGAGCCAAACACCAGCCTGGCTGGTTTGAAGATCCAAGTTCTGTGTTTCAGACAGCATAATTTAATCTACTTTACAGACTTTGAAAAGAGTGGTTCCACGCTCATTGCAGTCCCCCTCCTCTTCCCTACCCCATCCATACAGCCTCATTGCTTGCTGTGTTCAGGTGTTAGCAATCCTATGGCTGTTGGTCCAGTTTGCTCATCTGCCTGAAAATTAATCCAGCAATAAAATTGCGAGTTCTCACCTTATGGCCACTTAATTGCTATCACTGATGAAAAAATGGTAGAAGGTAGGAGGAGGTAATAAGGTACCTCTTGTTATCAGCAGCAATATATCTTAGATCACTAAGCCAGCTGTGAAACAGCACCTTTCTTGAGGTGGGAGCAGTGGATTTCTAGGGAGGACACAATTGCACTTATTCATGAAACAACATCCTTATCTGCCTAAATTGACAACAAAATCTATCTACCAAGTTTTAATTAAAAAAGAGAAATCACTGGAAGACTTATCGCAGATCATCTGCAGAACATGTAAGACTGGATGGCTTGTCCTGTGATTCCAAAGCTGACCTTACAGTATGTGTTCCTTATTATCTGCATGATATTTGAGTATGATTCAAAAGATGCTTAGCATCATGCAGCTAAGGAATTATTTCTGTGACCTTCTGTGACTGTTGTGGACCACACAAAAAAACAACCCAAATCCTTTGTGCTTCTGCAGCAGGTGTAGCAGGTTCTGTATCAGATCTTCTGTGTGCACAGGCCCCCACTTAGGTGCTCTGCTGCTCCTAGAGAGCACAGAGGAGAGGCTTGGGGCAACCCACGCTATAATTGTTTCCACTCAGATGTTTTGTCTGAAGTATGGCAAAGTACCATGGATAGCATCACTAAAAGCAACAAATAATTTCCTCCAGGAATGCCTCAGGACTAAAGTACGCAGGGAAACACTTCTGCATTTGAGCTCCTGAGGGCAGTTTCACACCCTCTGAGACCCCATGGAAAAGAGCCAGAACAAAACCTCCCATTGCTTCGCAAAGCACAGGGTACACCTTGTCCTCAGGCCACAGTCTGCAATTTCCATTTGGGAAAATCTAAGGGAGGAAGTGTTGTTTGCGCCACTTATCTGAACCTGTTTCCCAACAATAACTATTGTTCACTCTAGCATGACATACCATAATTTATTTTGTGAAAAAAAAAACACAGTCTATAACTGCATGAAATACACTGTGGCTTTATAAGCAAAAGGAGATGTATTTTTTTCATTGCTTCTGAAAGAAATCAACATGATTCTATATGCAGAAAGCATTAAAAACTCATCTTCACTCCCCTGAGATGGTTTTGCACCAGCTGATTTCAGTTCTTAACTTTAGCTGAGTTCTTAACTTTAACAAGATGCTGCAGTTTCCATATGCTGAAGAAAACAATAAATATCCCCCTCTTTTCTATGAAAACTACCCAATGATTCAGTAATATCAAGAAATCTTTTTGTACCCTGCTTCATTTTGCTAGCTGAAGTGGTAAGATTACACTTTGAAACCAAGAGAAACAGAGAGAGCAATTTTGTCATTTTTGACCTTTATAATGAATCTCTTTATTGTGTCTTCTGCTGAAATAACCCATCTGTGGATCTTTTGAACAAGTTAAGCAAATTGATTTGTTAATTGGGGGCATGTGGTTTTGGTGTCTGACAATTTGAAAATGAGAGCTGTGGTGATGGAAAAATCCAGAAAACTACAGAACAAAAATGTCAGCATATATTCTCACAACAGAGTTTACACTGTATTCTGAATGTTTATCTTTGCCTTTCTGTTGCAGCAGAAATTTTCCTTCATGAGTGCTGCAGGCGTATAATCTCACCTACTTTTACCCATATGTAGCTTATCCATTTTCCATTTATTGTATATTTTCCTTGTCAGTGATTTTATCTGTATTTTTATATTACAGTTATGATTCTGCAGAAAAAGTGTGATACAAGATTACTTGATATGTGCTTTATCATGCAGCAGCTCATCACCTGTTTAGTGTAGAAATGCCATCTTTTGTAATGAACTACATTTAGCTCTCAGTGAAACACAGTGGCTAGAAAAGGGAGAACCATTTTCAGTATTCTCACCACCCTTTAAAAATGTTTTCAGTATTGTATCAATAGGTCCAGGCATCTGAAATTTTAGGATTATTCCAAGGAATAATATCGAAAACCAGTATAAACTCTTAAATGCTACCCTCCAGAAGACTACTTTTTCTCTTTTGCACAAGCAAAAATAAAAAATAGCCAGCAATGGAGAATTGGTAATTCCTGTTGCTTCTATCCTTGTTATTTAAGAAGATGTCCCTTGAAGTCCAGTTGGTTTAACTTTTAGTGACTTGTTTTACCTTTGCCTTTTATCCCAGCCCAGACCACAGAGTTCTTCTCTGTGGCAGGAGCTCAGGCGCATGACCACCAAGGCACTATGAGCAAAAATAAACATTAACTGTTGCAAAAGAAAACAAAACCTCCCAAATCCATCAGCAAGACAATGTCTTTTTCTCTAACTGCCTGACAGGTTCCCTTTTCAGACACTGTTTTGGTAACATAGCTTAGTATTTCTGCTGGGACAAATGAGGCTGTTCCATTTAGCTCATCCTAGGCAAATCCTTCCCATCTTACTTGTTAGTTGCTGTCCTGAGCCTGAAAGACCTGTCCATAAAAAGAAAGCTGATTGTCCTCCCACAAATGTCATTTCTTTCCTGGAAAATTGTTACATATAATTTCTCAAAACAACTTGTTTAAAGACAGTATTTTTCACTGCGGGCCTAAGCTCCCTCAGACTGCAGTTGTTTTCTCTTGGTGGTAAGAGCTGTCTGTTTCCTGAGTTACACAGCACCTATTGCAGTTCCTGACCTGGGCTGGGGAGAAGCCACTAGATCTATTATTAGCCATTGCCTTGAAAAGCTACTGCTTCATTTCCTTACCTCTCCACAAATCCAGAGAAGTGACTTCACTTCGAAGATACAAAAGTGGATTTCTTTTTTTTTTTTTTAAACACAGTAGCACAGAGACAGTCCTTCCTTCCTTCTCATATAGAACAGCATAAATAATAGCCAGGCCCTCAGGAATGCTAAGCACAAAACAGATCATACCTCTAATTATGCAAACTAGAAGTCTAGTACAGTATCTCTTTGATCTGTGAATAAAGGGACATTTTTCATCCTGTAGAAATATGTAAAATAACAAGATAACACAGTTAATACTAACTTCTGCTTTGCAGGAACACAGAGCTGCTATTCAAATAACGTGTTTGCCAGCAGGACTCGTTAAGCAGTGCTCTGCACCCTCCAGTACTTTCGTTCCCCATTGCTGCCCAGAGACACGTCCCAGAGAGGCCGGACTTTGTCTTGCCTTCTCTGGCTTGAAGCAGCAGCTCCCCAGGCCTGATAGAAACAAAACACCCATGATTCCACCAAGGGCTCTTGGGCTGTGAAGGGCTGTTGGAATTTTATTTGGCCTAAATAATAAATAATAAGTTAGGACTGCAGCTTGATTTACCAGAAAAGGAAACATGCTCTGCTTAGACAGGCAGCCCACCAGACAACCGGGGCAGATGCTTCAGCGAAACAGTAACATCTTCTGGTCTCTCTCCACCACCTCACCGGGACCCAGCTAAGGCAGTGCTGCTGAGTTACAACTGGACGCTTGGTTTCAAGTCTCAGCTGGATTTTCTTTCTGCATTACTTTGTCTATGTTCATGTAATCCCTCCGGCACAAAAATCACTCAACACAAAAATACTTGTTGCCTATCACCAACTCTTGCCAAAAGCACTAAACCAAGGCGAGACTCCTTGCAAGATCCAGCAGCAGAACCAGTCTGAAGTAAGAATTTGAGACTGCCTTGCATCAGTCATGAATAGTTAAATATCCCCGGATATTGGCCTTCAAGCAAAGCAGGCCTCTTGGACTTAAACCCACACTTCAGTGTGGAAATCTTGTCCTAGTCCTCTATCATTCAAAATACTATGTGAAAAAATTAGAAGATGAATATGCAAAGTATTCACCTGTATAATGTGCTTTTACCTGATCTCCCAGTTGAAAAATAATTACCTGATTAACTTCTATCCATGCACACTACTGTTCTTATATATTTCTTCTTTTCACTTCACAAAACATGTCACAAGAATGGATATATTAACCGTTCATTGCATTGCCACCCTGAATTAGGATTGCACCATCTTAATTTCTGAAGAGGGAGGAGATGAAGCCATAGACAAACCAAACCAAAAAACCAGTTAGAAGCAATGCTGGAAAGAGAATCTGGTTTCTTGATGGCAAATGCTAATTCTGAGCTCTAAACAGTAGATAATACTGTTGCTTACATGAATGTTTAACATTTCATTCTGTGCACCTACAAGAGATTTAGCCTGACAAGTTTGCACAAATAAAAAATTGCTGCCAATGCTATCCAAACAATATCTGCTCTTAAAGTGGATGACTGACAGATTGTTACCTACTATTTATGTCTGAGGTGAAGGCTTCTGCCAACAGTTAGCTGCAGCAACACATAAACAGGCCTTGGCTGAAAGTTGGATCCGCTGGTTTTATATTTTCTGTGGAGGTCATATTAAAGTGCCCTCATAAGAGCTTTCATTTTGTACATAGCAACAGACTGCTTACTATTCAGTAGAAAAGGAAAAAAAAAAAACCTTGAACTGTATTTTGTTTATAGTACAACGTGAATTCCTGGTGAATGGTGAAAAAAAGCAGCCTTGGTAACAATCAAAATAGGCAACCTTTCGGTCAGAACAACTGTTAGTCTTGCTCAAGAAGTGGATGGGATCTTGTATCACGGAGGGGATATTGGCCATGACAGAGCTTAAAGTAGGCAGCAGTACCCAAAAATATGCACCTACCTGCCACACACTGAATTCACTTAGGAGCTTAAATAGGTAAGAACACACTTAGTGCAATGGGAAAGTTTGCTTACCTGGAGGAATGCTGAACGTAAAAGGACCCCTAGGCCTAGCAGACATGCCTGGAATGTACTTGAAAAACGTGGATAAATCCCTGACACTCCTGGCTAATGTGAGATGTTACAATATTGCGGGGGGGAAAAGAGTCTTGTGGACTGAGTATTTTACTACATAATAAAACCATCAATGCAACTTTTTCATGCAGATCATACATTTTGAGAAATTTGAACACTGGTAATGTAGGAATTAGAAGAGTCAGTCTTAGAAACATGCATGAGGGATCTTTCTTGAGCTGGGTGGTTGTGACCCGAAGTCCTGCTGTCCTGGTACTGTTGCAGGAAGGAGGTTAGAGGTGGCGAGCGCTGAACGAAGGCTCTGCCCCAGCAGCGCTGCAGCAGGTGCCTGAGCAAACGCCCAGCAAAGCACTGGTGCAGTCGGGCAGCCGCGGGCCAGGGAGGACGTTCCCTGTTGTCTCCCTGGCTTTAATCACTCACCCAAACACAACCGCCTACTGCTACGTGAAACGCCCCCACTAAAGCCCGCGTGGCTCATCCCTACACACTGGGTCATCTGCGCTGGCTTAGTGGCTGTGCCAGCCATCCTGGGGCACTTCAGATGGCATTAGTGGTCTATGTGCAGGTAGCTGACTGACTCATGCCTGTTGCATCTGCCAAAAACGGTGCTTGACATTTTCCAGAAGGAAAAAAATAAGCTGAACTGGACTCACACACACTGTAGGTTTTGCAGAGCTAGGGAGCCCAGCAGGAATGTTTAAGTGGCTGTATGTAGGTAGAATATGGCCTTATTAGAATAACATATATATTCACCATAATTGCTTTTAACAGAGGTGAGAAAGGAAAGGGCCTGGTAGGAAAGGTATAGGGTAGACGTGGGAGAGAATATGACTGAAACAACTGCTTTTTCACAGGGTGAAAGCAGATCCATACATATTTTCCTGGTGGTAGGAGACCAGCACATGCAGTAGTGTTTGTCTGTGACAAATGAGTGTTGGAACCTTGGTCTAAGTTGAAAATGATCATTGCCTGCCCTTATCTCTAAGGCAGGTAACTAACAAAAACAAGAGGAGTAGGCTGAGTTTTCGTAATCCTTAGTGACAATTGTTGACAATGTTGTAGCCTCCTTAAAGATAAAAGGGTCTAAATCTACCCATGGCCCTTTAATAATCACATTTATTTCAAGAGGACTACTTCTCATGACAGAACCATAAACTCCAAAGGAGTCAAACTCTTACCAAAATATCATATAGTTTCCCTGACACTTCTGCTTCATGTTGTCAGTGCAGAAAAGATAAAAATACCATCTTGGGTTCTTTAACAAGCAAAACTTTTTTCACTTGGAAACACAGTCTGCATATATTATATGAACCTCTTATACGTGGTCTTAATCGGGGAAAAACCTACCTACCACATGCAGTGGGTTAAGAGTGAATTCACTGCAAACCTAGTAAGCGTGAGACAGAGGTTTAGCAACCTAACCTGAATTTGCATTACTTATCTCTACCACAGCCAGCTCGTCTCCTCCAACACTGCTGCTGTATTTAAGTGAATATACACAGAAAGCTTTGGAATAATGTCCTGTTTGCTAACATGAGTCTACCACTCCATCAGCTAGGGAATTTCTTTGCTCCTTTGCTCCACAGTGTTGACTTTCTTGTTGTCCAGCCAATTCCCTCTGCAACGCCCAGCATTTACATTAGTATGTTCACAGACAGCTGCACTGTAAGGTCTGTCATAGCAGCTTAGTGAGATGATAAACAGAATAACAACTTCAAAACATCCACTTTCAGCACGCGCTTGGCGAGGCAGCTGTCTGTGAGGCAGAAGAGATGAGGGCACAAACACTGCACTGTCTGGTCCCTTTCATGCTGCAACACACATGAAGAATCGAAAGGTAAAATTTGGAAAGCTTGACTGTGATCACAGAGACCTGTCAAGTCAGCTGCAAAAAACTGAGACTGATATTCTGGGCTGCTTGCTAACAAAATGCCTTAAGAATTAGTCAATCTCAAACTGGGACCCAAATGGGCTTTGGACGCACAAATAGAGGTGTGGGATCTTGCATTGAGGAGTTTTTTACTAGGAAAAGTTGGAAGAGGCTTTTCAAATACTCCTTTATGCCTATACTATACTGATAAGCAATGTATTAACAACTATGGTATAATGGTGGAGAGTTGATGCCTTTTCCCTACTCCTTTTCCCTACCTATCTTTCAAAAATACAGAAGAGCAGGCAGGCATTATTAAACATGTAAGCCGAAAACAAAGCTACACAGATAATGCTAGCTGAGGTTTTGTGACACACAGGCGAAAAAACAAACTAGTTTCCAATCTAGAAAAAAAAGCCCTTCTCACTAAAGTCCTATGTCCCGAGGAACCCTTTCAACTGGCCCCAAAGATTAAGCTTTTGGAACCTGGGCTCTGCTAAGAAAACCCAGAGAGCAATAAACTTACACTGGAAGAAGAAAATGTATTTGCCAAGCTGCAGCGAAGAGCCGCTCGCAGCAGAACAGCTTGTTTACACAGTGCCTGCTCTCATCAGCCCTGCCTCTGATGATGAGGCGTGTGGACAAGTCTGTACAGAAGCTGGGAAGGAGTAAGAGACTGGCATATAACTGGCCTAAGGATCTGCAGAACGCAGAAACGCCTTGAAGCATTTGCACATTGAAACACTGAGAATAAAAAACCCAGAGTACTTCCTAGAGCCTTCTCTGAAATGCCTTCAGCTACGTTACTAGAGGGAGAATGTCTCATGTACGAGGAACTGCCGTACAGAGAGACATATAGATTTAAGATCACAAATACTTTATTTTTTGGTGAAGAAACAGTCCACCTTTATCAGAAAAGGACAAAATTGCTGGCAATGGCAGATGAGACTGTTATAGGGAATGCCAGGTGAGAAACAACACATGGATAAGAGCACACTATAAAGTTTGTCAGAACCATTAAAAACGGGAGTAAAATGATGTACAGAAATTAGGCACGTAAGGTAGAGAGGATACCATGATGCAAAGGCAACATGGAGAGATCCAGAGAGGAGTGAGACACTGGACCCTCTAACCTGTTGAACACGATGCACAACATCAGGCAAAACTACATCGCTGACACTGGCTCAATATATAAGACTTAACTGCTTCTCCCCCCGCAAAAAAGGAGTCAAAGGCTTACATTGCTTCAGTTTGCAAACTTAATTAAAGGATTTGCAAAGTTTTCTTTTGCTCTATGGAAGCTATTAAGAATAGGCAATTGCATAGAATATTAGGTCTTTTAATACACCTACTTACTACATAAATATAGTGCTTGTTTAAACAGAGAACAGTATTTCACTTTATACGAAAATACTTGCAGAATGAGCCACAATGAAGTGAGATTAACACAAAGTGCACATAAAACATACTCAATGAGAGTATAAACACCACAAATACCAGCAGCTGGTACCACCAGACACTGGGCTGCTTGCAGTGTGATGGCCTCTCAAAATAGCTGGGAACAGACTTGGACTGCACTAAAACAAACAAAAAAAACAGCTCAGTGTACTTTGGTATTAAGTACTTATTTCAAGTTATGTATTTATTTTGAGATCACTTGTGAAAAAAATCCAAATTTCAATTCCCCCCCTTCCCCGGTGATGCGTTGCCTGACTTAAATGCAGTTTGGAGACCTTCCCTGCCAGCCTCCCTGCTCTCCCCTTTTTGATTCCTCTTGCCTAAGCACTTGTTTTTCTAGCAATTGAGTGAGCTGCTCTAGGCACTCCGGGCACTTGACAGGCTGCCCAAGTTAGCACGTCCAAGCGCTGATCTAAGGAGTCCCCTTTAGCCTTCTCAGTGCGAAACACACATTGGCCTCTGTATCCCATCCCTAGCTTTTCCCCCCCGCCGTGGTGGATCAGCTCCAAGCAGAGCCTCATTCGCCAGCAGTGAGAACTGCAGCTGCCCAGGCCACCCCGTGCCTCGCATGCTCACTAATTCTGCCACTACCATCAGCACCGCAGCCCCGGGACTTTCCCCTTCTGAATGCAAACTCTGAATATGTGCTCCTACAATACCCAAGATCTGAAATGCTCCAAAACTCAATTTTTGATGCCCTATGCAGAGAGGATTATGCAAGGAGAAGTATTTCAGTACGTAGGAAACTGTAGGAAAAGATACTTGCTTGAAACTTTTATTCTGTGTTACGTAAGGGTGAGACAATTATCTCACAGGGTAATCTCAGGACACCGAGTTTTAAGTCACCCTAGATATTTGGATTATTATGAGCAAAAAACACTCATTGATTTCTACTTCATTATTAGAGACTGTATGTTTAAAATGTGCCCAACACTTTATTTTCTGACTTCTCCTTTTCTAGGAAATGGCTTTTGTCTTGTAAAATATTGCAAAATCTTAAAATTTGATTTCTTAAAAAGGAGGGGGGGAATAGATTAAAACTGGAGCTATTTTTTCATTATTTTTCAAGTTATCAGTTATTCTTGAAATAACAATCACCTACTTTTGTAATGAATTAAAAAAATACTTTTGCTCTCCAGCAAACGTGGTAAGGAGGACAATCAAAATACCAGTAACAGATTTACTGAAAGTTCAAACCAGCACAAGTATTTAAAGCCCGTTTTCCTAGCGAGCCTGTTTGGGGTTGAGCACAGGCACGAGGCCTCTGTCTCCTTCCTGCATGATGAGCAGCCCCAGGCGTGGCCGTGAGCCCCATGGCGGAGGGGATGGCGCCACCTCACTCACCTGCAGCGCACAAGTAGGTGCCCGGCTGGATTCCGGTGCTGACAAGGGAGCCCCAACCCATCAGGGTCTCTGACTGAGGAGGGGCAGCAACGTGCATCCTGCTGCAGGCTCCTCCTCTTCTTTGTGACCTGGGGTGGCAAGGACAGCTCTTGAAGGCTGGCGCTGCACGAACCCAGAGCTGCATGTTCAGGGCAGCGGCGCTGCAGAACACGGCCTCACGCACGCTCTCCTCGTCTCGTGGTCCCTGCTGGCCAGCAATACTGTAGCCAAAATATCAATCAAATTGGTGCCTGCTGCTGCTTTAACAAATCCTCACACCATGTAGGAAGAAACTGTCCTGTTTCCTAATGTTGTTATCCTTAGAATAGCTAATTATTCCTAGATTGCTATGTCTGACTTTTATCTAGTTCACCCTTTATTTTCCTTGAACAGTATCACGGGCATTGCCTCCTTTTCTCTGTAGCTCACTTTGAAGCCAACTTATCCTCAGAAAAAGACACCATTTTATTGTTAACAGTATCGGTCTGGGAGAACTCTCATCTTGCAAAACAAGGCTAGTTGTTTTTTTTTAAAGATGCAAGGAGAAAAGAATTTTCAAGTAGTTAAGGAAGTCATCAGGAACACGTTGCCCAGGAGCTGACAACTGATGTTTAAATAACTGGTAACTGATGTTTAAATGTCATTCTGCCTCAGAGATCTACCATTTCAAACAAATTTGCACACTGAATTTGCTTAGCCATGTTACAATGGCACACACAGCATCATTAAGGCCAGCAGACATTTGTAATGATGGCAAGCCAGTATTCCAAGCCTAGGGCTCCACCAGGCTGGGCTTCCCCACTGAGAGCTACGAGACAAGAAGAGCCAGCAGTGCTGGACCTACACAGGCCAATGGACCAGATAACTCATCTCCAACCCATGGAGATGATTGTCATCATCAAAACAGCTTCATTTACAATCTAGAGTTCACCCTTCCTCAGCTGTGAAATCCTGACTCCTCCTCTTGGGCTCTGGACCTAACTTTGTTCCAGTTCACCATTCAGGTCTGCAGATTGCAAATGTTGCCCCAGAACTGAACTTAGATTTCACAAACACGGATTTGAGTGACTGACTGAAATTTTGTAGGGAAAAGAAATATTTTGTAGAGGAAAGAAAATATTTTGAAAACAGACCAGGAAATTATGCTATAAGGGACAGCAAATTTCAGCTTGCTATGGCCTTTGTGGTAACAAACAACTAGAAGGCGATGGGAACTCTCCACTCCCCTCACACGCTGCAGGCTCTGGACCCTCTGGAAAGGAGAGAGGCTGCTCAGACTGCTGCCCAAGCCAGTGCCACGACCACCCTGAGCAGGGTCTGGGGCAGCCCCCAACAACCTGCAGCGCGAGCCACACACGGGAGCAGAGTCCCGCTTTCCTCCACACAGAGCAGTGCGTCCGCGCACACCGCCTACACCAGGACTAAGCAGAAGCCCAAACTACTGAAGTGCATTCTCACCAAAGTTTACATAGACATATTTGAACAACATGTTTTTCAATAGATTTCCATCAATAAACACTTCTTGCATTGCAGTGTACAGGCTTACTGTGGTAACTGGCTCAGCTGACGTTTCAGTGATTAAATTCATTTATACATGTTGTAAACTCATGCACGTAGGTAAATTCATCTAATTTCTAGAAATACTTCTGGGAAACATTACAATACAAAAAAAAATCTCTTGAGAATTACTTCAGTGAAAGATGTTGTATGTCAGTAAGAAAGATAATTGCTGCTGATAACATATTTTACTTTGCATATCCTATAATAACTTTCTTATATAACCAAATATAGAGAGGCAGTGACAGGGGATCCAATCCTCTCTCCTCCTCTTCTATCACAAAGTTCTACTAGATTTTGTTGCTAGCCTGTGGCACTGTTATTTTTAAAGCACTATATTCAAGACATGGGCACAGAGGCATTAATATTTTTATGTTAAGAGTAGGGAAGCAAGAAAAATGAATCCGCTTCAGGAAGTGATAATCTTTAGAAAAATGGATAAAAGCTGTACCTTTTTAAAGGAAGACTGTACCTTAATGTACCGCCCAAAGCTATGTACTATTCCATACCAATATTAAATTTTAATGATGTCAGTACCACCCTGGCCTGAAAAGCAGCCAAAACTCTACTACAATAAAATGTATGTTTTCAGAAATATTAGTGTTCAAACAAAGGGATTTGTTTATTGAAGACCAACTCAAGACTGATGTTAATTTCCAGTATAACCACGATCCGTATAAGCACAGGGCACTCTTTAGGCTAATCTTCTTACATGACAGCAGTTCACACATCAGACCTCTCAGTTCACAGACAGCCTCTGACCGCTCTGGTTTAAAAATGGAGCCCATCTCTGTTCAAATGCCACTACCAAGATTATTTTTCCAATTATCTTTCGGAGTGAATTTTATTGTGCTGGAAGTGAAGCTACAGAAAACACAAGGCTTTTAGCTACCCACAGGATACCACTTTCTCTTCTTTCTGTCCTTCAGAAAGGCTCCTGCTGAGAGCCGAACTCCCAACTCACCACAGCAAAAGAGAACAAAAACATCTGAAAAAACGAATGCCTTTCTCTGTCTTCCAGCTGGTCTCTGCTTCTTTATATCCCTTTTCATACTGCAAGCTGCCAAGGGCCAAGGAATGTCTGTCTAGTCGCCTGTCTAGACTGCGCCTAGCCCCGCGCTCCGCACGGCCCCCGTGAGCTCGCAGCTCGCCTCAGCGCCGCCCGTGCGCAGGGCCCTGCTCTTACCCCGCGCGGCAGCGAGCTCCAAGCCCCGCTCTTACCTCTGCACCGCACCACGTGGCACAGCGCTGGGGTGTCCTAACGGCAGCAGCAGCGTCTAGCAACAGGGAGCATCTCCCCACAGGGCATTCCCAAAGGGCCGCCCGAGCTCTCACCTGTCTGCTAGGAATGCTAATAACTAGCAGTGAGTAAAATGAAGACTCGCACATGTACAAGTCATCCCTTAGCAGGATCACTGTACTTGGAAGAGCAGGATAATTTCACTTCTTGAACCGAATATGCCTAAATCTAAAGACATTTCCAACACAGTCACAGAGGACACTAAGAGAAGAGGTTGCTCTAACTGCTTTGTACCTTGTGGCACGAGCACGTCGGTCATACCTCATCCCTTGCCCTTTCCTAATTGCTTTTTTTTTTCCCCCTCCACAGTGCATCCAGGTGTTTTTTCTCATCAAAGCAGAGCCTGAATGCTCCCTGAGGGCAATGAGAGTCTTTCTGGGAGCATGTTTAGCACGTATGGGAATTTAGTGTTGCTTCATTTAGTGTCTTGAAGATTATGGGAAGAGGTCTGTAGCTGAAATGCACTGGGCCCGCATACATCAATAATTGCAAATTACATTCAATGGGGCTTCACAACGTACTGGCATGGACTAACATATATGTATTCCGCACTCTGAAAGACCACTTTTCCTCTTCAGCTTCCAGTTTAGATGAATATACTGCAAACTGAAGGGAAATGCTCATTTTGATGGCTGCTATTTTAAGTGGCAGACAAACCATGTGTTTTAAGGATGCTCTGCAATCTGGAGGAGAATTTCAACAAAAATCCTTGGTGAAGGTTAGCAATTGTTGATGACAGGTTAAAAAGATTATGAGTTCTTTTTGCATAAGACTTCTTTACTTTGGAAAGATCAATCACTTCTGGCACAACATCATTTCATATTCAACTGACATGCATTCCTTACCAGAAAACAACCAATCAGAAAGGCTCAGCTGTCTCAAAAATTGACAAAACTCAATTTTATTTTTTTCTTTAGAGCAAAAAACAAGATATTTTATTTCACTGAACTTCTTCCCATATAATAAAGTATTTTTAAATTATAACATACAATCTTGCTATGATTCAAGTATTTGAACATCACTGCTCTTTTTCTTAGCAAGATATCCTGCTTACTTCTATAAAGGTACACTGATTTGGAAATCACATTCCCATTTGAATTTGATCACTGCAAGTAAAAAATTAAAAAACACATCTCTTTTCCAGGTTTACTCTGCACTTGGCAGAGTTTGGGGAATTACCAATTGCATAGTTGGAATTGATGAGTTGCCCGTTCTACCTGATGTTACTTTATTCTAATAGGACTATAACATGGAGTGTTTCTCCAGACGCTGCCAGAGAGGACCAAAACTGAGAGTAAAGCTGAAGCTGAAAAAAGAAGCAGGTATTTATGAGTCTGAAGAAGGAGAAGGAAAGTCAGTCTTTCCAGGTTTTCTGCTCCTGCTTTAAAAACTGCTAGTTGCACCAACATTAATAGCATCAGCAGAGCAGAGACTCTTTTATCCTGCTACAGAACCCTTTCTTCAATTCTCTCTGCACATAAAATGTAGCAGAGGGGTGCTCTACCAAAGCTTTACCAAAACAGAGGATTTTAAAATGCATTAATACTAGAACAAAAATAATGTTGCTTTATAGTATTCATTCTTATAGGCTGCACAGCAGTATAGCATAGATACTCAAAGAATCAGCTACATTTTTCCCAATGCAGAGAAATATGTCTTTAGAAACCAAAGTACAATACAGTTAAAAGATAATATTTTATTAATAAAAGTGTTATCTAATAATTTAGCAACATAATTTTCATGTTTCCTAAACAAGTAATAAACTTAATCTGATGTCAATGGACATTTTGCAGTTAAGCAAAAGGGCGCAAAAGACTTTGGAAAAGCAGTGTGGAAGGAGAAAACAGCACACAGTGAGGGAGTGGCCGCAAGGCCTCGTATCGCAACACTGATCTCTCAAAAGCAGAAATGTCAACTCAGTGCATCTAGAACTTAGCTATGACAGGATCTATTACTCCCAGACCTACATTTAACGTTTTCACTATTTTCCATTTTAAGCAGGATTAAAAATTGTCCTTTCTTTCATCTTCAGGTTCATATCCACTTATCCATTTCTGTAGTTCCTGGGAATCATTTATCTTCCATACGTCAGCAAAAGACTTCATCTTTTTTCTGGAAAAAAAAAAAAAAAAAACACAAAACAAGGACAGTTTTGTAATTTAAATCCATCAAACCTTGAAAGCCCTACAGTCAACTGCAGAATTTCATACACAGTCAAAAATAGCAGTATGTATAGCTCAAAACATTATGTGAGCCATAAATACAGTAAACAATCAGTTATCATTTTCCTGTATATGTATTTCAGCTCAAGGATAGTCAACAGTGTAGTTTTACAAATAATCAATAGTACCAGAAGAAACAACAAAAGAAAACAGGAGGAGAAGCAAAAGTAAAACATGAAAGCAAATAAAACATATTGTAATTTTTACAGATCCAGATGTTCAGCATTCAGTTCCTATGAATTTACATTTGTAGAATCCGTAGGAGAATTAAAGGAAATTGCAGTTTCAAGATCAGTTAATAAATATATGTTCCCTATGTTGTTTTTAATGTGCTTTGATTTAAAAAAGACATCGCAAATAACAAGACATCAAAAATGGCTTAGCACACATTCCTGATGAAAAAAGAGGTCAAGGCTGGATGGAATTACCGAGTGCATTTTCTAAAATAATATGAAAGTGATTTGAAAAACTGATGAGCTATCTGGCCTGTTGGCAAAACGCCAGCCCAATGTCCTGCCTGGCATGGGGCTAAGCTTGGTTCCCAGGGCCACATCAGTATTTCTACACAGGAAGCCAATGAGTTCCTGTGGGAGGAAGAAAGTGTGTCCATGGGCCTCAGCCTTGGGCAGGCTGTGTGCTACCTGCTTAGGCTCTGTGGCATTTACAGATTTTCTCTCTTGCATTTCCTCTTTAATGAAACAAGTGACTGTAAAAAAAGAGGAATGCAAGGGAAACACTGGGCTTAAGGTACGTATCCACATCCCTGAACAAAAACCTGTTAGCAGAAAAGCATCGAAATCCCCAGACCTCCACTCAAATTGTGTATGTGTGCAGATCAAAACCTGCTATAAAGATTTAAATTTGAACCAGAAGCAGAATTGTCAGCATTGTCAGACAGTATAGTCTGCAAATACAATTTCAAATTCCAAAAGAAATAACACTCTTTCTAGATTAATCATGTTAATATTTTTATTATTACTGGAAAGAACAAAAATAAGTATTAGATCATACACTCATACCAAATTATTAAATTATTTCAATAATTTAATCTAATGTTTTAATTTAAATGGATGGCAACATTTCTTCTTTTTTCTTTCTTTTTTTTTTTTTTTTTTTTTAAAGATTTTGTTTCATTTTCTCTTC
>VWPW01004739.1:23591-117422 GCA_013389825.1 Crypturellus undulatus | reverse complement strand
AAAAAAAAAAAAAAAAAAAGAGAATCAGAGAATCACAATTGTTCTCACCTTTTCATATTCACTAACTCCTCCAACTCCTTTGATTTGTATGCTGCCTTCTTCAAGATTTCTTCAGGAACATCTGCTAGTTTGGCAACATTTAGTCCATAACTCCTTGCGCTGACTCCTTTGGTTATTTGGTAAAGAAAAGTGATAAACTCAGGCTTCTCTTCAACTTCAGATCCTAAAAAATAAAACCAAAATGAGAAAACATTTATTATATTAATAAAATATAATGAGGCCATGGTCTCAGCATCAGTCACAGTTCCCATGAGTTTAATTCCATTGTAAAAATACAAAATTAGAAAAATATTTCCTTGAGTCCACACATTTCACCTGCATGTTGTCAGGCTGGTAAAATTCTTTCCTCAGGTTTTACCAGGTGTCTCATTACTCAGGAGCGTGCATGAGTGCACCCACAACAGCCATATGCTCTCGTGCTTATCCCCAAGGCTCACAAGGCTGCTAACAACTTGGAGCCTTTAAAGGCCAAATTGATTTTCTGTGCTGTAACCAGGGTACCGCGTCCTGCAACTACCCAGTAACTGCAGAATAAAGAAGGCATCAATAATCCTGCCATTGAGAAACCTTTAGTTACAGCAAAATGAAAAGCTTCTGTCTGCCAGGAAATACAAAATGCTCAGAATATACACAGGTGAGGATGGTGAATCTTCAGTTATGGATCCTGCCTTCTTTTCCCTTCCTGTGACAATGAGACAGAGAGTTGTCAATATAAACGTAGGAGCTGTAACATAACAGTTGTCATTATAAATGTGCAGCCTCCTCCTTTTTTCCTCTTTAGATATTCTTGTTACATCCCCCTCTATCCAGCATTTTTGTTGATAGCAGATCATATATGGCCTCATTCATTGCTGTTTATTTTCTATCCTGTTTTTAAAAAATGCATCTTTGGGGAAAAAAAGACAAGAGATTTCCAAAAATGCTGATGACTCAAGTTAACTTGGTCCAAATGGTTCAAATAAAAGTTTGGGAAAAAAAAAATTACTCCATAAAAATCACATTAACTAAAACGATTCAAATGCTAACACAACAGACATAGGAGATAAAAACACCAGCCTAGTAAGAAACACAGATATATTGTTGCTCCCAGGCTGTGGTGAAAGGACCACGTCCCCTGTGGCTGCCGGAGCACAGACCGCATGTGGCCTGAAGACTTGGGCCAACTTGCACTGGAAGTGCTGATACAGCACATCCAAACACAGCAGCACAGGCTTTCACGCAGACAAAATCTGAGAAAAACTAAACATTGAACAACATTCTTATCTCCAAGGCATTTCACTATCTGCTGAGATAGCAGTTCAGTCACTGAAATTTGTGCCAAAAGGACAGGCTGATGTTCAGACAGGTGATGCTTTAAACTGGGAACTTCAACATGACTAGAGGGTGGTCACCTAAACACAACATTATATACAGCCATTACTGCTCAAAATTAACACACGATTTGGGGATTCCTGCCTCTAAAAGTAAACAGAACATAATAGCCAATTCTCCCCCTACCTAACCTCCATCTGAAGTTTATGAGCATATTGCTTATCTGAAGGTGTGAAGATAAGCACTCTACAAAATTAGGTTATTGTGTGGAAGGGAGGAACAAGAATCAGTTTTCTGCATCTTCTGACTCAAGAACTGGGACTCCCAAATGAAGGTATGTTTTGTTTCAAAACACTTTCTAAACAAACAAAAGGAGATGGTTCTTCATACAACACAGAATTAAAGTTTGGAGCTCTCTGAGGCAGTATGATGAGGATGCTCAAGCACATATGTATCCACAGGGAAAACTAACAACCTCATGGAAGATAAATCCATTGAAGTTTATTAAAAAGCAGCAATCCCACCTAGGTATCAAGGTCCCCTGAACAGTATGCATTTGGAGACAATGTCATCTTTAAGAGAAAGAGTCACCATGTGTTTGATATGTTTTTATACATCTCCCTAATCCTAAGTATTTGGCTTATGTGAAATGAATATTAAGCTAAATGAATCTTTGATCTGCACCAGCTTAGTCATTCTTATATTGATGGTGAAAGAGAAATGGTTGCTCAGGTTGGAAACCCCTCCCCAAATACAAAGTATAGGCTGATACCTTACTGAGCTTAGCTGCCCTGTTTTTATATTCAAGTTTAAATTACTGTGCCAGTTTTACATCTTCTACCACTATCTACAGTGCCAGAACCTCAGACGTATTTATACTGTACCTTTGTGTTCGCCACTTTCCTCCTCATTCACCAAGAAAGCCATGTGGTAATTACCAGCCTTTTCCGGATACACCTTTTCCAGCTCACAGACTGAGGGATAGTGAGTGACAAACAGCGTCAGTGATTCCACCTACAATGAGACAGACACCTGTGAGGGTCTGGTTTTTAGTTTTTCAAACACACCTGTCTAAGACTGGTATTCTCCTTCCACAGTTCTTCTCAGACATGTCACATCTCTGCAGAAAAGAAACATATCTCATGTGAAAGCCTAATGGCACGATACAGGTTAAGAATGCATTTACAAGCACCTGTTAGACTTAATACTTACATCCTTAATAAAATGCTCAAGTGTAGCATAAGCAATAGCAATTCCATCATGAGTGCTAGTTCCTCTTCCCAGTTCATCCAAAATTACTAGTGATCTTGAGGTTGCTTTTCTTATTATCTCAGCTGTATCTGTCAGTTCCTCCATGAAGGTACTTCGGCCTTTGTAAATGTTGTCTGCTGCCCCCATTCTGCATTGGGATAAAAAGCAGATCAACTTAATAGCAACTTAGAGGAAGCAACTCATGTATGATTAGATAAGCGCTTGCAGGCATCCCCCAAGACCCTCTGACCCAGGCTTAGTGACGCCAGCAGTACCTGGGTTAGAATTTAGGGACAGCAGAGAACACTTCTGCACCAGCGACAGTCTAGTCCCAGGGTAAACCCAGCACCCACATCAACTGCAGGAGTCGAGAAATAGAAGCTGAACCAGGAGGTTTTCTTCACATGCATGAAATCCCAAATCGTCCTGAATCTTGACATTTCAGACCAGCCAGCTATCTAGCACAGATAACAGTGAGAAGGAAGGATGGTCTGTCTGTTTCATCTGGGTTAAATCTTCTTTTCTCTTTAAATGCTAGTGTCACCTGCTAGTATCACCTTGTTCTTCTTTTACAGGCTTTCTTTGCCTATCCAAAAAATAAAAAATACTCTTTCTACCTGGAAGAAAGAACATTTTCTCCATATATGCCTTGAAGTTATGCTAGTTACATTAAAATATCACTTTTGAGGTATCGTTAGTAGGCTGCCGAGCATGCCTATAAAAATGGATCTGTTCACACTCATTAGCCACAAAATAATTACGTACAAGTTGCACCAATTTAACAAAAACTGACTCCTCGGCTTAATAATCTCACATTTTCTAGTTGGCCACAATAGTATTTAAACCTTTAAAGAGGTTTTTCTCCTCATCTTTTGCTGCGTCTCCAATGCAGTTGTGCCTGTTGCCTACAGAGGCACCAGCAAAATTCTCAGCATTTTAGGAAGATCTTACGATTGTCAAGAGTAGGTGATTACCCAAACCAAAAACAGGCTGTCTGGATACAATAAACAGTTTTCTGTATGTTCCCCAGTTCCTGCCCTGAAAGCTTGGTATTTTGGCAAGTGTAACTTAACCGTAGGCAAACCCTCAAGTCTAAATGAATTCCTTTAGGCTGGACTTGAGCCTCTGGGCTCTTGTTTCCCACGAGCAGGGAAAACCCTTACGTAAATCACTTCTTTGAACACATATGCATTTGCAAGCACATGCAGTGGTTAGGACCCCAAGTGCTCCAAAAGACAGGTGATTTTACACATAAACTAATTAAATTCTACATTGCTTTCACTGAAATAAGCATATAATTCTGGGTATCAGGACATTTAAAAATTAATATTTCATTAAGCTACTCACTACCATAATCATTTTAAACGCCTTCAATATGCACTGGGTTGCTAAGAAAAATAAACATAATACTGAGTTTATTAAAGTGTTTTTCCTTGCCCTGTTTCCTAGTTTGCCTCAGCCAGCATCATGTGCTACTACAAAATTAAATAAGGACCTTTAATTGCACTTTTGTACAAGTCTACACATAAGTTAGACCTGGTTTTAATGCTACTAGCGACAAATAAATTTTCTAGAGAGATAGGTCCAAGCAATCTTTGGCTTTATACTAGCCAACTTCAATCTCAGTCTCCAAACCTAGGAGTACAAATTGGTTATTATCTTTTCTATTTGTTTTTTCACTAAGGGAAAGCATCTATAGCAGCCGGCAGTCTGTTCTGTATATAAGATGATTACACTGAGAATTCTCAGTTCTATTTTCCTCTAGGATTTTGACATTTTCATTAGCCATTTTGAATCTAATTTACAATCATAGAAGAAGCTGTCAGAACTTCCTCACTAAACGGTCAAGATACAAGCTGAAACAAGCATTATCTTCCTCTTGTTGTTACAGCAGCTGTAAAACAAGGCTTTCTTTTCAGCATCTTAAACATTCAAATCCAGCTCGGGCTTATCTACAGATTAGAGAAAAAAGAAAAAAAGTCTATATTTTTAAATGCCATAAAAACTCTTTAATATCATTCTCAAAAAGGGATAAAATTGCACTTTCTGCCTCCGCCCTTGAGAACCCTGAAAGAATCTTAGTTCTTTAAATTTTAAGTGATAAGCAGGATGATCCCAGAAATAAGTAGACACACCTGTTTTACATGGATGATTGAATTCGTAATACTAAAAGTTTATATGCAACAAGACACCGTGAATCCCTCAGTGCATACTATATAATTCGAGATACAATGCAGTATCTGAGTCAAAATATCTATAGCTAAAACTTCTGTTTAAATAAGAGTTTAAATCCGTAGTAGTAATAACAAGAATTAAAAAAGACAGTAAACTTCCAAAAGGTACTACTACTTGAAATTCACATTTTAATGCATTTTGCCTCCTCAGTATTTTTATACATGAAAATATTAGGTCTTTTTCTATAATATTTAATAGAATACAGATTTTTTTTATCATTGCTATCTGCTGCTCTTTAAGTAATACCTGGGATGCTGTCCTCATAACACTGCACAGAAAGAAACGTTATATATATTCATCCTGGCCTTAATGCAGCCAGCACTTCAGCTGCCTACTTACTTTTTTATATTTAGTCCTAATAAAGTATCTAAGACCCTAATTATTTAGTAAGGGGCCAATGATAAGAATTTTTTTTTATTTTACACAAAAACAACTACTTGATTAGATTTTAATAGTGCATTCGCCACTGTCAAGAGGAAACAGTGATCCCAAAACAGATGGATATAGGCATGTTGCACTATTCCCTTTTCTTCCTCTCCTAATTAAAAAAATAATGGGGAGGAAAAAAAAAAAAAAAAACACAGGAGAAAAGGTTGTAGCAGAAGAAGACAGGCACCAAAGAAGGTGACAGAGCAGGATCAGGGCCACTCAGCTCTTCCCTGTGTGCTGTGCAATTTCTAATGAAACAGAAACTTCCCTGTGTGCTGTGCAATTTCTAATGCCCACATTCAGCAAGATGATTGCACCCTGCCCACGAGCAGTGCGCAGGCACCCAAGGCGAAGAGCCTCTTTAGTGCTGGCAAGAGATCCATCACTCCTCAGCAACTGCAATTTGGCTAGAAACCACTTGTTATAATCTCTCTTTGACAGCCAGCCTCGTTTCACACAATTAAAAGCTCTTCATCTTACAACGTTCAAAACATTTATTATGTAAAGAAAAACGAACTTAGGAACATTACCTCTTCTTAGTGCTACATTTCAAAGGTGAAGATTCTCATCTAAAACCCCAAGAAGAAAACACAACAAGGATGCAGTGTTTTTGTTAATGATAGGCTGGATGCCATAGAGCAGCTGGCAGCTCTATGCAAGTCCCCTAGCACTACACGCTCAATTTCCATGTGCTCCCCTTGGAGAAAGGCTCAGGTCTCCATAGGCTGCTGGGATAACAGGGAGGGCTGGGGGTTAACGTGCACCAACCTTCGCCAGTACATTCTCCAATACCATTCTGAGAATGTGGCCTATATTTTGTCCTACTGAAGGACTCTGTAAATCCTGGGACTCTTCTAATGATATAAGATGAGACAGCGCCCAGAAAACACTAGAATCAAAAATGGCCTCACTTTTTCCCTTGTATCCCAAGAATTTTTAGGAAGTCCGCACCAGTTTAGACCTGCTCTCGGCCGGCATTAACCACTACTGCTGTACGCCGTGGCCCAAGGGCTTCCTCGAAGCCTGGAGCTTCGAAGCTTGCCATGGCTTGGACATGACTGGGGACTCTCAGAGTGGCCCACGCGAGGATACCCAGTGGTGTGGAAAGAGGCCAACGAGCAGCACATGGAGCTTCCTTGCCCAAGGAGCTGTTACTACTGCTCTCAAAAACTGAAGTCTCCTGGGGAAAGGTGTAGACACGCAGCCCAGACGCCAAACAGCAGCAGAGGAACATCACAGTAACACAAGACCCTGGAAGGGAGATGAGAGGCCATCAGAGGAAGAGGCCCCTGTGCTAGCAGGTAAGGCAAGAACATACAGCTTACAACAGGGTCCCCCCCAGCATGATGGAAACCAACTGAAAAATTAATTTCTCCAGCAGAAATAAATAAATAAACACATAAAATTCTGAAAATCTGAAGCTCCTACCCCAGTTTTTTTCCATGCTGTCTTTCAAAGGAAGTTATCGAACATGCTGCTAGTCAAAGACTAAGCAGCAGAGTACAAAACCAAGAGCACTGTGTGAACCTCAGGTATTTTGTTATTCCTTATTAGCATGAAGCCCTCCCACCACCTGTCGAGATAACCGGGCAGCTTGAACACTACCAGTAATAACAAAAATTAACTACATAGCAGCGAACAAATCCTAGAAAAACATTACAGGCGCAGCTTTCAAAACTCTTTGTTTTCAGACAGCCAGGAAAACTATGATGCTACATATTCATTTCTATTTTATATAATACCACACTGCAAAAGCCTTAATAAAATTTCAATTTTTTTTCCAGCTTGGTTTTAGAAAGAAGCACTGGATTTTAGAAGTCCCTTTAAATACAGGAGAAAGCTAGGCCTGTTATTGAAGAAGAAACCTAGCACAGACTTTCTACAGACTCCCCTCGCAGCAAGTGCAGCGTTTTCAGGAGAAGATATTCATGTTTCCAGGTACAGCCTGACTTCTCAGGCATCACAATTAAAAATTTATAATCAATTAAATTTATAATAAAAAATTTATAGACAAATTATTTATTCATCAAAAACAATTTTAAAAACACAATTAAGACAAAATTACACCTTTTTCTGTGAGCATATCCCAAATACAATACGCAGAATACTGCTCCCCTAACAACAGAGACTATCTGTGAGTCAAAAGGAACACAGGAAAATAGAAAAACCCCTTTATAACGTAACTTTACAATTTCTCTCAGTCCCTCTCATGCACAGTTCCTTCCAAATGTCATCTCAAAGCTCACTGTATTTAAACTGGACTTATTTAAATTAGAATAATTAGTTTACAAAAAGATGTGGTCTTGCCTTATAGTTTATCTCTTTCTTGCTTTGGGACTCTACTATACACATTCATATTTCTAAAGAAGATTTCATAATCTTCTTATCCTCTTACTCTTTTGCAGGAAGCAGCCTTACCAGCTAAGGTTTCACCTGTGGTCTCAGCAGAAAAGAAATGGTTGAAAAAGTGAGTGAAGATCTTTATGAGAAGAAAAAACCTTGATACTGATCCTGACAGAAGTGGAAGAACACAAACATACATGTTTTCCTGTTAATCTATGCTATTAAGCTGTCAGGTACCTAGCTCTAAATTTAGTCAATTACAGTCTTAGACATACTAATGGTTTAATGTTATTGTATAAATAAGAGTTCATTCCCAACCTTTCCACAATCCTCAACACAATCCTGCCCTCTTCACATAAAACAATACATGCTTAGACATCTTTGGTTAAAATTCAGAAGTAGTTTGCAAGTGCAAAAGAAAGCAAAAACACTGAACTGCTGCCTGGCAGGCTGACAACTGCACATCTCTCTTCCCATACCCTCAAGTACCCAAAAACCCTCTAACCGGGTCAGTTGTTCACAGTTTTGCACACAGGAGTGGTTTAAAAGCCAGAATATTTTAGAAACAAACACTCAGGCAACTAATGAAAATTTTACAGTGGTTAGTCTAACAGTGGCCTGAGTTGGATGTACTAATTCTGGCTACTTGCCATACACAATGAAAATTTATTGAGGAATCCACTGAAGAGAAAGATCTGCATAGCTACAGCAGTTCATGGGGAAGAAACTAATGCTTCGCCATCAGCCTTCTCATCCTTCAGCCTCAACAAATGCTGGTGAATCATTTACTTTATTTCTACCAAACAATTCTATTACTGCTTCAAACCAAAAACTGCTACGAAGGAAAAAAAATTACAGAAACTGCAACTACACAACTTACAAAAAAGGTAACTCATAGCTTAAATATGCCAGAATGCCTTGTTATTAGGGCAATTAGTAACTTGGCATTAAGCACGAGGCAACTTTCGAAAACTGTGAACGACAACACTAGAAGTAAGAGGACACTTATAATACAAACCTATTTCCAGTCAACATGCACACACTCACTCAGTTATTTCTACAACTGTCTTAGCTGGAAATTCTACATGAAGAAATACCCAGGGTGTGTTACCTAAGCTAAAAGAACAGTTGTGGAAAAGTCTGACAGGATGCATTAAACGTCTAGTGTAAATTACATTTTCATGTTGTAAACTAGTATAGACATAACATATTCTCGTCTATTGGAACTCAAGGAACCAGTAAAGCCAAACACTGCTAGGAAACAGATACTTTGCATATTCCTGGGGGGAAAAAAGGTGTTAAAGTATATTCAAAGTGGTAATACTCACTTCCCTATTCTTGCCTTTTACCAGTTTCATTTCCGTATCACCAGGTGACTGAAACAGCCAGAACAAGTCATCCCTTATATCCTTATCACCATACTGACCTGCTCAACAGAGGCATACTGCATGCTCCAATACGCCAGTATATTAAGAGAAACTTATCTAACAGATGGGCTTTCATGATATGAACTGAATTGATCTTTTTTTTGCTGAAAGCCACAGGAAACAGTAACAATATCCTCCAGTGGATGCAATAACATTCAATATGTGAAAAGCTTCAGCTGAGCTGCCAGCACCAGCAGGACAGAGTCCAGGGCATGTAACCCCAGTGATCCCAAAGCAAACCCAGCAGTCACTTTTTCACTACGATTAAGCACAGTCGCTATCCAAAGAAGGGAACTGTGTTTGCTGATACTGTATTTCTGTCAAGGTCAAAGACTCCACAATTTCTGGAATCTTCCAGAACTTAAAGTCTTGGGGACTGGGAGTTTGAGAAGTATTTTTAAAACATTCACCAAGTTACCCAATAGAAGAAAAGGCAACAACACAGACACCAAAGCAGAATTAGGACAAGCAACTACACGTCCATTTTTAGGAACAGCTTTTTATGCATATATGCAAATTGCCCAAAAGCTGCGTTTCTCACTTAGGATTTGGAGATTTGTATTCATGTGCACTGGTGGAGCCTCCTGAGGAGTGTGTGACTGCAGCACGTTAACCCACCTTCCTCCCAGAGCTGCAGGGAGCAGCGCAAGGCTCTGGGACGTGCGCAACGGCTTTGCATCCGAGCCACGACACCCAAGGGGCTTCACCACCAGTGTCCATGCATTCCTCTGCACAGGTCTGTCAGTTTTGATGCTTCCCATAACACAAAACGCAACATTTCTCTTTCCTGTCCTCTGCGAGGAGGCCATGATTTGCCCATGTAGCGGTTAAGGCTGTTTACATTTTATTGGCAGCCAGGAGAAGGATCAGGTCAAAAGCACAAGCCGGTTGCCAGAGGCTGTGTGGGAGAGCAGAGCCTCCACACGGCGCTCGACCCAGGGCAGGCGGCGGCGCGGGCACGATGGTGAGGAGCGAGGCGGCGCCAGGGCGCGCGTGGCCGCGCGGGGTAACGAGGCTGCTGCGTTACTGTGCATGTGCAGCGCGAGGATTGAGGCCAAGGGGGGATTAAAACAGCGAAGCTATAGCAACAGCCTAAGGACAATAGCTGGCGTGGGGGGCGCCTATGAACTTTTCCCCTTTGGACCTGCGGGCACCACCGACAATCCCATCCCAGCAGTGGCCAGGTTAAACCACAGCATGGGACAGGGTTAGAAAGGTAAATACCACCGCTTCAGTTAAGGGCTTTGACCTAAGAAAAGCCCTCTTCCCCCCTTTTTTAAACTTTAAATATATTTTTAATACACAAGGTTTTCAATCCCTTCTCAGGAATACTGCAACAGGCAGCAGGAATTGTTTTCTGTATATGGAAACAACTATGAGTTGTGGATTTTCCTTTCTTAAATGAATTTTCAAGTCTCATTTAAATCCCTGCAAACAAACGAGAGGCTTTGATTTAGTGTTACTTGTTTTTATCAAATGCCATATACAAAAGCCATAGATTCTTCAGTTAAATACGTACGTAATAATGTTACGTACATGAGATAGGACCTTACTACCGCACATGCTTGTTACGGTGAAATCTCATTACAACGAAAGTGCATTGTGATATGTTCAAGGTAATTTTTTTCTAGAAAAATACAACAAAAACATTTCCTGTTCAAATCTAACTATAACTTTCACTCNTTTTTTTTTTTTTTTTTTTTCTGAAAAGAACCTTCCTACATGACAGAAAATAGGTCTGGACAATTTAATTGAACTCCTTTCCTTTTCTCTGGAAAACTGAGATTAATTTACTCCAGAAATGCCATTACATGACAGTTACCACATATGTAAATGGTAAATAATTTTTGCTACTCCAGCAATAAAACCAAGTACAACAGACACAAATTCAGTAAGCAAGAACAAAATAAAACAAATTACTGTGCCACAAAAGGTGGTTATTTCTGAAAACAGTTGCCTATTTTCCTGTACAATATACAAATTAATGTGTAAGGCAAAAATAATGACCATCACCACATGGAAACAGAATATACAAAGGTGTGGCAAATACTTTGGCTTTGAAATGTTCCAGGCATGATCTTTCAGAGCCTAACTGCACAGACAAAAACAAAGAATCTAGATCTCTCCCTCCCCGCCGCCCTCCTCCAAAAAAAGCAGAATTGCTTAGATTCAAACATTTATTTTTCAAATGTAAAAACCTAAAACAAAACAAAACACCAACTAATAAAGCATCAGACAATATTTTGGTCAAAAACAGATAATACACAGAATAACACAGAAACTACTATGCTACAGTAATAAACTCTTCTATAGCTTCCATTCAGCACTCTGCTAAGGCAATTTCTCAATCATACAAGATTCATTCAGACTACCCCGCTCACCTCTGCTGTCACCTCAGGAGTGAAATTTGGTTGCTTGAATTACATAATAAAGATATGAAGCAGCTGAATAGCTGAATCTTCATGCTAGGTTTTGTGATTTAACAAACTGTTCTTTCTAGGACAGCCAGGATGACTAACTTTATAATACCACGTAAACCTCAAAAATATCAATAGAATTTAATAAAACAATAATGGAAGCAAGGAATTTGTTTGTTTGGTAACTGCTCTTTGGAGCTACAAACACCAACATTTCTAAGTAATGTACAGCAGAGGCTATATGCTATTCTGGCAAAATACTGCAGAGATATAGAATAGCTGATGATTGCCACGTAGGGGAATGCACACATCCAGGCCAGGGATCTGACCCATTCCTGAGGCTGCAAGGCACAGGGGACCTGGAAGGGGACTGATGCAGTAGATTCTGAGAAGAACTTTTTGGTAAATATAAAACAACCAGCAATAATGTCAAATACATTATCTCATACAAAATTCTAAGTCTAGTATTCTTTGGTTTAATTTTTATTTGAGGGTGTGGAGGAGGGGCGGAAACTTCCCCCACGGTGAAATGCTGAAAAGCAGCATTACCATATCCCACTCAGAATAAATAAAATAAAATAAAATAAAATAAAAATAAATAAAAATATGTGCAAATACCAGCATTTGAGCAGTGAAACTCTACATAATTAAGCTTCCAATTTATTTCTTTTTAACAAGTATCAATGATTTTTCCCATGTCCTATTCCTATTCTCTTTTCCACTGCTTATCTGATAAAATGAAAGAAAGACCAGGCTAGATCTTCATCTAGCTGTACTGTTTCCCTTAAATTCTTCTAAAGGAAATGTCTCTGAATATCTGCATTTATGTCCTGTTTCTTCATCTGATTCACCAGTGGAGAAGAAAAATTTTGTGCCTTCGAAGGCAGAGCTCAACATAATTACTCAGCTGAGACATTATTTGCCCACTTTCAAAGGCTACAAGTTCTTGCCATCAGCAGTTAGACCAATGCAACACTCATTTTCATTAATATTTACAACCACTATTCTGTTTTTAATCTTAAATGATTTACCCTGGATTTCAATTTATTTTGAGGTAAAAAGAGAAAAGCACCTGGAAAGCTTCCTCTATTCCTTTTCTATTCTGATATGAACATCCTTTTCTTCTGCTTCAGGGACCATTCCATTCTGTGTTTGTAAGTTTCTTCAGAACTTCTGGCAAAATGTATTTCTAACAAGCCTTGCAACATTTTAATCTGTTAATGTAAATCATGCAATTTTAAATACCTTTCAAATTTTAATGAGTGACATTCCAATGAAGCAAAGGGAAAAAAAATACAAATATCCAAAACTGATTGCATAAATGTTTTCAGCTGCTACCACAATATTCGCTTTCCATCATGATTTTTTATCAGTACTAAAATTTGTACCAATACCATAAATATGCATATTTTAAGTATATGTTTGTCTCGAGAGAGAACAGAAAAAGGGGCTTGTCTGTTAGTCCCCTTCAGGTCTATAGACTCTTGACAAAGCAGCAGTATGAGTTTGTCATTTGTCAAAATTAAATAGGTATTTACGGAGTTAACACCAAAAATATAACTACTCAAGACCTGACCTTTTTCAAAGTCAACTCCATCATTTCAAAACCAGAAAAACTTATATTTTGAATAAAATATGCAGATGCAAGAATTGTGGCATGTTTGCTGTCAATCCTTAAAAAAAAAGTGTTTTAAAAGGCTGTTTTCTGTTTGGTTCTTTTAAGTTGACTTTGAAGAAATGCTCCATCCCTAAACCTCCTTTTAAGCTTTAACATTATTTCTTCTCAGATTATCATATCACTAGACCATGCCAAAACAAGGTAAGAATTAAGATATTTTCAGTTCATTCAGTTCAAGGGTCATTTGCTTTTGCTAAATGTAAAATTTGTTCCACCTAGACACACTTTCTAATCCACTTGTAGGTGGAATAAACTTGTCATTCCCTTACCCAGGAGAGTGATATGCCAGTAGCTGTCCCCAGTTTGTTTTTTCCCTCTGAAAAACTGCCACGCTCTGCTGTCCTTAGCCAAAGGACTTTACAGAAAGATGTTACCACCTTCACTCTCGCAGCTCCTACATGCCACATCTGCCCTCTTCAGCTGACAACAGAGCCACTGGCAATACACAAGATGCTCCCAAGTCAAGAAGGAAACCAAGGAGCTTACACAGGTGGGAAAGGACTCACGTGTACCCTAGAGAAACAGTTATTTGCAGTCTCTGTGGGGCTGCACAGACAGGTTATGTGGCTAGGCCATGGGCCACATGGTTCCAGCCTTCTTCACAAGCCATGAGCCCACAGACAGAGAAAAACAGCCTAACACTTCCGTCAATTATCAGCCAATAAATCCCGTTTTAGAATTTCTCAAGGCAGGGAAATAAGCCCTATGAATGGATCCTTGATGGCTGCAGTATCTCAAATTAAAAATGCCACTGGACATTCTTTCCTCTCTGATTATTGGGAATATAGATCCCATTACAGGTGAGTGGTGTGTCTTCCTGCTCCCAGGTGGATGGAAATGAGGACTGCCAGTCACATTCGTCAAGCAAGGACTCAAATGCTGCTCTTTCAACTCTAAGCTAGGGCTGGAGCTCCCCGCAGGTACAACGTTCTGCAAGCACAAGTGAGATGGCCCTCACCTCAGCTTGGCAGTTTAGGTTCAAAGGAAGATGCTATGTGAGAGGGAGCGGAACAGGCCGGGACAGGCAGCAGGGCAGGGACAGCCACCACCTGGCAGAGCAGAACGTCACAGCGAGTGTCGCTGCGGTGAAACAGCAACACTGCTGTAACAGCAGCCTCCTACCGATAGAGAGACTTAATCTCCCTGATGTCACCGTGTTAATTCAGGTATTCATAGAAATGATGCCGTTTCTTCTTGGGACTGGAATGCCCAATGTCAGCTCCCTGGCTGCCTTGGGAAGGGGTTGAAAACACAGCTAGGTGGTCACCAGTCCAAAGCACTGCAAATTCAGCAAGAACTTTTTTGCACCTACTTTATGTCTTACAAGAGTTATGTGGCCAGCACTGCAAGGGCACGTGCAAGGTACAGCACCCGTCTGGGTCAAGGAGAAAGAGGACCAGCGGGTATCATACTGCCAAGCTGGAGTGAGGGGCCGCTCTGGGAGAGACTGGTGGCACCTTGCCCATAGTAAACTGGTAATGCATGTTCCCAGGCTGCCTTTCCAAGGGTTGATGCACCTTGTTCAGAGAAGATGAACCCTGGATGGGAATTTTTAAATGCATCAGAGAATTAAATACTCAAATCTCATTGAAAGTCAATATAGTTTGGGCACCACCTTTCCAGAACCGTTACAGAATTCCTAACTGCAATGGAATTGATTTAGTTAAAATTTTAAGCAAAGATGGTAAGAAAGCTCTATACTTCATTGACAAAAAAAAAAAAAAAAGAGAAAAACAAAAAGAAAATACTGATCATAAAACTTCCTCAAAACATTGTGGAAGCACTTATTCAATAAGCTCTGTCAACAATTTACAGGATAGTTAAGGGTTTTAAGTGTAGTAGTGTAGATGCACAATACCTGTTTATACATCCATTGACTCATGAAAAAAAGTGAATGTGAGTATGTGCAATTTCAAATGTGGAATTGAGACACTTGATTAATGTAACATAGAAATCTCTTCTGGAAATAGTTTTAAATAAAATCTCCCAAATATAGAGA
This sequence comes from Crypturellus undulatus, assembly GCA_013389825.1. Lineage (NCBI taxonomy): Eukaryota > Metazoa > Chordata > Aves > Tinamiformes > Tinamidae > Crypturellus > Crypturellus undulatus. Next base: position 102,272 of record VWPW01004739.1, on the reverse strand, counting down.
GTAGTTTATTGTCCCTTTTGTCTCCAAAGCTGTGAAACTGTAGCCACATAAAAATAAAGCTATTTTTATACTTTTTATACTCTATTTCACAACTCCCAGCAGACACTTCCAAGGGTGAGAGCCAAACCACAGCACTGGAAAGCGCCAGGTTTCTTTGGGCAGAGGAAGGGCTGGGATTTGGGCAGAGTTCACGGGAGCGTTCAAACCCACCAGGCATGGGCCTAGAGGAAATGTCTCTTGTCATGCAAATATTTCCACTTTACAGACTCACATTAGGGTATCATCTGGGCTTGGAGATTTTGACCCAGCAAAAGAATTTCCCTCTTCAGGCCAAGGCCATCAAAACTGTTCTGAAATGCCTGGACAAGCCCTATCCCTAGTCTGTCTACACACCTAATAATGAAGATGAACCATTCCTAATTTTCCTATACCTGTAATTAAGGCATTTTCTATAATGTAAAACCCTTTTGCAGCTTTCAAGTGTTTAATACTATGCAGTATTTAAAATCAATTTAGAGATGCTATAATACATAAATACTAAATATATCCCACAGAATAACCATAGTAGCAGCCTTTCAATTTCCATGGAAACACCACTTAGACCACAAGATAAAAATCCTAGAGAAATGCTAATCTCTTAAACCTATATAAATTCACACTTTGAAAATGCAGTAATGAAGACCTTTTTTTTTTTTTTTTTTCTTTCCTTACTTTTTGCTTTTTTCCTTTTTAAAGAAGCCTGTTGGCCTTCCTCGTGCGCAAAACTCTTCGTACTCCACCCCATAAAGCACGGCTCAGAGCATGGCTTATAAAGGCAGGAGCTAAAAAACAACCCAGCATGGGAGCGATGAAAATAACTTGGAAACGGAGTTCTTTCCATGCAGTGTTTTTAAAAGATTAAAAATACACGCAAATTACCAACAAAATCCCACATGCCAGCATGTGGCTCAGGCTGGCCGTGCAGAAAGGATGTCTGCATGGCTGCATCCTGCAAGGGAACAGCAGACGAGGAGAAGGAAAAAAGCTGGAGAGGAGGGAGGGAGGCTGAGCTGGAAGAGGAGAATGAACTGAAATCTTTGATCTCTTCCAGCTTATTCCCAACTGGAAAAGCGTTCCCAGGAAAGGCTGGAGCTCTTCAGCCAGGCAGAGACTTAAAGAAACAATACAGGACAAATCTGGTGGCAGCCAAAGTTAGTGATGCTCTTCTCCGAGGGGATTTTAATATCTAGTATCTTAACATCCCATAACAAATGGCTAGTGCCTTCCCCAACAAAAGAATTGATTCCTTGAAATTACATTAATCAGAAGATGGAGGTTTAAATCTATGCACAGACAAGAAGTCCGATTTGTTATGGTTCACACGTTGAAGTGACTGCCCTGGATTTCGAGGTCAGCTTTTTTATTTTTTTCTTTTGGTTCTTGTTATCTTTCTGCTAACCTTTTAGTTAAAGCATGATTATCTCTCACTAGGAATAATTTGGGTAACGTATTTAAAAATTTGTACTTGATTAATTTTGAGCCAGTTGGTTCACTCTTAATTATTAGGGCAAAGTTAAGAGCTTAAATAATTCTTTAGTACAGTTATCTGGAGTTCATCTTTCAAATTTTGACACATTTTGGTTTAACCGAAGAATGTCATATCCAGTTGAGCTTCCAAAGCTAATTTAGACAGGAAAAAAATAATCCCCTGGGTTAGAATGTGATTGGGCACCAAATCACCATGTCTGAAACCTCATCGCCAGTAAGTGACATGCACCCTGCTTGGCTTGAGACCTAAACACACAAGACAGCATGACCTATTATCAGGCTAAAACTATTATCAGGACAGGTGCTAAAATATATCCCATATAATAAAAGGCTGTGTGAAATGAGAGGGACGGATTAATTGATACACACATAGAGAGAGAGAAAGAGAGAGAATACAAAGATTTCAGACTACCAAGGACAAAGAACAATATGCTGCCTTGCAAGGAGGTTCATAACAAATCAGTCCCAGTGACCAAGGCACATTTCTCAATATTCCTGCAGAAATATCCTGTCGCAATGACAGTAAAAGAGAAGTAGAGGAAAAGGGTGTTGACATAAGAGAAATAGGCTTATATCTTATGGCTAGAAAATAAGTCTGTGTAAATACAAAAAGGTGGTCTCTGTCTTCTGAGGAAACACAGAAGAAGACAAAAATAATCTTCAAATGGTTAGTAACCTTAAAGCTTGTTTTCCATAAATAAATTGCATCTTATATATCTCTACATTCGCTCAACAAATGCTCATTTGTTAAACCAGTCCATTGCTTTCCATAGGGTAAAAAAGGAAACTGTTCTGAATTTTCAGTTCCAATTAATTTTGGAAAGATAATACAAACTGTTTTCCAATTTGTTCAATTGCTTAGCATTGAAGGGCATCAAAGCACAATTTTGTTATTTTGTCATGACACAATGAAGCATAAGAACACAACATTATTATATGATGAAGCAACTCTAGATGTGTGATACTTCAGATTTTCTGATAAAATTTAACTCTCAAATGTACTCTGCCACTTGAAAAAAGAATTTCAGAAAAGAATTCTGAAATACATATGCCATCACCACGTGATCTTAAAATCATCAATTACTCAGCTCAGATTGCATCAGCAATACAGAACTTATGAGGATAAAAAAAAAAAAAAAAACAGAAAAAGATGAAGGGCAAAAAACAGCTGGATAATCCTCAATAACTATTCATGCTATAAAACTCATTTTTTTATTTTATTAATAGTTTCTATAATTTATTCAGCACTATTTTAAAAATAAAACTGAGATGCTGAATGAACTGAATTGCAATTATACATTCTTTAGAAATCATCAACTAAAGCATAACCAGAAAAAGAATAGGAAAACAACATATGTAGGCCTCAATTCTCAATTTTGAACATTGTAGCTATGTATAATTGTGCTGCACAGCAAAAAAAGTCACATGACTTTCAGAAGGGAGGCATTCATTTTAGGGAAGAAGCATTTGGCTATTAACCCAGTAGAATATTTGGCTGAGATGTCCATTTGGGAAGAAGAAGCTGGACATCCTGATCTTTATCACGACAGACACATGCCTCCTTTCAAGATTCAGGTCTAATGTCATTACTCCATAAAAAGACACATCAGTCATGCAGCTTACTGGAAAATGAGGACTCCAAACCAAACAACCATTCCATGTGTTTAAAAATGAAAAAGAAAACTGCAAATATAAGCTCTGAAGTTCTAAATACAAAATTAAATTACACTTTGCCACATAAATACATATGAACAATATATATGCACACACACAAACATATATATATACACCTATATATTTGTATGCATATGTATACACACACCCAATTGACAAACCCGGCCACACGTATTATAAAAGATTACCTGGTAAAAATACCATCCACGACCCCAATTGCTGCCTCCTCGGCGGGAACGAAGGAACCGATCTGTGCCATGACCGTGATCAGCGCAACTTGCTTTATGTAGGAGCTCTTACCTCCCATGTTCGGTCCAGTTATTATCATGACCCTTTCGCCATCTCCCTGTGGATGCAAAACAGTGGTTAGATAGCGTCCTGCTTGCAGGCCTTATATAACATATTTGGAGATGTTTGTACGGCTTAGAGGGAAAAGGGAGGTGTTCTGAGAATTATACACTCTGCTTCCAAGCAAACGGCTTGCCTCATTCTTGGAGTTCACTGCACTCATGTCTCCAGGTGTTCCAATTTCCAGGCTGGTAAAGGAGAATAATCATTCCAATATTAATTAATTTTGAGTAAAATGAGCAGAAAGATGAGAAGGCTTCTCCTCCTCCTTCAAAGAGCTGAGAAAGCACTTTGAGAACTTTCTGTACAGTTTCCTTTGGAAGAAGGGGAGATTTCAGAAGAGCTCCTGCTGCCCACAGTTTGGTTATCCAGATTCCTTACTGATTAGATCAATAAACGATCATATCAGGATCGATGATCTTCTCATCGATAAACGGGGAGAAGATCTGGCAGACAAAGAACTGATAAAGACTTTACACTAATTCTTTTTTTTTTTTTTTGCCTTCGTATAACACAACCACTTCCAAACAGTCCGGCTGCCACAAGAAATCAAGACGTTGAGAGTTCAATACTTGACTGCAACACAGATATTGTGAGCAGACTGTAGCCAATCTCTGATTAGCACCGAATCTAATCTTAGCAATTGTCTGAAAAATGAAATCAAATATAAGAGCTCGGCTCAGCCCTAAGACTCCCCAGGGTACTAAACACTGTCAAGGGCTCCAGAACAAAACTTTCTTCCTCTGGTGCAAGACAACTGCTAATAAGCTATGAAAACTTACCTATGAATCAATAAAGTCTTCTCAGGGCTTGAATCAAGGCTATGAAATTAAGTTACAGAAGGACAATCCAACTTAAGACAATGAGACTTTTCCTTCCTACTGCAACAATACCCAACAAACTGTAAACTAATCAAAAGGCAAAATATTCTATTGCCCCATGGGAGAAGCATGGGAAAAAAAGGCCAAGCAGCACATAACAGACCACAGCCACATAACTTAGGAAACTGGGAAGTGGTCAGGCACTATGACCACAAGAACACTGTAAGAATATTGATGGAATAAACTTTATGATCTTTACAGACCTACTTTTCTATTGCGCTTCCACTCTATTGGTTTTACTTGCCTCTCTATTAACAGAAGACTGACAATTTTATATCAGATCATACGTAACGTGCATGCAATCTATTATATGCAAATGGCTGCTTAGCTTTTGCTAAGGAAACTCCATCCATAAGAAACTCTCAATATAGCCAAATAATATCACTGTCTGTAAGACAGGGTGCACTGAAATGCATACAGCTACAGGGAGAAGAGAATTCCTAACAGCCCAGTGCTCATGATGTGGTTTCAGTACTGCTCTAAAATTTTGTCAGGGCCACCATTTGGCTCAACACCTCAGAATTACAGCAAGTTCAAACTAGAGTGAGTTCATCTGCTGCAGTCCACAGAACAGCCTTGCCCCACACACAGGCAGCCCAAGGATTTGTGAGGCTCAACCTACTGATTTCTTGCATGTGTCTGATACTCCTCCAGGCACCCTCGAAGCGTGATCTGTGCCGAGTGGTAGGTTTGCTAAACCAGCTTTCAGAAAGAACATATGCTGCAGCATCAGCCCAGAAAACCCATCTGCCCTTACAATTACATGAAACCACAAGTTAACATCTTACTGGAATTTGTGGCTAAGGATACAAATAATAAAGGAATCCATTAATATTTCAGGGAGTAGAAGGAAAGATCAATTTGTTTATATCAAGGCACTGAAAGGAAGCTCTTCCTAAAGTTAGATATTTTACAACATTTCAGCTGAAAACATGACACAAAACGCATTTTCCTGCTGATTCAAACACTTCAGTTTAAAAATTGGCATTTTAATAAATGAATTCCCATTTACCTCTCACAGAAAAAAGAGGATTCTAACCAAGAGCAGAAGCAAAGTTCATTTTACCAGGATTACTTGATTTTGTAATATTTAAGATGTGGAAATCTACCACGAGAATGTGGGTAAGATATAAGATATGTGGATAAGGAAAATGAATGTTGATTACTGAATGAAATGTCACTTTTTTTTTGAAAATGACATCTGTTGCTTGCTCTGACTTGATGAATAATCTTTAAAATGTTTACTTTTCACTGAAGTATTGCACAATATCCATAGCATCATTTGGCATTTTAAAATGTTTCAAGATAAACATATAGAAACTTGAATGGAGTTTATCACAGGAGACATAGATGTAGAACACTGCTATCTCTTCTGAGCTCAAACAGTAGTCTAAAAAGGCCGTCAGCATTCAGAAAGAAGTTGCAAGTACATTTTTTACAACCATTAAGAACAGAAATCTAATGTTTCCAAAGGAAAAAAAAAAAAAAAAAAAAGAGAGATGAATATTTAATGAAAAAATCTCAAAATGACAGTAGTTTAAAAGAGATTTCAGTTGAACTAAAATATGCTCAAACAGATATACAAAATAAAATAACGTTTTCCACCTCAAGTACCTACACATGAGGAGCAATTTAAAGAAATTTATATCATAACGTCTAGGTAGTACTGAGCAGAGAGCATTAAAAAGCACCTTCCCCTCAAAAGAAATAAAAACTTTCTTTGACCCACTGACAGCACTAAGCAAGTAATAGTCTTCCTACTTCTCAACACCGTGTTACTTAAAACTACATGTCAGAAAACAATAGTTAGGGGACTTAAGGCTTACAAGCTACACATTAGAAAGCTTTATTATATGTTAATGCAAATGGCTTCCTATAACTAATGCGCAATCTAAGAAATATGCATGATACCAAGAAATGAACTGTCAGGGAGCCTGAGCTACACTGCAGCAGTAATAAGTGCTGCATAATTTTAATAATCCCAGAAATAATGGAAATACATAGTAGAAAATTACCTAAATCTGAGATTCCTTAGAAGTAAATTGGAAAACTAAGCCTATGTAGGTGTCACCGAAATTGAGATTGTTGCTGTTTTGTATGTTAGATACCCTTGGAGCACCAACTAAGAAAAAATCCTACAAACTTGAGATTAAGGTTGCTGACAACACACAAACCTCCATGATGACTAAAAAAAAATTACTCATTGACTATTCACAAAGTAAACATTTAATCTTTCATTTTCCTAATTTTAGGACCACCATTATTTTCATGTGTTTATGACATTAAGTCTGAACAAGTCTGCAGAATGCATCTGGCTACTAGCTATCAAAAAAGGACAAAATATATGCAGTCTCGTTTAGCAACCGTCTTCTAAAATGCAAGCAAGCGGCCACTTGTATGATTATTTTTATCTCAGTTTTCTGGCCCAAAAGCAATTCCTAGAGCCCTTCTTTTGAATGAATTTGAAGCTCAGATGATATCTCAGTACTTACTGAAAGGTTAGTGGTGTTTGGAACATACTGATCCTGTTCTCCCAGTAGGACATCAATCACAGGGTGCCTGCCATTTTTTATGATAATTTCTCTTCGAGTATCTTGCACAACTGGTCTGCAAAAAAAAGAAGAGATCTAAATTTCAACATTCATTCTATCCGATTATTTAGAACTACAATTAAACCTAGGAGGTACAGTTTAAGCTGCAGGCTTTATGAAAAAATGCAAATGAAACAAAAATATATTCTTCAAATCAAGTTTTCTGAGTTTCACCCAGTTATTAAAAAAAAAAAAAAAAAAAAAAAAAGAAAAAAANAAAGGATATAGAATTTCAGAGCATTTGGAGCATTTCCGTGTTTTTTTCATTCATCTAGGTAGTTAGGAAGCTCTACAAAATGAGCAAGTAAAAGCAAGTAAAAGAAAAACCACTATCTTCCTACAGCCACCACTGCAGTTCTTCCAAGCTTCACCATTTGCAGGTACATTTAGGAACTTCAGGATTGGTTTCTCTGATGAGCTAGGCTAGCTTGCCACTTCACTGAGCCTTGACTGGAGCACGAAGAGTAGAAAAAATTGTCCAACTACAGATAGCCCCAACATAACACATAACTTAACCCACATAAAGACTACAGCGTGACAAAGCTGCAGTTTTCTTGTGAACATTAACAGCTTTCATACCTGACAGCAACTCCCAAACATGTTTAAGAGTCATCACAATAACTGTCAGCAGAAAGAGCTTATCATCTAAGCTGACATACAGAAATGACAGTATTGTTTAAGAAACAAATATGCAAACTAGATTTATTCTACCTATTTTTTCCTCATTCTCAAACCACAGAAAGCTGCTTCAAACAGTTCCACCTTTAGTAACTGCAAATCCATCTACATTCAAGGATATTACTAACAGAACATGTGTAATTCAATGCTACATATCACCTAAAAACTGTATATTCTTCGCAAAGCACAAACCAGAAAAGAACATATTCCCGTAAATTATGAACTATGCTTTTTTTTCTCAGCAATGATTTTTTTTCAGCGTAACTGAAATGCAACATTCATTGGGAATAAATACAGTTTCATGTCTCAACAACAGCATTCTCCAAGAGTAGCAGCACAGGCACTCTCTTGTAAGAGCAATAACTTAGGAAAAGCAGCATAGTTGAGGAAAGAGTAAAGGAGTAAAGGAGTAAAGCCATGTAATTTTTGGACTGAAAGTTAGGATAGCTTCTAGAGGCAAGACAACATGTAGGGAATATGGTTTTCCTTAAATAGAAGAATACCTATATGATTGGAAAGGAAAATGGAGGGGAAAAAAAGGCGTATTAGGAACATGAATCACTGGGGAAAGAGGTACAAGCTAAAAAATATCGTTTTTTAGTATAAGGAAATTTTCAGGTGAAACCAGTTAGGGCAGAGTCTTAGGACTGGGGGACAAAGAAAGGCAATTTCAGCCCTTCTCTCAGTGGATATGTCACTTGTTTGAAGTTGTAACATGATGGACCCCAGAGGGAGGAGCAGGTACTACCTTGCTGCACTTACTCCTGTACCTCTCCACTTGGTAACTGAGTCAGGAGATGCCAGCTAAACAACCCACTTGCTTCTTTAAACTTCTGCTCTCGCCTCTGAGAAATTATTTCTTTCTTTTAACTGCTCTGGTCACCTTTTCTGCAACACACAACAGCACTGTAGAAGCAGGGGCTCAGGCACAGGGCCCTCACTGCACTGTATTCCCACAGTGTGTGTCATAAAGTTCTCTTAAAAAAAAAAAAATTACTAGGTTGCTGTGCATCGCAGTAACACATTTGGTTACATAACCCCTTTTCAGTTGCATTCTTCAAAGCTGATTGAATCCATAAGTCTGCAGAACAGCTGCAAAAAATCTCATAGGATGACGATGCCTGGGATACCTGGATCATCATCTTCACGGACATGACTCTGCTTTGGACACTGTCCATGCAAAGAATGAATGTCCTGACACAGGGGTCCCGAGATGGCCCCCTGCGGGAGGCTATCAGGGGTGCTGACCTCTCCCCAGCAACCCCCATTCCTAACTTCACAACTCAGTTAAATGCCTCTGGTAGCTCTCATTTAAACCAAAACAGTTCCAGTTCAAACCCCACTTAAATTACATAACTGGAAGTCCAATCTTTCTTTTAGTGGTCCCTCAAAATCAATTATTGACATCTTCCCTGAAGCTTAACACACTAAAGAACTGTCATAATTCCTTCTGAAGTTTAACTGAGAAGTCTCCTCCTTGCCAATTTAAGAGCTCTAAGCCACTCTTCAATATTCAGTGAATTATTTAAAATCCCCATAGTGAATTAATCATATTTCAGTTTGTTTTCTCATCTGAGCATATAGAAATAAGCTAGCAATTACTTTCAAAAAGATCTTGATAGAGGCACACAAGATCTCAAGGGCCCAAAAGTGATCAATATTACCTATAATGCAGTATAAAAGCAAAGCGTATGTTGGCCGATTTCCCTTCTACTATATTTAATACATAATTTGCTGGATTTCCAAGAGCCTTGGCACTTGCCAGCACCCCAGGCTGCACTTCTGTGGGTTAGGGAGAAGCACATGTCTGATCAGATCTAAACACGTTACTCTAGGTGAGATATCATCACTGCTCTGCAGGGTCACATCCGTATTCATCTACCTACACTAGAAACACCTTTTTGAAACACGTCATACACCTTAGTAGCTCAGGTATTAGAAAGACATTGTAACTTCAGACCTTCTTGGGAAAAAAGAGTGCGGATATTAAATTAGAGTGTGGACATTTCCATTGAAAATCTAAGAGATATTTACCTACATGTGAGGCAGTATCTGTCACACTCAAGTCAGACAACAGACAGACCAGAATAAGCAGTCAAAAACTGTATCATTTACGGATTTGGATCAAGTCTACAAGTGCTGCTCTGTGAAAACTGATTAACCTGAAACTACTGCAAACAATTTTAATAATACATTTTATTGTGCCATGCATAATCCAGTGAAATTTATTGTAAAGACTCTTTTATAATTCCCTATAAAATCCTAAATAAAAATTAAAAATTGATTACCTGCAGTAGTCTCCTTGCTTAGCCACCTGGGCCAAGGAGAAGAGACAGTCAATAGTTGCTAGGTGACCAATGGCTTTAGACACAGGGTGATAATGTTCACTGAAATGGCTATAGTGAAACAGGGAGAAATAAAAGAAGAAGAAAACAAATTAATTTCATATGGATACATACGCATTGTCAATATACACCTCATGTCTGTTGCTCACAAGCTTCTTGGCCTGTTCTCCAACCCTCCCAGCAATGTATTAATCTGAATCGAAACAGACTTCATATTCTGACTGTAATAGTGATTTTTTATTTAAGCATGAAAAAGCAGGAATAATGAAATTAATTATCTCATATTTAAAGGGTCTGCATTTGATCCTTGCTGCCTAACGAGGTCTATAATATGCTGCTGTTTATGACAAATGATTGCATCCCAACTGCCACTTCTACTATAAATTACAGTGGGAAAAAAAGGTGTCTGAACCCAGAAGCTGTCTAGAATTTCAGTAAAATGTGGTTATTACAATAGGAAAAAAAAAATCAAAATTCATTTTCAACTTATGGCACTGTTTCACCCAGCACAATAATGACGCTACCAAGAGAACAGTTTTCAGTCTCCAATCTCTTAGCCTTCATGAATTTTTCTCCTTTCCTCGTCTCAAAGTTTCAACAGGGAAATATAAAGTTACAAACCCTAAACTGGGAAACATAAGAGGAAGAGAAGCCATACCAAAGCAGNAAAAAAAAAAAAAAAAAAAAAAAAAAAAAAAAAGGTACAGTGATAGAGTGAAGAAGCCGCAAGCTCTCCTACTGGCAGGTTTTTCTTTCCCAGCACTGAAAACAGCAAAGTAATCATGAAATCAGCAGATCAAAGTGAGGAAAGGTTAACATAGATCTCTTCAAACTTAAATGACTAATTTAGGGGCAAGAGTTATTTAATTGAACTATTTTTATGACATTGCAAAGCCTTGGATATCAGAGATGCTGGGCTCCCTCTCCTAGAAGTTCATCATATGAAGATTTTGGATGGCTGCACCAGGAATTTTGACTTCTCCTTTCTAAGAGGTACCTGACAGACTCACGTTGTCTGTACAGGATTTAAATTCAGTAAACAAAGTAGAACTGCAGTCTTTTTTGAAGAAGGTAACTATAGGCAAGACCATTGGCATATGATATAGAAGGTGAAGAGCAGACGTTTGCACAAAAACATTTATCTGAAGAAGTTTCATATGTTGGTAGGTCACAGAGGGTTTCAGCTGTGCCATTCTGAAGATCCATAACTAACAAGTCAAATAATTTATTTTAAAATTCTGAGCCAATAAAAAAAATTCTCAAATACTGGTTGTGAGGGACAATACTTTGGTTACCTTCTAGTAAAGATATTAACAGGCTACCTGTGGTTAGCATATAAAGTATAGGGCTTTAGAGAATCATATTCACCCAAGAGATTGCGCCATTTTTTATTTTTATTTATGTATTTTTAAAAACAATGGTACATTTAACAGTGGAGCCACACTGTATTTAACTACTATTAAAAGTGAATGTGATTAGTTTGTATAATGAATTATCTTTTCATTCATATTGTATTGGAATAATAAAACCACTGGATAAAATATCACACATTCATAGACACATTTTCATAGTTTTAGTGCTGTAAAGCTAATTTTCAAATTGAAAGAGGTATTTTATTTATTTAATACTGTACTTTCATCAGAATTTCAAAGACTTGTGGAGAATCCCTACTGGCATCACTCTGCAAATACTTTAACTTGAAGGACAGTATTCTAATTTACTGTATCTTTCAATTAAGTTGTCTACAAAAAAATCCTAATTATCAACTTTACTATTCCTTCTTAGACAAATCTCTTTCTTCTTCTGTTCATGTAGTAATAGCAAACAACTAAAAAAAAAAAATGAAACCCAAATCTACTTTTTAAACTTACTCTAGAAAATTTAGCCATTCAGCGTTGCAGTCAAGGACTAGCTGCTCCCGGAGCTGATTCAGATGTCTGTAATTTTCTATAATAAAAGGAGAGTGGAAACGGCTGACAGCTTTTGTGCTGGAAAGAGAAAAAAGCCCAATAGGAAATCAAGGTTACTAAGCAATCAGTTATGTCATCTACATGGAAAATGAGACTAGTTTTCTTATTCTTTGTGAGCCTTGAAATAGATGTAAAAAGCGAATGTTCTTTTATTGTGGTAGCAAACTCTATTGATTCCGATATTCTACATTGTGAATAAAGTGCTTGGTTACTGCAGCATGGCCAATTCAGAAAGCCTTTAAAATGCTTTTTGCAGTGCAGCATATATCAATGTAGAACATAGCTCACAAAACTCTATCACCAATGTGCTGTGCAAATGGATGACCTTTTTTGTGACTGGGTAACATATACAATATTTCCCAAAGATGACTTTAAAGAGCAGAACTTACCAAACAGCCTGATATAAACTTAATAAATACAGACTGTTTAAATAGCTTTCATTGGGAGTACTTGTTATTTATTTACATACATACAGACATACTTATTTGTCTATTTAAAGGGCCTTTTTGGTATTTCCAGACATTCTTTTACAAGATCCAGATTAGCTGTAATTTATTCTTCATGCTCTTAGTTCTGGATAATCTATGTGTTTTTAATATTAAACCTTTGCATAAGGCAACAGAATAACATTTCAGAGTTCACCCATTTCTGAGTTAGATAATACTGAGATCTCTCGGTGCTTTCTAAGGCCTAGGTAGTGGTGTTAGCTGTCTGTGGTTAGGAAACAAACATATTAAGGTATTGTTAAAAGTAATAAAAGACAAAGAAAAAAATATATATAATTTGGTCCATCTCCGTTTGATTTACTGTTAGAAGTCAATCTAAAAGTTACATTTACATAATATCAGAAAAGTGAGAAAAGTCTGTGCATATGAAGGTAAAATGACATCTTACAGAAACTAAATGTATTGAGACAAACACCTTTGCCCAGCTACCTTTACATTTCTGAATATATCTAAGAACAACTATAATTTTATGAGGTGGGTAACTTCTACCTACAAATTTTATGTGCAACTGAATCAAGACCATAGGTTTGACACCAACATATATACTTTGAAAGCGAAACAAGTAAATTTCTATTAAGTATCTATTGTGTTAAAACAAATGTTTTGATGACCCTTTTTTTTCCCCTCTTGTTTGCTTTTAAATAAAGTTCCTTACAACAATAAATTGAGATGATATTTTTGTTTGGCTGATTTTCATTTTAAAAGTAAGAAACACGCAGAAAATGCAGAATATATATGGAATTAGCTTTACAACAAAATTGCCCATTTTATTTTTGCTTATGTATTGTAAGACAAAGACATTTTACATACCTACTAATCATAACCCAGGTAGATGGCACAGAAGATTTAAGGGAATTCTTGACTTCTATCAAAAACTGAAACAGAAACATAGTATTCATGTCACAGTTAATTAGGGAGACTACAGAAACATATTCTTCACCTATGAAGAAGTCTGCATGTATCAGAGAAGGCCACAAGCTGACAAAATTCTTTTTTTTTCCCCGACAAAAGCAAGTTAGGATAACCCCGCATCAAAGAGCAGCTCCTTTCCCGAGCTGTTCTCTGTCCTGCTGTGCTGCTGCCACCTCCTCTCTGCCCTTCTAATCCTCCTACCGCTAACACTCTCCTCACCTCCCTCCTAGCAAGCCAAAGAGAGACAAAAAAACAGACCAAAACTAGTAGGTCTTGCTTATGTGCCCCTGACCTGGCACCCAGCTCACCCATGCAGACTACCAGCCACCCACACCAAGGCTGCTCCTCATCAGTGATGACATGTGCTTGGCTGGCCAGTGACTTGTCCTCAGCCGCAGTTCCCCAGGGCACCTCACAAACACAAACTCCAAACCTCAAATGCTAGCACTGTATCTGAAGTACATTATTTCCAATTTAGATCCTCTCGGGTCAGGAAGGGAGGGAACAGGGCAAATCAGTAGTAAGAGTAAAGAGGCTCACAGCAGTGAAAATTATATAATGTGCTTATAGCAGTGCCTTACATGATTCATGTCAGTTAGCTACCATTAGCCTGAGGAGTTAAGATTTGAAAGAACAGAGGCATTCTTGAATAAAAGAATCCAGTTGAAAAATGAATTCCTAGCACAGATTAGATTAATCCAGATCCGCATCACCTTTACAGCAAACCATCAGCCTCTTACCTAACAAAATTCTTCTCTTATAGTCAGTACAATTTAGATAAAACCTTCCCCACATTGACAGCACTGCCAGTAGTCACCTTCAGGTACAAATCAGAAGAAAAATCCCAACATGAGCACAAGATGTAATACATTAGTTCACCAAAGAATACCTGATATGGTGAAAACTGTGAAAATGTATTATATATATTAGATAAAAAGCGTGCAAATGGGTAGAAGCAGAGATCTCCAAAGACCTGAAAGTGAGCAGAGCCCCTAGTACTGTTGCTGTTGTGTAGATATTGCAGCTTTTTCTCAAGTTCATCCCAAGACAATTACCTACACTGTGTTGATAAGGGGGAAGTAAGCAAATCACACCATGTCTACATCTATCCTGGATGCCTGTCTGAACTTGGAGTAGTCTAAATTAATACATCCAGTTCAATCGTCTGCTTTGTTTGTACAGCAAATGAGGAAAAAGCAAGAGATTGCAATGTTCTTCAGACCAGTGAAAACAGCAGCTTTCTCATCCTCTATTTCTTAGCTGTTAGATAAATAATTGTCATATTTAATGAACCTGAACCAAAGCACAACTAGAGCCAGGTACAATGCAAACATTTGCCAAGTATAGCAATTTCTCTCTAGTCCCTGCCTGAAACGCATAGCAGTGCTATCAGTGACTGGACAGCTCTCGGCCCTGTTTAGTCGCTACAATGAATTATGTTAGAGGTTTGGAAACAAATGATAAGATAGATGTGGGTGTAACTCATATTTTGGAAAGAAGGCATATATCTACTGAAGCTTCATCAGAGCTCCAACTCTGTGCCAAAGCTATGTTAACAACCTGAGGGTTGACTCTTAAAATCTGCCTGTGTATTCATAACTATGGGCTTGGGGCACACATAAAGCACTTCATTTAATTTTGCTTCACTCCAAGAAGGTCTTTACTGTCAATACATGTTCTGAGTAGGGAGATACGTAGAAAGTTTCTCTGCAGTTTCTGTCTCTTACAGAACAAGCAGACCATAAACCTGCTCTGCACAAATCTGTCCTTCAGAAGTGTTGAAATGCTACAGCAACTTGAGAAAAATGGCACTATACAAATCTGAAAGAGCTTTTTGCTATACTTTTCTATATTTTTATATATTCTTTTATTCTGCTCATCCTATACAATTCCTTTGCCACCACTTCTCTTTCCCTCATGACTTTTCTTATTCCATTCCCGTATTCTGCAACCCTTCCTCTATTGTTTCTTTTAATGTCTCTGAAACACCCACACCAGATGTAATTAGATAATAGTACCCAAAATCTCTTCAGCTCCTTCTGTGCATGTATCAAGATTGATCTCTGTCTAAAATGATTTCTGAGGTGTTCACTCCTACAAGGCCCCCGCTCTAAAAACCTCTACAGTGAATGTCAGTTTCTAAATATTCTCCAACACAGTTCCCATCTATCTGCCTCTCTTACCCTCTGTTCCATTGAACAGGCCTTTTCTTCTTCCTTCCCGCACAAAGGTGTCTTCATCCTCCTCTTAAACCTTCTCCTCTAAGAGGAACCTTTCAAATCCTGTCTCTTCTCACACAAAACTCTAATACAATTTCGATGCTTCTCTCAGACTCAGCTTCCATGCTGAGAAGTCTACCCAACCCATTAGCTACAAGTTTCCTCCCTGCTCATCCTCACCATTAAAAGGACTATTTTCCTGAGGTGCAAATGCTGTTACATCTAGCTCCTTCATTAATGCTTTCTCTCTCACTTTGGGTATTGCCTTTCTTCCCCTTGCTGTGTCTCTTTCGCCTTCCTTTACCTCCTAGCTCACCAGCCTGACAGGAGGTTGCTACCAGCTTCTTCCATCCTCATCATCACTCTTCTATCCAAACTCTCATTCTGCTTCCTCACTCCTTTTCAGTCTCCAGTTCTATTCTCTAGTCTAGGGGTTATTCCCCAAGATTTCTTCCTCTCAAAATGACAGTGCTGCACAACATTAACTCATTGCCCCTTTCAACTCCCCCCCTCCACCTGGGTGCATCTGTCACCCCTTCTTTTGTGTGCCAGGTTTGTCAGTTCACTGGAGCGCAGCCTGTCCACACTTTCATATCATCTGGCACACAAACGCTCCAGGCTGACCAGTGCTTTTAAGAATTAAAATTAGCAATTTTTTCTTTACATCAGTAAAATAACAGAATAAGACAAAAACAAAAGTGATACTATCAGAATAATGTTATTCAAAGATGTAGAGTGTATTTTCAAATGACCTCAATTTTCATGTAACATGATAATGTATACGTGATTAGACTTCTAGCTTGTCTAAATCTTAAGCTAATTTCCAGACACACGAGGACACAATCATACAAAATAGACACCATATTACCTCTTGACCAGAAACTGTAACATACTCTGCAGAAGGATTTTTTAGCTGTTTACGGATTTCCAGGAGATGTGATTGGATTTTAGACAGCACATCCAAGATTTCCTCCTTTTTCTTTCGGATGACAGGGAAATCTGTAAGGTCTTTGAACAGCTGAGTTTTATCTCCAGACCTATCCACAGAAAATATAAGATAAAATAATAATAAAAGCAAAGATATATTCCCTAATTCTTCTGCAGTTTTATTCATTATTCTCACTTAACACTAGCTTTATTCCTTTCTAAATATAGCTTTTCTGGTATTTGATTGTGTGTATAGCACATGTAGCAACAGCTGCCACAAACATAGCAAAGCTACAGGGTGTCAACATCCTTGTTCACCCCCAAAAAAAGAGATTATTCAAGACTAACCACTATCTCCGTTCCTTCCATTCTGCTCTCGCACTTCATATTTCTTATTCTGTCCCAAACCCTACCACATCTTTTTTATGTCTCAGCTGAACTTGAACCTGTCAGGTTTCTCTGTGCTCTCCCTTGGCCAAGCAGGAGAAGGAAGAAGGGCACAAGACAGACACTTGGTCTATGTTCCTGGAAAGCAATTGCTACCCAACCTGGAATATCGCAAGTGCCGGCAAAATCTTGATCACTATTCATGCAGTGCTCTAGAATTCTGCCAAGCTTGAAGCAAATTTTCATGGGGATGGTAGAGAAAAATCCCTCCCACAAGGCTTTGGCAAAGCAGAACGTCATTCGGAGTTTCTCAGAGTAACTTCCTTCTTTTCTCAAGAAGGGATAAAAGGGAATATGTTTAAATACATGCAAAACACATTCTTTTCTAGTCTCATAATTGTTTTGGCTGTACTATTTCAGCACAGGATTGAAAGCTGGAATAAAAAATGCCACTCAAATGTTTAAAATTGGTTTAAATGTTTAAAATTAAAAGCTATTAAAAGCAAAGTTGTCGTCAAAACCAACAGAAATTTAACTTATTTAAATAAGCATCAGGAAAACAATAAAAAGTAGAGCCATCACCTTCAAGTCAATCCAAAAATATATTTGCATTTTAGAACATGCAGAAAAATATATGAGTTGATTACATAATAACTACGAAATCTATTATTTGGAGGGCAAGCAATTAGCGACCTAAAAGTCATAAAATATGGAGGTAATGAAGTCTTGTGTTGCACCTAGTTCAATACCCTTTTGCCTGAGAGCAAAGCTACATCTGGAACCAGTGACCAGACAGATAACAGAGCTAAATTTTGAGTTCCGATTACATGGACAAAATCATTATATAAGTGACAGTAAAGTCATCACTTTAAAATAAAGTAATAATTTTTAGAAACAATTTTGTGCTAATTAGACCTGTTTCCATGGGAATGAGAGGAAAAAGAGAGCTAGTAGCCAGAAGCTGATTGTGAAGACTCTGTCACTCCCATGTGATAACTGCCTACCAAAAGCTAAAAGTTGACAGTTTCAAAAAAATAAGACAAAACACCAACCCCCCAAAAACCTCTAGAACAGAGAGATTTTTGAAAAGCTCTACAGAATTTTATGAATACATTTCTGCGGCATAAAATTAACACATGATGCAGTGTAGTTAGTATACATGTGTGTGCATGCTTGTGTGTATAAACATACAGAATTTTTCATGTCTGCAAATATATGTATATATGTCTGAAAATGGTTAACACTATGCTAAAGAAAGTTTTTTCCAGCACAAATAACATTGCCGCACAAGTTTAAAACACACAAAGGCCAAGAGACAGGTTTTTCAAAGTCACCTCAAATAAATTTGAATAAAATCCCTGCTTAAAATATGTTGTATTTATACTACTATATCCTCTATTTAAAGTATACTCTAGTCATCATCAACAAAATGATAGAAAAATAATTTTTAAACTAACCTACAGCAAATCTGTTATCATTAAGATAAAGTCTGCTTTGTCATAACCTGCCACAATTATAATTGGATACCACATATCAGCAGAAATCTTGTAATCCCACCTGTCAAACAGGACAAAGCAAATATTTCTACTCTTTTCAACTTCAAAATTAATAGACCTCATGTCTGTATTTGATTCAGGGAGGAATTAATTGACTTTATGTCTGTGAATTTTTCTATCTCAGATGGAAAAATATAAAAAGATCTTAGAAATAAAATAGAAGTTTATTTTTAATTTGCTAGAAAACAACCTGATCCATGACTTTACTGCCTCAGTATAAATATACATTAAACCCTTATATTGCATCTTTCATCAAAGCACTTCTAAGTATATATCAGTAATTATTATCACAGTAATCTTATTACATGTACAGGATCATTCAAGAAAGTTAAATACAACTTGCTCACAGCAGGAAAGCTTAGGAGATCTAAATGCAAAGCTCATGACATTCATTTTGCGTTCAGAACATCCTTTCAACACGTTATATAAACAAAGCTACACTGAAAGGAGACCAAAAACCTGCGAAGTCAAGTACTCATAAAGGTTGACTGTGCAAGTCAAACATAGTTCCCCTGTGCACAGCACCATGAAAGAACCTTTTATTAGATGATTTTATACTATTTCTTCTGAAAGACTTTGACTTTTACTGGCCCCAAGATCCTGCTCTTAAACCCTGTCCATCACAGGCTTTTATACATCTCTCCCTTACAGAACTCACGCTCTTGCTTCATTGTTCTGCATCTTTTCCCTCCTACCTTATTCCTCCTGGGCTTAGAAGTAGGATCTAGGGATAATAATGGAGGCAGTAGTTCTTCAGAAGAAATTGTATATAACAAAATACTTAAAGACATTATGCCTTATAATACATTTTTATTCCAATCTTGCATCCTCTTCTTTTCTGCACCATATTTCATTGGAATAAGAAAAGACAGAATTATGACAACAGGGCATACGAACTCCATACTTTTAGCTCTCCTATACAAGATCAAAAGCACCTGTAATGCCACAGACAGCATCAGGCTAGATACTTGCCTCCACCGTTTAACTCTTAAAAAAAAAAAAAAAAAAAAAAACTGCAGAAAACAACAGTCTGTTTTAACTATAAGGAACTGTATACATATAAATATAAAATCAAAAATATAAAACTAAGATGTATTAAAACAAGATGCATAATTTTTATAATACTGAGTGCATTGTGGCTGAATGCTTATGAGGCATGGAAGATTAATCTGTTTCCTCTACTTACTTGGCTGCTTCTTCATTAAGTATCTTTAAATAATGTTTTACTGGGGTGAGAAGTTCTGGGATTTCCAACAGTGTGTTTTGCAAAAGAGTAGTTTTCACATGAGAATGTATGACTGGAACAAGAGCTTGAATTTCCAATTCCAGACGGGACAGGGTGCTCACTATCAAGAAGAACTCTTGCGTTGAACACTGGGAAGGGAAACAATGTCTGAATCAGTACAATGCATTATATTTTCACTGCATCTTACCACATTGAGAAAGTTAGTAAGACACCCTGATTGTCATTAGGAAACAACTGAGGATAGATGTCTATTATTTACACTACTGGATGAATATATACATGGCAAACAAAATAAAGAGCTAATAATATACACAGAAAATAGGCTGAGCAACTGCAGGAGTCCATGTCTTGTCCATGGCAGGCTGGGCATCTGCCTGCTCTCATCTGCATCCTCAGCTGCAGTTTGGGCAAACAGGTGCTTGGCAAGCCAGGCTAGGGTCAGGGAGAGTTTTGGAACAACACAGAAAGAAAAGAGAAACAACTCAGAAACAGGAGTCCATCAGTCACTGCTTAAAGGACTTGCTGTGGTCAGCTTCAGGCTCTGGCTGATTATACCCAGGTCTATGGGATGAGATGGATCCTATCTAGGGACTTGGATACCTGTATCCAAGTACCTCCACAGGATTGGGCATTTGCACACTTCTTGATAAGAAACTGAGGGTAAGGAACTCACTACTCTGGTCTTCATCTTCCACTTTTTCCTCACTAGAAAAGCATGAAAGAGATTCTCCTCTCTCCTGCACGCAGCTGGCCAGGGTACTACTGAACAGGAATCCCCTAGAGCACTCCTAAGAGCCAAGGGAAATAACTCTCAGCACTTTCACAGTGCTTCCCAGTCTGCTTCCCCGTGCTCACAGAGCAGGATAAACAAATATGGGTTCCTTTACAGCCGCGACTTGGCAGAGACAAATAACTTAGGAACTCTTCTCTCTGTTGTTTTTTTTTTTTTTTTTTTTTTTTTTGGGTGGGAGGGGGTGTTCTGTTTTGTTTCTTTTATAAAACCTTTAATTTTACTTCTAATGCAGCTCAAATATTTTGCTATCAGATTCTTCCTCTCAGAACTAGCAGAGGCTGTTACCTTTGGCTAAATTTCAAGAACTAGCCATCAGGGACAGGGTTTGGCTAGTACTTAACAGCCCTATAACAAAACAAATTGCCTCCTGCTATGTTGCTACCTGCCCCTTTCTACTTTCCCATTGAATACCAATTACCCAAATTCCTCATGCCTCACATGGAAATTGGACAATACCCATTCTCTCTCTGACATTGCTTTTATAGAAGTAAGTTTGCATTTGTACAACACTGCATTTGCATCCCAAATGCAAACCTAGTCCTCTGACACCTTTAACACCTTCAAACCCTGCTGACTTCAGCTGGACTCCAGTACTTTCAAAAGGCTCGGGAAAAATTGTCCATAAATCATTAGGCTGATGTTTTTTTAATAGGTTACTGATTTGCAGAAGCGGTTTGCATTCTGTCTTCTGAATTCCCTTTGACTGATTGACAACACTGAAAAAAAATAAGCTTATTTTCCTCACCTGCCCCAACAACGCAGGGAAGGCAGCAGGACTTACTGTAAGCCACATTTGTCATGGAACCAGCATTTCATAAAGCATATATAATCTTTTATTTCATTATCCCTTATCTTCTCTCCAGAAGTAAAATTGTTTCTTGCTTTCCTTCCCATGCCCTTATACAAGAACCAAAGTAATTCTCCCATCTATTAGGTTGTAGCTAACTCCTCTTTGGCAACTCCTCTTCCCACACACAGAAGCAAGTATTAGGTAAAAAAAAACATCTTGAAATAAACATTACCTCTCCCTCCCCAAAAATGTTAGTCCTGAGATAAGTTGGCTCAGAAATAGCTACTTGCCCTTCAGAACATGAAGACCAGCTGAAACCAACCTTCTGAAAAAGCAGAAAATGGAGAATTTAAGTGCCTCCATTTAAAACCTTAAGTTTTTATTGAAAACAGCACTGTGATCAGTAGTGGAAAGAAAGAAATAAAAATTTTAAGGTTACCTGAAGTGTTCGCTTAGGCTATGAAACAACAAAAAAATCAAACTAAAAACGTTCCCAACTATTTAAAACATATTCTATCACACAGGTTAGTAAATGCATCAGAAATTTTCATAAAGCCAAAGGTTTCTAGATATTCTCCAGCAAACCTGAAACAGAGCCGCACGCCGCAGAACAGACTCATCATTACTGGCCAAGACAGAAACACCTACTAGAAAAATACGCAGTTTAATCATTCTCTGACATTTCAGAAGGTCAGAGAGCTAAGACTATATTCTGAAAGGTTTTGGAAATCAGATCACCATTCCTTCAGATCCATGGAGTTAAATACAGAAAAGACCTATTAAATGGTTTCCCTAACACTGCTCAGTTCTTTTGTATGAGTTTTCTTTTGTCTAGTCTTGGTCTTTTAATATTTTTAATATTCCAAGAAACTACGTGCTTACCACTTCCATTCAGAAACTAATCTACAAAGCACTAAATCACATCACATAGTTTTGTCTGATAGCCCAAATTTTCCTTCCATTAAATTAAACTCAATACCTCCAGTTTTACTCTTTTGTATTACACTAAGTAATTCCACTCCCTCTCTGGTATTAACACCCTTCAGCTATCTCTAAACCTTCTGTTCTCCTTTTAATCATCAATTTAACTAAACTCTAATCTTTTAATCTTTCTTCACAAATCAATCCATTACTCAGCCTCATGAAAACTTTTGTTCTCCCCTGTGCTTGCTGCAATTTATCAACATCTTTCTGATAATCTGGAACTTACTTATATTATCCTATAAAAGCTGTGACACCAAATAAAACAAAATAATGCAGTCGTAAATCTGGCAATAGCATTTGAAGTCAAAGCACACCGGAAAGGTCTGAAAGGCTACACAAAGGATAAATCCAGGCTTGTGCATCAAGTCAAAGTAAAATAGGATACAACTGATTGAACCATCACGATCAAAAGAGAAACTCATGCTTTATTGAAAACAAGTTTGCTGTACACACAGTTCCTAAGAGAGAGTATTAACACATTCCTTGTGCTTATTCAGTCTTACTGTTGCCTCTGGCTTGGTTTTAGTAACACTGCAGGACCTCACATCTAAAATTTAATGGCTCCGCTGTTGAATTCGTTACCTAAGCAAATAGATAACTTGGAACAGATGCATAAAAACAACGCTGAAGAGCGATGCATTCAAGTGGGACTGGTTCAGGTCCTAAGTAACTTTATAGAAGAGACATGTAACTTCATTACAAATTAGAAGCTTGAAAATACAGTAAAATGGTTAACATAAAGCAGGATTACTAGTCTTGCATTCACTAAAAATTCTCATGAGTTTGTTCAATGCTATTTTTAGAAGCTAATTTTGAAACGTCCTTAATGCTACCTACAGCCCCACTGGCACTAGACAAACAGCCTCTGAGCTGCCAGAGGTGCAGATCAGCAGCTTGAGCAGCCGCTTCCCCAGCAGAAGGGAGAATGGCTCAGCTGGAGCATGCAGGACAGGGGCCCGCAGCTGCCAAGCCGAGCAGCCCTGCTCCGTGAGCACCCAAAGCGGACTGACCTTGCCTGCATTGCTGAAATGGTTTCCAGTTCACAGCCAGGGTCCACTAAGCTATAAGTGTTAAAAAAGCAGGGTGGGTGGAAATGTTGCTTGTATTTACCACCCTTTTCCAGATGGAATTTGTACCTTTATGTTTTTAGTATGGTAAGGGCACTATTTTTGGTTTAGGAAAAAATAAGGTATTTCACTTTAAAGTGAAATACCCTTTTTTATGAGATTGTTTATATTAATCAGCTTAAAAGGGAACAATTTGTTCAAATGAGCATTTAGCATTGCAAGTCTAAAAATATCTAAAAATATCTGTGATGTGATTTCTTTAACACAGTACAAACACATCTTATTTCAAGTTACTGGTGCACATACTGGGGTGATGGAAGAAAAAAAAATCGTTGCAAATTGAGACATGTTAGCTGCAGAAAATTTATTTGGAGCATTCTACATGAATAGTAACTCATTTCATGGGAATACATAACGAATAGAGATTTAATGTAACAATAAATGGAAAGACAGCATTTATTTGCTGGAAGTATCATGATGTTAGGGTCCTACGAAGTCACACCAGTTTACCTAATGAAATATCAAACTTATCTTCCAGGGAAAGCACTTTTTTTTCAACATCATTGTGGTGGGTAAGCTCCTTTGAAAAGCTTTAAACGCGTGCTTTAAAGGCAGCACCTTTCCCCTCTGACAGGTTGCAGCAGAACAGTAAGGCCCTCACTGGAAAGCTTAGGAGGCAAATCTTACAAGAGAGCTGGGGACAGCAACCAGCTGCTGTGCAACAACTACTTGTTTCTCTTGGCTCCTGATGTGCAGCAACGGGCTAGGGCCCACTGAGGAAGCCCTTCACAGCCCTGGGGGTATCTTCTGCAGCTGCAGCACTGGTGAGGAGCTCCGAGCTAGGGACACCCTAGGGCTGCAGCAAGAAGCAGAATGCACTGAAATGCCATTTTTTTACATGCCCTGGCAAGGTTTGATTACTGACATCATCCATTGCCTAAGTATTTAATGAAATAGCTTTACTTTAATGTTTTCTATAATTTAAAGCCCTTTTACTACCATGATTCTTGCCCACTGCTTTGGTGACTGAGCTTTTTTCAAAAAATAATATTTACTGAGCAAAGGGTACAAATAAGATAAATACTCACAGATCAAGTCTGTATAAATATTTCTTTTCTAAAACACCATGGCATGAGACCAGCAAGAAATATGAGAATGACCCTGCAGGACATGCTCGTAAAGGCACCGATGGCATGTTTATCCTGGACTGGTTTTCAGAGCAGTTCAAGCACAGGACCTCTGACTGCTCCCCTGCCACGCTACATCCCAAGGAAAGGTAAGGAGCCATCACTGAAACCTAGAGGAAAAGGTAGGATCAGGATCCTGCCACTCTCTTTTTTTCCATCATCCTGTGATGCAGGATGCAAAAAGAAATGTACTGAACTGGCTACAGAAGAGACAGAAACATTGAGCCAATGTGCCTCCCAGCAAAAATCCTCTTCTGCATCATGCTCTATTTAGGCACTATTATTTATTGCTCTTGGCAATTGCCTGTGTCTCAGTCCTGCCTTTCGAGCTGCCCTCTGAATGCTACCAAGAGCTCCCCAAACACCTTCGCGTCAGCCATCCTCTCCTTGCTCCAGCAACAGGCCAGGTCGTCCTGCAGCTGAGAACGCCTGTCAGGAGCTGCAGTTACAGGAACAGAGAAGAAAAGCGAGTCCCGGTATTAATTCCAATCTCCATAGCAACAGAAACATTGTTCTTGTCTCAAAATCATCCCCATGGTCTCTTTTTCAGGCTGGGACAAACTTGGAGCTTGGTAGTGCAACACCCTAGTCATTGTAGACGGCTAGTACCTGATCAGCTGTGTGTTCTCTTGGTTGTTTGGGATACCGAAGCTCGTGAAGGGTATGATGCTACCAAATGAAAATTATCAGTGGACTGATTCTCAAAAGGTAACAGACAGGGAAAATCTACAGTTCCCATAAAGATGTTCTGCCTTGCAAGATCAGTTCCAAAACACAGCACTGCTTTTGCCTTCTTAGATTACTGGCGCCAACCTAGGCCTCACTACATATGTCAGAGATTTCCGAGATTTCCATACCGTATCAAATACTAACATCACTGCAATCTAAAGAGCCTGAAAAATGAAACACTTCTCACATTCACCTATTTCTTCCTACATCTGACACCGGATTAACAAACCTGGATTAGGGTGTATAATCCACCAGATTTGGAACAACTTTAGTTAAGTGCTCACTGTGCTCAGCCAAGAGTTTTGGATTCCTCAGAGGGAATGCAAATTGCAAAAGATGTGAAAGAGGGTAGTGTGAACCTCATTTTGAGCATGTGGGAGATGGACATCTGGAGTTAGCAGAATTGGAAAGGTTCCTTGTAGGAATGGAAATGGCAGCATTCACTGGATATCCTAAAGAAGAACTCATGAAAACCTGTCATGTAGTTTTCTTGAACATATAAATATATTTATACACACTTATATATCTATATATACGCACATATATTTATACACACATACGCAACGCACTGTGCAAGACCTTTTTCCTCAATACTCATTCACTGTCTGGACAACAAAAGCTGTTTCCCTGATTCTGCTTTTGGTTTTTCATTTTAAGGAGACTCTGTCTTTCAGGGACAGTGTCATCTCCTCACAGGCCTGAGGAAATATAGGGATTACTCGGCCATTAGGCACTGTCCACAGCATCCTACAGTGGATAACACACAAGATTTTAGCAAGGGAAGCTAATGCATCAAGAGGAAACTGGATGCCTCAAGCAAGATGCCTCTTCACCACCCCATATGCCCTTCCTAAGGATTCTGCTGGAGCACCTCGCCACTCCTGCAGCTTCTTTCCAACACATTTAACCACACAAGCACATTTTCATGTTATAGTGGCTGCATTGAGACAGACTATATTTTCTCCTTATTCAAGAATCCCAAGAAAGTCCAAGACCTTTCAATGTTTCCACCTACACAGCAGCTGTAGAGCTGAGAAAGACAAAGCACCCTATAGCAGGCAGGGACTCCTCGAGAACCAGGCAGGTAGAGCCTAGCATGAACAAGGCAGCACAAGACAGCAATCCTGTATGAAATGAAGATAGAGCCCTACAATACTTATGTTGGATCATTCAACCTGAAATGAGTAAAACCATTAAAAAGAGAACTAATTCCACTTATTTTGAAATCACAATTGTATCATGTGGATACAGAATATTTCAGCATCTTTAGCATCTTTTCATACACTTCATTATAGCTGAATCTCTGTAACAACTCACTGAAATTCAGAAATCTCTCCACGTGCACAATGCTAATACATTAGAGCCCTAAAACTTATTCAAGAACTGAGTTTCAGACTTTCCAACAGATGAAGCTTTGTGCTATACCATCCAAATAAATTTTAAGTTGACTCTCCTTATATCCACTTATTCTTTTATCTAAAACAAACTGTCAAAATTTCTAAATATAACAGTGAAATAAAAGAACATGAAGTACAGCACAGGTTCTATTAGCACATTAATCTGCTTCAACTAAGAATTGCCAGTGTCTCATTACAAGTAATTCTCTGTAAAATGTGGAAGCGAGATCCAAATTACCAAATTTATAAGCAAATTAACATTCATCTGAAAACAGGTAACTAGAGCCAAGTGGTCTCTCTTGCAAGTGTGATTTTAGGTAAAGATACAGAGAGCGAGGGATTGTTGTAAAGGGAAATGACTGATGGCACGTGGCCCTACTGCATCATCCCATTTCATTTAATTCAGTGACTGAGGCACAAGCATCTTAAAGGAGCCTTTCCTGTTAGCATTAGCAAGACAGCACATCTGTTCTCCACCTAATCGGGCACTTCTTCTAACAACATATCACCAATACAGGTACCTAAGGAAAAATCAGTTTTGTTTTAAAGGAACTTCTATTCCTTCACTGTGCAAGCTTTAGTCTTGCTGATGCTAAGAACAAAACACTTTAAATAAACATGCAAAAGCAATGGAGCTTCATTTAGGAAGAACGACCACATTAAAAAAAAAAAAAAGGTATTTTTCATAATTATTGATATACCTTTTTGTGAAAAACACTGCAGAGTCCTCTCTCTATATCTGGCAGCTTACAAAGAAGATTTTGAATCTGACCAAACACACTGGATTCTGACAGGAGAATTTCAGACACAGCATCAAGACGGGCATTTATGTCACTGCAAAAGAATAATCAAAAGATTAGTAAATAAAATTTTTGTTTCTCTGGAGGCAAGGCTTAAAAAAAATGAACGAAGCCCACATTCTCATCAATATGTAAGTAAAAGAGTTAAGACACGAAACTGTCTAAGTAGGATTTAAAGGACCAAAAACTCTGAACATATTCTGGGGAAAATCAATCCATACCTCACTGTGCCCTTGCTGCGAGCCTTTATGATTGCCTATATGCTGCCCTTGCCTATGATCCATTGCCCTGTAGGGATCAAGAGGAAACAGAGGAAGAACATCATCCCGGAGCTTTCTATGTTCCTAAACACAAGCTACTCCAGGACAATACCACTCCTCATTTTTAAATACCTACATTTAAGTTATTACAACAGACCAGCAATAAGAGACCTATGGCACTGAAGACAGTTCAGCCTAAGAATCCTTAGAACATTCCTGCGCCATATCCAAAGGGAGAATATCAGGCCTCAGTGTGCACTCAGATAAACCCAACAGTGTTTAAGCGCCAGCAGAAACACTACATTTTGCAGGCTCTGCTTAGCAGTCCTGCTAGCCGTCAAGCAGCAAAAATGCCATTTCCTCCAGGAGCACCGTCCAACGCCCCGGTGCCACCAGCACAAAACAGAACACTGCTCTGGCTCTCCTGGGCAGGGTGGCAACCCGCACGCAGCAGGGGCAGAAGGCAGCTGCCATTGGTGCGAGTGCTCCAACACCTGCTGCCATTTTCCGCACAGGAAACATCCCCGGGGTTTAAACCTGCTCCTTGAGATCACATAGCTAGTGTGGGCTGGCGGGGTCACTGGAGATTACGCAGCCAAATAACCAGCAAGCAAGCTGCCGGCACCCACACCACGTACTCCAGGCCGCAGGGCTCTAAGCCCTGTGCAGCGATTGCCGAGGCTCTGCGCTGCGGCTGCCGAACGGAAAGGACACTGAGAAGGGTTAACGTCAGCGAGGAGGAAATCAAATACTAACCAAAGCTAGGCAGCTTTGAAGCTAGCAAATTGTTATGCTGAACTGCAGGGAGGTCACTAAGTACCATCAAGCATGAATCCATTTTAATAGAGAATTTTTTTTTTAAATTGCAATACTAGAGACCTTCGAAGGCTACTCTGCACAAAAGATTATTGTGCTGCAATACACTGCGTTAAACTATAAATGCACATACTTTAAAGAAGAAAATAATCTGTATATTTTATTACAAAAAGCACATGTAAGCAGCAGAATTGTTTCAAAACGCCATCACTCCATCTAGCAGCATGATTTGACCAAGGGAAAAATGACAATACGTAAAATAGATGCCGATATTTAAGAACTCCTCCCTTCAAAGCTTAATCTGCACTTTAATCATCCTCACATATGGCTACAGTACTGTAGCTCCAGTAATCTAAAACTAAGCATCCCCACAGTTCTGCTGCTTTAATCCTACAAATAAGAAAGGGTCAGGAGAACAGCAGCCAGTAGCAAATGACCCATTTTTCCACCTGTAAACAAAACACCCCAAGACTCCTATTTCAAAAGCCAGAAAGTAGAGTCCTGTGAAGAATTATGTACAATTGCATACATACGGGGAAGGCGGGACAGGGGAGAGAAACGCCAAGAATTATCTGGTAACAGATATCAAAGGATGCTTTTGAACTTAATGTTTATACCTCATCCAATAACCACTTTGCCAAACACCACTCTGTTACACTGATCAGACATTAAATTACCTCAAAAGAAACACTGCATTGCACAGTTACTCAGCACATCTGATATACAGTTTGGGGCTTTTAATCATTTGGAAAAAAAAAAAAAAAAAAAGGTTGTATCACTAGAAAATTAGAATCTAACATTGTATAAAGAAACTCAGTTTAGAGAAGAAATGGTCTTGCAATTTATAAACTATTTCATGCTCTATTTAGATTCTCTATCAGTCTGTTCTTTCCCATCAGTATACACCGTCAGCAATTCAAATTTTTTCCAATTTCCCAAACAATTTTCCCTGAGAACAAGCAACATGAAAAGTCAGTCGATTAAAATTAACATTCTGACATCTGCCATGTTTCCCACCTAAGAGGAGTCATTACCATAATGCAAAAATTACTTTTTAGTGTTTTTAAACATTAACAGATTTTTAAAAAATCGGACTCACTATAGAATCTTAGATTCTCGTAGTTTAAGACAACTACTTAAAATTAAATCTTGGGATACCACACCATTTTAATCTACTGACAGGTACTGACAGGCAAACATTACAGCAGATAGGAAAATATTTGAATCCTGAAATAAAAAGTATTTTGACATTATCACAGGCAGCTGGTAGGAACTTGTTGCAGTTCAATCCTGATATATGAAGATTAATTTAAAGTAAAACAAACAAACAAAAAAAGCTTGCTGTCTTAAACTAAATGGCACACTAACAAACAGCAATCCTAACAGATCTGCTTAGATCTCTGTATTACAATGGCAAAAACATAACATTTTTAGATGTGACAACTGCTCATTGTATTTAAAGCATAGTAAGTTTGATTATATAAAAAACTACATATTTTATACAAGTTAAATATTCTCAAGACAAACTTATCAGAAATCTCACACTAAATGCTGAAAATACAGGTTTGTGCATTGTAACAAGGATATAGATCAAGTACAGTGAATGCAAGATATTGAAACTCATTTTAATAGCTCTGTTTAGAGATCAAAGTAATAAATAAAACTACCAGTCACAGGAATTTAATACCTAAGAAATATGAAGAAGATTCAAAACACCAAATGTGGTTATCCAAACCAAAGCCTAGCAACCTCCCTCGTAACTACATCATTCAATTCAAGAAAACACATGCCTTCCAAGTCGGGAAATCTCCAGCAGGTAGCAGAGGGGTGAGGATACCAGTTGTGCTCAGGGAAGCCCCTCAGCAGCAAAGTGCTAAAAACTCCTCAGGGGGAAGCAACTCTACCCATGTGTCTCATTCTCATGCTCCCTGTGCCTCTGATACAGGCTACTTTCAAACACTACACAACATCAAGGCTACAAATAGTTCTGTTGCTTTACATTTTCTCTTATTTATACATTTTGCCTTCTCCTTGATCCTTCTTCAGAACATAGCTAGTGGAACAAAATTTCATAGTAGTTTATGATGTTAGAGTACAAGATACTACCCTCCTGCTTTAAAACCAGGTTCTCTCCTAAAGAGCAATTGCTGCTATCAAAACTCAAACCCCTGGTGAACTACCACTACGGAATCAGTTAACTAGAGGTGGGTTTTTGTCTTTGTGAGTATCTTTTTGTTTATCTGTTTGCCTTTAAACAGGCTATCTCTGGCTTTCTATTTAACACGGTTCTTTTCAGCATGTGGGTATCTTTACGAGGTAATTTTTGAACGGTTAAGCTGTTCAGTGACCAGTGCAGTTATACGCATTTGCAAGAATTTAAAAAGGGTAAAAAAAGTGTAATCATCTGGTAATTATTGTGGTGAAATTTAAATGAAACTTAACAAATAAACATCCTTCTCGATCTGTTTGCTTAGTACTCCTTGCCCTTTACAGAGGTCCAATTTTCCCCTAAATAAACACGCAGCCACAAGAAGACAATATTCTTGAACAGATCTCCAAAAGTGATATACAAGTTCTGCAAACTGTGTCTTCACATCTGTTAGAAGAATGCATCAAATATGCAAATGGCAATCAAATGCTTTTGTTTATGCTAACACACAATATATTTCAGCCATTTGTGCCCAAAACGGGACCAGTTAGCTACTTCAGCCTACATGAATGAATGCCTGATTACTACATTTATACAGTTAGCAGCAGCATACAATGGTACCAAAGCTCACTGAGCAAAATCAATGAATACATGTGATGATGATACATTTTTTTCTTCTCCTACAATAATTTGGAGATTTCAGGCATAAGCTATTTCCCGCGCTTGTGCATTTTATATTGGCATTAATGATGTAAAATACTTATGCCTAGGAAGAAAAATTACCCCATCATGTTCTACTGTGTGATCAATGAATTTTATTTCTTCGTCACCCCTGCAAAAAAAAGAAATCCTAATCTATCTCTGGATGCAGATGGTAACATATAGCAACCAACTGGGGTCCGAATTAACAGTGGTTCCTTTAAAGACAAGCTTAGGTAGCTTCTTCTAATGTCCAGATGTCTTTTAGTTATGTGAACAAAGACAAAGTCAAGCTTCAAAGACTTACCTTTAGGGCTCTACTTTGTGTAGTACAGAAGTATATATATCATGGGACCCAACATATACAAAGTGGGAGGAATTAGGTCACTCTATTCTTATATTAGGAGAGACGCACAATTTCCAATGTTACTTACAAAAAAATCCCTCTTCTTTCCAATTCTATATTGAAAAGAAATAAATAAAAGTATCTTGCACTAGGAACACCAATTTCACTCTTCCTCCTCTCAATGCTAGAGAAGGAATTGTCTACAATACTGGAATGGCTAAAGCTGTGATCGCTCCATGCAAACTACGTTTAGACAGTAAGAAAGAAATAATCATCATCATCCTACAAGGCTCCGATTCAACCTCAGTAAAAGCACCATGCATAGTTCTGGTCATGTTCCAAGAAAAAGAAATTTAAATTGGAAAATATAGGACAATACAAAGGTTACTAGAAAAATCGAGCAAATTGAAATCTTTGCTTTTGAAACATAATTGAGCATTTGGTTTGCTTAGAATGGAGAAAAAGGTTAAAAGGTTGTTTGTCAACTCTATAAATGTATGCAGTTTTTTCCCTTGTTTGACACATAAGCATCAGCTAACTAAAAAGGGAAAAAAAAAGGAGAGGGAGGAGTGGGGAAAACAAGCAAATTTTATCACAAATGCACACATGAAATGCACACACTGAGATTTCCAACTGCTAACTTCCTAGAACCTATTCCTGCAAGCAATGG
Source organism: Crypturellus undulatus (assembly GCA_013389825.1). Taxonomy (NCBI): domain Eukaryota; kingdom Metazoa; phylum Chordata; class Aves; order Tinamiformes; family Tinamidae; genus Crypturellus; species Crypturellus undulatus. Next base: position 69,818 of record VWPW01004739.1, on the reverse strand, counting down.
GTCTTGGAGACGAGTGTGGAACTGCATCCCAGGAGAGCAGGGCCATACTGAGAGGACACATGTGGGTCTGGAAACACCAGCTCCTCCTAAAGAGCTTCAAGTGTTTGATTCGCTGATATCCCCTCGGGGCACCCAGAAATAGCAGCTGGACGCTTCATGTTCTGGAGTACTACTGAAAACAAGCTACTTCCCTGCTGCAGCCAGAGGGAAGGAGGGGAGCTGCTTCAGTCCCGCTGCGGCAGTGGCCTGGGAAAGCACTCTGTGACTGGCCCAGGTCACACACACGGCGCCCATCCCCCTGGCCCGGGGTCACACACACGGAGCGAGGATGGGCTCTTGGCCCTGGGGCCGCAGTGAGTGCTGCTCACTGCCACGCAACCACCTCCCTGTGGCGGTGGAGGCACAAAACGTTGGTGAAGCCTTCGCTCTCTTCTCTCTTCCTGCAACTCTGTGCTCTGAGCTTAATCTAGCCCAGCACAGGTGTTCTGGGGTCTGCTCTATGCCCGATTAGCTACTTCAACCCGTAAACACCTTCAAGAAAGTGGACACTGCTCCAAAGGGGCAACCAGAGCACTCTGCAAACAGATACGCCCGCATGTCATATAAAGGCCAAACACATTATCACTTCTGTGCCTACCCAGCCCAGCCTACCCAGCCTTTTCACATAATAATAGCAGATTTGAGATTATTTTCCATTTAAATAACAAATTCTCTACCTTCACCTTGGCTACAGAGTTGAAAATGCTACTTCATGCTCTCTGCCCACTGATAGGCAAGAGAGATTCTACCTTTCTAGTAGAAAGGCAAAAAAAAAAAAAAAAAAAAAAAACATACAAAAACAAAANAAAAAAAAAAAAAAAAAACATGCAAAAACAAAAAGAAAACCAAGCCCAAAGCTGGCCCAAATTAATGGCTAGGGAAAAGATGCGGTGTCACTTCAACAGATACTTGCCCTGTTTGAACCAGCAGTGGCACTTGACTTAGGAAACAGGATGGGGAGATGCAGGCATTGAGGACAGGAGGGAGCAACCATGGGCATAAGAGAGAAACAGGAAAAGACACATTTTTACTGAGAAACGGTTTTCAGACAGTCCATGTGTAGAAGAACAACTTTTTTATATTTTCCTACACTATAGCTATAAAGCAACACACTCACTGTATACAACCACAAAGCAAATGAAAACATGTTAACCAGGTGGTAGTCCTGCAATATTCTTATCTTTCTTTTCCTGTGGCTATCCAAAAAGTCCTAAATGCTTCATGTTAACTTAAGAAATTCTGGAATTCATGTATATTTTGCATTAGAAAAAATAAAAACTTTTCCATGTTGCACACTTGTGTGTTTCCTGAGACCTCAGGCTATCAAATATAATAATATAAGTCTTTTCTCCTGATGAAGGCCCTTGGCCTTATAAGGCAAAAGCATGTTTTATTCAGTTAAAATCTACCTACCAACTCTTTTTCTTTCCATTGCCCTTACAGAAGTTAGGCAAAAGAGGAACTCAATGGAATTCACATTTCAACAGCAAGACAGACAAGCTAAGGTAACTGTCATATTTTATACAAACACCCATAACAAACCACCCAATTCCTCAAAAGAAATACATTTTAACCTCTGCCATCTTTGCATAACAAGGTGAATAAATGAGAACATTGCACCTTCCTCAATTGAGACATTTTTTATTTATTTATTTATTTTTAAGATTGCACATACAAATGTTTCCAACCTCTTCCTGGAAACTCAAAATATGTAACACCACTGATGACCTAATGGATATCTTCCAATTTGCCCAAAATAAAATCTCTGTCCAGATTTTACTTCTTAGTTGAACCTGGTATATTGTTTCTCCCCTGGAAATCTAGTCATCATCCCAAGCCATTTTCTGCTACCACATATAAAGTGGTAATTGCCCCCTCTCACTTTTTGATGCACCAAGGGAAATACACCCACCCACTGGCTGGAAAACATGTAAGAAATGTTACTTCCACTGCGAATGTCACTCCAAGCGGCCCAGATGAACTGCCATTACCGAATGCTCCCTAAGTGCATCTGTGTGCATTACTGAAAACAATACTGCCAAAAGACTGAGGCACTTAAGCACACGAAATTACAACTTATAGTCAGAACAGGAGACACATTACACAGAAACAAAGTATCTTTTTAGCTCCAGCTAAGGAGTATTATTACACTTAACCATAGAATTTCCTTCCATAAGAGAAATAAGGCTCACAAAGGAAAGGATCAATTCCCTAATGATAACACAGAGCAGAAGGGCAAAAGGAAGAAGCAAAACCACAAACTTCTACAACCGTTTTTTTGTTTTGTTTTGTTTTTGTGGAGACCAAGAGCTTAAGTTAAATTTACTAACAAACAGCAGAAACCTTCAGTCTCCCAAGGCAGCTCTCCATCCCCTGTGACCGGCTAAGGACTCTCTCTGTTTTATTGGTGCCCCCTCTTTCACTTCAAGGTCACCTGAAAAAATGATGAGATCTTCTTCTTCCAGACGCCACCCCCAGGGTGTTCCTGGGTTTGAGCACACTCTGGGCACTCGCTCTCTCCACTGACAACGTCACCAAAACAGCTCCCAAAAGGCTGCAGGGTCCTGCAGCCCCCCCAATTTGGAAAGGAACCAAGTTTCCAAACTGTGTAAGTAAAAGCAAAAGAAGTTGTCAAGTCTTCTTGTGCAATACATGCTACTGTTGGAAGGAAAGAGAGGGAGAACTGAAGTTACATATTAAATCCCTGCTGGAAACTGCACCATGATACTTTCTAACTAAATAGCCCTGGTTCACTAATATAGTGCTGTAACATATTAAAACTAGTCAAGGTAAAAATATGCTTCCATATAGAAATATTCACTAATTATCAACAACAGTAAGAAGTTGAACATTAGAAAAGCTCCCTGTTCATCAAAAACCTGCCTTTTAGCAAACCAAATCCAAATGCAAAACAGAGGGAAATAAACTATTCTGGCTAGCCAAACCAGGAGGAATTTCTTTACGAACAGCTGAAGGGAACAACACAACAACTGAGCAAATTCTTCATCAACAGTTCAAGGAATGCACGTTCCCTGAGACACATGCAAAAATTTAAAATACAGGCAACAAACACCACATAGAAAGCCTCCAATGCTGTTACATATTCAAGACGCCATTAAAGACTGCAAAGAGAAATTAGAAAAGAGATTGTTCCAAGCTGGAGCATGATGGCTATTACAAAATAAATTATTTCTAATGCATTACATAACAAACACAGCTCAATATGCAAGAGTGAGCAAACAATTAACACATTTCAAAACTAATAAAAGGAAATAACTCTCATATGCCACAGAAGGCACGCAGCAGTAAGAGAAACATCCACAACTGCTTTAGAACAAATAAAAGGGATTAATAACAGATTAATAGCATGTAACTGCTCCTGTGGCAAGACGGACATCAAGCACTGACTGGCAAGGCTCAGAATAAAACCCTGTCCACAAGGTCATCCCCAACCACTGCCAGGAGGAGGACACCAGATCAGACTGCGACCCAGGTTCTGCAGAGCAGCTTCTAACTTGCTCCAGCACTACTGTTGCTGAACTCCTTAGATGCTCTATGGCCAGAGAGGTCTAACTCTTGCGGACCTGGGCACACAACCACCACATCTTCTATCATTTCACTTCATCACTAAACTCTGCCATGGTTTTCAGACACTGGAGAAAAATGCCCAGATTCAAAATTTTAAAATTTATCAATTTAATAAAAGGAAATAAAAGAAATATTTCACCTGCATTTCATAAGAGGCTGGGTTACCCATTTCCTCAGTCTCCGACGTCCAAAGGAAGTTTTAGTATGATTCAAGACCCAGAGTAGGCTTCCTTTTGTTTTCATATCAGTCTAAAATAATAAAAATAGCCTTGGAATTTGTAAGTGAACAATCAATCACGTACCTATAGGATCTCCACAATACTATTAAAACATTCTGTTTAAGCTTTAAGATATTGCAACTACAACATGTTCCTCTACTCATCTCTTTTTCCCCCACAAGTAATGCCTTATGTAAGTATCTTCAACTGTCAGGAGATGCTTGGGCACATTCCTATTCTAGCCAGAAAATGTTTTCAGAAAATAACTGGAATAGATTCCACAAGTTAAATTAAATTTATGCAGAAACCAGCAGCACAGAAGAAAACAAACCTGACTGCAGTCAGATAACTCGACTGCAGATGCTCAATAATTTCCAAATTTTAGGAAAGCTTTTTGCTAGTCGAAGTGCAGTAACAGTCCTAATTCATACTAAAAGCCAGTAGAGATTAACTGTCATTTATGCAACTGAGAAAGCATTCCTCCTCCAGTTTGAGCCCACCTAAAATAATTTAGACTTTCTGAGTTAGATTTTCAAGCTAACTTAATTAACTTCACTGGGAACAATATGTCAAACAGCTCTGGAAATAATACTATGCGTTAATAAATTGTTATACTTGTCCTTACCTGATTCTGTAAAATTTCAAGATTTTTCATTGTTGTCGCATTAATTGTCATGTATTCAGTTTCACTTGACAACCGTTTGAAATTACTGGGGAGGGGGAAGAAATGCAAATGTTAGATTTTAACTATGGGAACAGACATAACAGTGGAACAGTATCACGTCTCTCACATTAGAGAACTCATCAACTATCTGAACCAAAAAGAAATTAAGAAAGAAATCAGAATCTATTAACATAAATAAAACAACTGAACACTAATAATGTCATTTATTTTCCTGTTTGGGAAAATGAGATTTGACGAATCACTTGCTCAACCTTCTACAATGACTCCGAGAAAGTTCACAATAAAATCCATCTCTCTCGTCATCTTCTAACCCTGACCCACTAAGTGGTTAAGGCAGCGTCCCTTCTTCAGTCGATGAAGCGGTTGAAGCAGCACACACTTTCCATGGTGTTACAATCACTGTAATTACTGTATCAGAATCACAGCACAGATTAAGAATTCAAACTTCTAGAGTCAAGCAGATCTTAATATAACTCAAAAGAGCATACACATACATTGACATACATATATTCTACAACCAAAAATAAACAGTTCATTAGTGTAATTATTGAGGAAAATAAAAATAGGGTCTATTTAAACTATTTTTTCTATCTTTGCTATGACATAACCATGACCAAAATGTCTTGACTTTTTGACATTAGCTAACAGAACAGGAGAAGACAAAGCTGTGTTTTCTGTATATAGCTAAAGCAAAACACAGTATAGAACCAAGCTTAATAAAACAATGGTATTAGATGTGAAAATTTTCTCAGGCTCAGACATACACATGTGCTAGCTGGGACAGGAAAGGGAAGTACAAGATAGTCACTAAATGATTCTGACAAATCAAGCCATGATTGTCTAGGTTAATCATACTGCTGACTGCTCTTTGCACAAAATCTAGGACGCTCTTCAGTTGTCTTGAAACTGAAAAGAAGAAGTCATTCTGAAAAGAATGACTTGCTGGGTAGGATTTAGAACTGTTTTCTTGACTTTTTATATACATATATATGTGTGTGTGTGTGTGTGTGTGTGTGTGTGTGTGTGTGTGTGTGTGTATATCTCAAGGCACTGGACAATGAGGTTGCTAGGCCAAGGCTGCTCAAGTTTTTGTTAGGCACACAACTGCATTGCTACTGTATGGAAAAAGATAAACACAGAAATATGAAATATTCAGACTAAAGTTACTTGTTCACACTGCATGCAGTTGTCTAGACCTGCTAGTTTTGTTTCGGAATAATGGGTCAAATTTTGTGCTGAAATTAAACAAAAAACTCAGAAGAGTGCCCTCATGAAGTTCTGAAATAGTTTGAGTGTATGCAGCATGAGGTTAGACACCACCATCCTGCACTAGCGTCTCATCCCTAAAACCAGCCGAGCTGACCTGCAAAACACAGCTTCTGAGGCTAAAGCAGCAGGACTTTCCAAAGCACACAATACTATAAGCAACAAAACAATATTCTCTTGTATTATCTTTGGTCACACCTGCTAGGGTGGCAAAGATTAAACAGGAATGATCTCTTCTTGTCTCTGAATCCTTGTAACCAATACTGAATCCTGCTCACCCTTCCAAAGCACCTCCACAACCTCTAGGACTTACCCAACTCAAGAGTCTCCTTTGTTGCTGCATTTTGATTTGCCACTACTCAATTCTGCCATGTCTTAAACCCAGCTGGGTCAGAACTATGTCTTTTTTAACTTCTTCCTGAAAGCATAAGAGATGCTTTTGGCTATTTCTATCAACTCTGAATTATCCATGAGTGAGTTCCAAGTTCATGAGTTTACTGTCTTGATGCTCTTCAGCTAGCTGAAGCTCAGTGCTTCAGAGCACTTAACCCAGAACATTCTCCTTCACAGCAAGCTCACTCCCTGATGACATTTAAAGACAGCTATCTCTGCTCCACAGCAAAATCTTGTTTACTTGTCTCTCAAAAGCAAATATGTTAATGCTTCTAACAACACAAAGCATATACGCTTTATACTATCCAGGTGTTTATTTTCTCTGGGTTACTCCACCTTGCTATTAACCTTAATAGAGAGCTCAGAGTGTGTGAATAGCAGCCAAAATCAACTGCAGACAATTCTAGATGTCACAGCACACAGCTTGTTTTGCTTCCCACACCTTCATTCTCCTTCAGTTTCAGTGAGGCCTTGATAAAAGTGTGGGGGAAAAAAAAAAGATTTTTTATAGGGAATTTTGGGACTGAAATAGAATGAGAAGTCTCAAAGTAAGTATTAAGCTGGTGGTGGTTTTGCAGCATGGGTATCAACAAAAATCCTTGCAAGAAATCAAAATGTGCTGCTACCAGACAACCTCTGCATTAGTGAAAATGACCCTTCAAAATCACTTCTCCTACAGCACAAGACAGTAATTCCTTTTACAGATAACAAAGGTGTGTCCTGAGCTACAAAGAATAGGCTCACAACTCTCAGTTACTTTAACAGCACAAAATGATGGAACTAGCTGGTAATTCCATCACTGAGGAGTAAGCCAAGGTAGGATCCTGCCATCTGGACTGAGAAAATGAAAAGAGGAAAATACATGTGTCTAGTAAGATTTAGGAAACATTTGGGAAATACCTACGAGAATGTGGGGTTTTACTCCTGAATTTTTTTTTAAGAGTAAAAGCATACTTGAAGATGGATATTAAGAGGTTATTATGATTGCTTTAGGACAGTAACCTCCATCCTCAGACTTTGATTCTTACATGTTGTCTGCAAAACTGTATCTTCTTGGCCATTCTGCCTCCTAACAGGCTTACAGTGGAGGATATTTTTCATGCTCTTCCCATTACTGTCTCCACCAGAGATTTTATGCATAATTTTGCTGTCACGAACCCATCATAAATCAATGCAAGTTATTCAGATAAATAGTTTCCAACTATTTTAATTTTGTTAATCTCCGAGAAACTTTCCAGTGAAGCTGAGGGCACTCTGTTGAGAGCCTGCTAAGCAGCAGATTTTCTTTGCTCAATTACCTTTTACAGATCTCTAGAGTCCATATCCTACTGACTTCTAAGGGTGCATGAACCACAAAACAAAATTATGTATTTAGACAAGAACTGCAGGAATCTACACTTAGCTATAAGGAATCCATTTCTCAGAAACAGTAGTTTTAGGTATGAAAGACTTTTACTGATGTCTAGGTAGTCCAGGCTTGAGGTCCTTCCCCATGTTTTTTATTTAATTAATCAGACTTTTAAATTCATTCATGAATGTTGTCTCAGGGCTAGAATTCCTGAGCTGGATTCCTCATGTGATGGGAGCCCAGAAACTCCAAGAGTTTTATCCTAGATTACTTTTCTCCTGTTACACCACTGAGCTACCCCCTCCACCTAAACGCCTGTCCTCCTCGGGGCTGCCTTCCTCGCATGCAGCCTTAGCCCTTAAATGAGCTCCAAACTTCTGCAGCACAAGAGGCTCCATCTGCCACCCTTATTCTGGGTCTCGAATTAGAAAGTAAACCCTAAGCTGGGCACCTTTACTTAGGGCTTAAAACCATATTCTCCTTTTTCTGGCCCCTAGGGTGCTAAGCTGACATGGAAACCTCCCAGGATTATTTCAGTACTGCCTTTCCATGCTCAGCCATTTCGGAAGCTTTTAATAGTGCTCAAACTTTTAAGAACTGAAAATACCATCTCTCTTTTGTCTCCATATACTGGAAACCATCCGGATAAAAAAAATTACCGTGAGGCATTTCCCAGCAACTGTTGGGCAACAGATGATTTTCAAGCAAAACTGGGTGTACATGCTTCTTGTTAAAAGTCTAAATTACTAAAGGCTCCTAGAATACACACTGATAAAAATTGAAATTCATTAGAAAAGATTTACTGAGCTGAAAGTTCCCTTGTAGCCTAGCCATCACCAAGGTCCTACAGTGACAGAACTCCTTTATTTAATCTGGTTTTATTTGGAATCTTAAAGCTGGATTTAAGCACTTTCATTTGAATAATAAAACCAAATGAGAAGGATCCTTCATCACGTCTATGATGCTTCATGATTTTTCTTATTAATCTAAACTAGAAATTAATTCATTTGGGAGAAAGGTTATTATTTGGGGAAGGTATGTGACTGCTATAAGGATTTTTTTATTATTATTACTATTATGATCAAGCAGGGCTTTTTCATCAGGACATATGTCACTTGCATCAGTGAAGTTCTCAGCAACTGAAAAGTATCTCAACTCCAACTTCACTCTCACTGATTCATCCGTATATGCTCACTGATCTGAATACTCCTGAGAATTTTAGGTTGCATTTCAGTACAGTGCAAGTGTTTCACCTTTGGGATCACAGAGAAACCTAGAATCTGACACCTTTTGCTTAAAGACTTCCCCTTTTAAGGACTTGCATACTATTTCACTGACATCAGAAAAACCATTAAAGCTGACTTTGGCTTACTGTTTTCATATATGTAACACACTAAAAATTACAAGCAGAATTCAAGAACTTATCATAGCCAAAGCAGTAAAGGCTTCAGAAATAAATATAGCAGAATTCAAGCCCCTGAATACAGGGACTGAGTTTCTTAATAGCATATCACCAAGGTACCAAAAAGTTAATTGCCTTTCCTCTCAGATGCTCTTCTTGCTCACAGATTTATATCAAATCTATTAAACAACCTCCAGCAGGTAAATGTTCACTGTGAGATTTTGTGATTCCCAGTCTGCAAGCATACTTGACTTTGGGCTGCACCTATTACAAATGCCAGTTGTTACCTAAACCCTCAAGTAGAGATGTTGCTCCTCTGCTACCCGATGAACTCTACATGAAACAAAAATTTTGCATTTTCCCCCACACCTCACTGCACTGAGCAACTGCACATAAGTGATCTGTAAATGCAACGAGGGAAGGGACTTTGCTTTGAAATCCACTTTCTTCTTCAGATTTCTCCATATACACCTCCCACCTAACTACCCAACTATTTCTCATAACTCTTGCAAGAGGATGAACTAAAAGACCACATATTAGAGTGCTCCTTGAGAGACAATGAAGGGGTAGGCTTAAAAAATGCCAGGGAATTTTTTCCTTTCAAAGAACCTATGATTTCACAGAAGTTTCTGCTAGCATTTTAATGATACTGGTGGATGGGAAGAGAATTGGGGGAGAAAAGCCATTCAAAAAATTCCAGAATTTTCAAATATTTCAGCAGATATCTGAAAAGTGAGCAGTCACTTTTTAATACAGTTGCATTAAAAAAAAAACAACTCAATGGAGAAACCCATAAAAATGAGGTTTGGTACTGTAAGCATCTTATTTAGCATCTGAATTATCTACAGCTGAAAAAATATTCATAGATTTCTTGTTCGCAGTCAGGCTTACTTTGTTAAAGTTGACCTGAGCATAGGACAGAGGAATACTGAGTCAGCCAAGAGAATATTTTGCACAAGACCCATTACAAATAAAGCTGATTTTAATAAAACATTTAACAAACCTTAATGGCATTTTTAAACCTATGCCAAGTAGTATAATCATCCATTATAATTGTGCAGAATAGTTTGAGTAGGTATATCTTTCCATTTTCTTTGAACACATCTGCATAGCTTTCGGTTTTAGTAGGAATTTAGTACCCATCTGCACATATCTAATAACCTCAACAGTTCACGCTACTTCAGGGAATACAAGTTTTTTTCCATGACTATGTGTTTTTTAAGTAACTTTATGCAAGTAGTAAAGGCCTTTCCAGAGCCTTTTTCTACTGACGGCTCCCCCATCCCTAGGTACCACTGAATCAAACCAAGGAATTTTTCTAAGGGCCAAGGTGTTGCACAGATCTGTTCTCATTTTAATTGGTAACTTGACTCACTGACTCAAACACACCTGCTGAGTACTGTTTGAGCATGACAGCACATTAGCATTTATACTTGCTTCCAGAGCTAAAGAAAATGATTCACACACCTCTGCAGCAAAATAAAATAACATCTGCAAAGCTAAATTACAGCAGAAAGATCTTCAAAAAAGCAACTGTCCCAAATTTTGGTCACAAAATAAAACAGAAGCTGAAGCTAGAATATGATAACTGGGATATAATAACAAACTTCCTACAGTTTTTGCACTTTGTTTTTAATAACCTGGGGCAGTAGTGCAAGTTCATTTATATTACTGATGGCAATGACCAGAAGAAGAAACAGTCTAAAGATTTTCAATAAGCACTACTTAAGTTAGTTAAAGTTAAAAAGCACTCGATTCTTTTGGTTCTCAGTATGAGGTTAAAATTAAAGAATCATTTTTGCAAGAAGTATGTGTATCACTTTAGCAGGTGGGCCCACTTCACTGACAGGAGATTGCTGGAAGTTACAAGATGGTTCCAGGTATGCTATTTTGTGCTGGAGATTTATGTAAGGCAATTTACCTTGGATTGTAAAGCATCTTTTCCAAATTAAATTCTTTGAGGTATGCAATTACTGCTGCCAGAGAACAAACAACAGGTTTATCCAAGCTTAATATTACAGATAGTTTTTTAGAACCTAAAAAAAAAAAAAAAAAAAAAAAAAATAAAAATACNAACACAATTTGTTTTTCAATTCAATTAAATATAAATCAGACCTACATTATGTGTACAGTGTTCTGCTGTCCATAAACCAGCAAAAAGGGAGCTTACAAAGTAACACTTACGGATACAAAGAATGTAGATCATTACATTATGAAATGTAAAATATTGCTCTCCACAGGCTTTTCCTCATAAAAGTGACAGATTTTTGGCATAAGTAATTTCTAAACATACAAACTAAGAACTGGATTCTGAAATCACCATTATGGCTGGCAACATCTATGGTAATTAAGAGGAACAAACACGCCTTAAGCACATGTACTGATAATTTAGCTATCTCAGTCCGACTGCAGATTATTGTTCTATCTTTACAGGACAGTTATTTAGATCTGACAGTGTTTCTCTTCAGTACCCTAACACTGTCCCTGCTTCAGCTCCAGCAGTAGGAAAACTCATTCCACAATAATTCAACACTCCAGGGTGGTGGTTTACAAACTTAAAGGTTTGGTCAATCCTTAATGGAACGAATAAAAATTAGCCCCCCAAACAAAATAAACTGGGACAAACACAGAAATTCCTTTTAAAGCTGCTGCTCCATTCTTAGAGTATTAAATCATACAGGAATTGAAGAATGATTTCAGATGTTGCATATTTTCCCTCGCTTGCTACACAACGTGAAGGTCTTTCCACAGCCTTTTGGGACACATGTTTCAAAGATACTCTGAATGACATACCTGTCATCTCAGGCATTTCTCTCGCATAAAAATCAGTAATCAGCTGAAAAGCATGGTTGTATTCAAAATGGTGGTTTTCCATCCTTTCTATTCGAATTCTGTCATCTCGTAACCTGACAAGAAAGAAAAAGAAAAAAAAGAAAAAAAAAAGATTGAAAGATTAGCCTTTAAAACTTATGCTCCTCTCTTGAAAAGTACTTAGATGGTGCCAAAGTGGTCTTCTTCCTTTTCACTTTATATCATAAAGAAGAGAATGTGTAAAGAATGAAGAGATCAACTACTGGGTTAGGCTGAATGTTTCTAAGCCTAAATAAATAAATGAGAGAGAAAAAGCAAGCAAGCAAGAGCAAACAAGCCTGAAAGGCACCTCAAGAGCTTGTCTAGTAAAGCTGCATGGTTATTTAGGCAGTTGCATCAATCCTGATAATTATTTACTTATCTGTTCTTAAACTCCTATGATGGTGATTAAGCAATCCTGCTAGGAAACTTATTACCATATTTAATTATTCTTAAGGGGTTTTTCTCTTGCTGTAGCATTTGTTGCAACTGTAACCATTGACATCTTTTCCCATGTACAGCATAAAGTATTTGTCTTCCTTAAAGCATTTGAACTGTCTTCCATATCCTGTGCTAAAGGGCTCTGTTTCTTTTCACCTTTTTGCAGAGATCGTATTCTAGGTCTCTGAGCATTCCCACCCTTGCTCTCCCACTCCACTTCACTTACCAGTATCTCGGAGGTTTCTGAACATTAAAGCAGAGCTCTTAAGTGTTACCCTCAGTCGAGTGAAAGGAGTTTTTTCAAACAACATGACATCGATGACTTCTGATCAGCATTTTAAACACACATTTCTGCAAAACTGCTCCTTGTATACTGCTCGCTATTCTATATTTACCGTGTTTCTGTCATACTGCTTGTCCACTTCATCAAGCCTGTTTGGAATGATAACCGTGTCCTCCCAAAACACCCACAGTTCCCCCCAGCAAATGCAGTCAGTGCACACTGCTCCTCACAAAGCCACGAGCTCTATTCAACACATCCTTCCAGTCTGACAGCAAGTAACTGAGCACTGCTCCATGACAAGAGTCCAAGCACTTCTGCAATGTTAGAATTTTATTCATACACTTTCATGTGGTCCTTGCTACCAGAGCCTCCTTACACAAGATGATGGCAAAATACTTACTCATTGCAATTTTCTTGGCACAACCTTATGTGTTGCGGAATTGACGAGGGCTTTTCTTAATGCTCATATTGCTATTAATACACTATGACAATGTTTTCTGAATACCTGTGCAGCAGAGAGTAGCAGTACAATACAATCCCTGATCATTTAGGTAGTGGAAAGCCATTCACTGAGTTCATATAACAACTAGTACATCCCAAATGCCAAAACCTCAGGCAGAAGAATATGGGGGGTGGGCAGAGGAAGGATGGGGTTCACAAGATATAACCTTTCCACAGAGGTTGCTTTTTAAAAATCACTCACCAAAATCAAAACTGGCTGCCACAGTATCAATGCTGCATTAACAGCTGTAAAAATTATATTCTCAGGTTGGTTTAAAAAATATATACCTAAAGATATGTGTATGTATATATAGACACACACACACCTGCATATGGAACATATATATGGAACCTTGAGCAAAAATACATACTTACAGATAGGTTTTCTGTATTACATTATACTGCACATATTCCCTTATGGAAAGATCAGTGTATGTCTGAAGACTAACTCTCACAAACAAGAGGTATTTTCCCCTAACACATGTCAAACTACCTCAGTTTCCCAACTCTGACTGCTCATAGCACAGGCAAGATGATCCCCAGTTTACTTTGAGTGCCTTAGTTTTAACTGACTGATTTAATTGAATTCACAGTGTCCACACCCACTGGGATTTGCCTCCACCGCAGCCCTATGTAGAGCACACAAACCTTTTCAAGATAAATGGGCTTCTGTGCAAGGTGATCAGGCTGTACCCCCCATCTTGAAGGGCAGCCAGCTGTTTTTTTTCTTGCTATTCGCACTCGCTCCAGCCCTCTCTGCAGCAGGACACAAGCCTTCCACTCAGTACTGCAAAGCAGCGATTCTGTAGCTCTATGGGGTAAATAGTTAAACAGGGTGAATCTTTCTAAAGCAACACTTTACTGTCAATTTTTACTTATACAGGAGGCAGTGTTTTCCTAACATAGCCTCAAAACAGCAAGCCTTAGAAAAGTGTGCAGAGTTAATCTTCCAGAATTGAGTCAAAAGGGGAGTTTTGTAGGCTAGTTCACTGGATGATCCCTGTCCTGGATGCCTTCTTTTAAAATAACAGTTAATGGTGGCCTTTTTCCTTAGCAAACTTGTGGTTTTCTTTCGTAATGCTTTAACCAAATTTATTCAGCTCACTAGCATAAATTCTGGCAAATGGTTGCAATAATTAGCATAGCTTGAGAGATTCCTTGCAGTTGTACTTCTGATCACAAATTATAAAACGTAGTATCTAAATGAGGCAATAAGTCAGTGCTTTGTAAAGATCCTTGCCATATCATAAATTTTTCTACATTAGATTGGGTCATTCTCAAACAAATTATCAGATACTGTGGAGACAAAGGTATGCATCAATATTTTGGATACCAACGAAAGAATGGAAGGTAATATGTATCTATGCAACCTATGCAAAGATCTGAATTTTAATCAAAATGTACAAAAGCAAAATTTGCTGCAGATGGTTTTCATGTCTAGCCTTCATTTAGCCACACAACCACTAATGGGCCATTTTTCTGATTACAGCTAAAACAGTTACATTGATGCTGTCTTTCTCCAGCTACCAGCGCCCGTTAAATCAGAACTCCATTTACAATCAACTTTTGTAAACATCACTCTTGTCAGAATATCTACAGGGAAATGCTGTGCAACCCAGCCAATATTTTACTGATAACCCCTCAAGAGCTTCTGAAAAGAAGCATTCCCTGTAATACCATGGCACTGACAGGGCTAGTCAAAGATGTCCAAACAGATGCATAATGGATGAAATCCTAACATGTACAGAGACACTTATATACCTATCTATACATTTGTGCACACACAAACATACATTTATATGTACATACTATAATATATTGGTTGACTTCCAGTCTAAATTGTTCTATGATTCTGTTCCTATAGGTATTAATTTATCCACCACCCTACTGGGAAAATGCTAAATCATCAAGCTCAATGTTTTTTTTTTTTTTTTTGTCCCTGCATTTATTTGATAACTCAAAGTGGCCACCTAAAGATTCATTACTTACCAAGTGTTGTACCAAAAAATATTTTTTTTTTTTAAAAATCACTACATTTTGGGAAGAAAAAAAATACTGCTAAGAAAAAAAATAATGCTAGAAGGTAAAGAAAAATTATGATACACAGCACATGCAAACCTCACTTAAAGAAACTAAGGCATTTAAAAAGAAATAAAAGCATTAATTGTAAGGAAAACCTCACACCTATGGAGACAGGTCCAGCTCCAGCCACTACTTGGTCATATATTCACATGTCGTAAGACAAGTTCATACACAATACACGCTCTACTAAGGGACATCTCACATTTATAAAGTGCCAATAACTGCTGTTTAAGTTTTTCCCATACTTTAAACTGTTATTTTCTCTGCGTCTGTCACAGACCACCCTGCTAGGGGGGCACGGTGGGGGAGAAATGCCTATGGTGCTCACGAAGCAAGGAAACCTGGATGTGTTAATCCTTTCAGATAATGGACAGCCTTCTCTTATTAAGATGTAGCATGGCTTAGCAGAAATTGCCTTTTTCTTGTGTTTTTTTACCGTGCTTCTTTTATTACATAATTTGCTCCTAGCTCTGGGACATGAAGTTTGAACCAATTTGTTAGGGCTTACAGAACCATTTTTCCTTCTTTTGGTCATTCTCGGCATGGAGCCCTGTAAGCTTCTCTGGCAGAGCCTCAATGACATTTCCAGGCAGCTGCTCTTTTGGCGCCGAGGGCATACGTTTTTGGAAGGATGGCTTTTTTAATGCAGACAGAGCAAAGGACTTTCTTACATTTGCTCTCAACAATCTTCAGAGATACCAGAGACAGAGAAAATATTGTTGCAAAGAGATTGGCAGCAAAGTCACCTTCTCTAAGCATTTGTCAAATGCAAAATTATATAAATCTCTGCTGTCTGTAATAGCAAAGCAGTTATAATCACACATATGCTATCCGTATACTACATCCAATACCATCTCACAAAACCTCCCTTCTCCAAGGCCTAGCTATACTGGAAGCTACTGGAAAGCCTGAAGCAATTCTGACACCCTTTAAGAGATAAAAAAAATTCCCGCAGAAAAACTTGGGGAAAATTCCTTGTTTGTCTTCTGCTGTCCATGAGCCACCTTCATTCCTCAGTGTGTTGATCTTGATTCCAGTCATCCTAGCAGAACTGTGGATGAACAGAACCGCAGATATACCCACAAACCAAGGTCCAAATGGCAGCTGAAAACATCATTTGAGCTTTATAAACACAAAGCTGTTAAGAAAGTAAAGTGATTATTAGAGAAACAAAGGACAGCCCGGTGCGCAGGCACAATGTGTCGCTACAAACCTGCTCCAAGAGCAGAATCAGGTACTACAGAACAAAACACAAAGCTGCGCTCCAGCAGGTACCACCACATTCACAGACACAAAACTTCTTTTCCTGGATCTTTTCATGTGCCTAGTGAAGAATGGAATGAGATGGGATACTCTTTTCATGGAAACCTGGTAGAAAAGATAAAGAGCTTCTGGGCAACTATTTCGGAGTACCTACAAGAAAACAGTATAAGCTGCAGCAAGCATGGGTTTGTGAAGAGAAATATAAACCCACTGAATCAGTTTAATTTCACTCTATAGCAGAGGCACAGAAGGAGGTGAAATAGATGATCTCCTACATGCCTGCTTTCAGTAAGGTTATTTTGTACAATGTCACGTGGTATTTTCATAACCAACATACAGAAACACGATTTACAGTAAACACTATAGAGTTGGTACAAAAATTGCTGGAGAATAATATCCAGAGCAGTATTAGTGATTTGCCATCAAAATGAAAGAATGCATTAAATGAAGTGCTAGAAAATTCAATCCGGCATCTAGCATATTCAGTATTTTCAACTGAAAAAACATCTCCAGTCGAATTGCAAATGGTTATGAAGCCAAAAACACTACAGAGAATGTTAGAAGACTATCTTAGAACTCAAAACATGAGGGAAAAATGAGGGAAAACATGCTGAAAAAAATGAGGGAAGGAGGGTGAATAAGCAACAAATGCATAGGATAGGCAATAAATAAGTCCAAGCTCTGATTTCTAATGTAGGAGGAATTCATTTCAATTGAACATGCAAAGCAATTACAATTTACTTGTGAAAAATGACACCAGAGAGCATTCAGTGATCCTATGCACAGCACTAAAGTCATCTTCGGTGCTTCATGCAGTTGTGCATCAGCTGTACACAGTCAGAAGAGTTTCATTCCATGTTTCCAACAATATTTCCCTCTGTGTTTTACATACACTGTCTCACATACACCGTTTTACACGGCATTGGGAGAATGCAAAAAAATGAAGGAAAAACAACCCAAGCCAAGCAGTCCCCTCCCGGTATCTCCTATACTACACTAACAGTAATAAAATACTCATCTAGTGATACACTACCAGAGAAAATATCTCTTTCTGAAGCAAAATATGTGTGAGGGCAGAATCAGGATACACATCCAATCAATTCCTCATGGCAGTCTGGATGACTACTGCATGTCTCGTGTCTTGCACACCATCCACTTGCCCACAGCAAGGTACATTTTGTGGCCCTGTTTAACCACTTTGTGACCATTTCCATCTTAGATTTTCTGATACTAATTATATATGTTTAAGGATGTATTATTTCAAATTAGAACATTTTTGTCTTTCAGAAAGATAATTTCATTCTGGTATCCTTCTGTCAGAGCACAGTTTGAAAAATTCTAGATGATGCCTGCTATTCTACAATCCTTGGAAGACTGGGAGTTCAAGCATAGTAAAATTTAGTCTTTAGAAATTCTTCCTTAGGATCCCAGTATTTCTAGGCCCTCAAACAATCCACGCAGTTTATCGTCCCCTTGTTTCTTAGACAGGTAGTGGTGGTAAGCTGCTACATCCTGCAAAAGATGCTAGAAAGTTAGCTTGAAACCAGCCTCACCTCAAGCTGGGGACACCAGAGAGGGTAAAAGCAAATCCAAGTATTTCTAAAACCCCAAATAGACAGTATGGTTACAAATAATTCAGAGGTGATAGAAGTGATAGAAATTCCATATTTATGCCACACGTTCTAAATTCAGATGAGGACTCTTTTCCATGAAGCTGTGAAACATGTCTCTCCCCCTGCACTATGGCAAGGCTCCTTTCCCTTGTCTCTACTGTCCATCTTATTGCCAAGAACTAAGCAACTAACATCAGTTTTCGGCGCTCCTTCCCCCGGTGCCTATTCTTTCCTCTCCTGTGGAGCTTTTCTGACACTGCACTCAGTAGTTTCAGAAAAAAAAAATCCCAGCAGTTACCAGCCGGGATTACTGTTTCTGTTGGACATTGTGGTAAAAGCTTTCCCACTGGAAAGCTCTGGGAGCACCAGCTGCTGCCTAAGACATGTATCACCATCCTCTGCCAGCCCTTTCTAGGCCTAGAACCACCTCCGAAACTCCGCCAAATCCCTAAAGGGAGCAGAAGAGACTCTTGGAGGACGTGTCCTCTTGAAGCAGGACCACTGCTGACTTCAGATTGCTTCGTTAAACTGCTGAAGCACCAGTCACTGAGATAACGGGAACTGACAGAGCAGACAAGCACAGGGTAGTTGCAAGCCCAAGACCAAATCAAAGTGAATTTTAAAACATAGCACATAAGAGAACATGGTGGGTGGAAAAGACAAGGTCCAGGAGCTGGACCTTGAACTCCCCCAGGCAGCAGCAGCCCAGGACAACAGCCTTTTTTTCAGTTAATATTACTGCTTATCAAGAAACACAAAAATTACCACTTCTCACTCAAACTGCTACCAGGAGCTGAAGGTCAAAATTTGCTAGTACATGACATGTACTAGAAACACGTAGGAAACTTGTCCCTGGAAAGTACAACAAAAATCAATGTTTAGGGAAAACTGATGTTCTGTAGGGAAGCAACATTAGGGTCAAAATGAAAAGTCCCACCTAAACAACAATTTGGAAAAGAAACCAGAATGTAATCCAGGAATTTATATAATCATTTTAATCTGCTTTTCATATACTTCCCCTAGAAGCTAGCTATAATCCATCCCAACAGATTTACTTTTACAATGATGTTCTCCCACAATACACTGTTGAATGTGCTCATATAAAGAGATACTTGAAATAATTCATACTCAACCATAAAATCTACAGTGACCACTTAAGAGTTTTTATATTATTTTGTAATGTATTTCAGACCCGTTTTATATTCTTTTGTAGCATAATGATAGCTGGGCCTTAGAACCCTCAAGAAAACCACTGAGATTCTTTTTTACCAAAAGGGACTTGCTAGAGAAAGTCTACATTGCCAGACACAGGGTGGAGGACAGAAACCGAGCTCCTCAGTATATATTCTGTCATGATAATTATCGCAACCTTTCCTCAAAAAATTAAAATATAATTGACAGATTGACCTTGAAATAAAATGAGTTTTGTGCCTCTAATACAAATGTGTACAGTGAATTTTGGACTATCATCTTGTTTTGAAGGGTAGCATTTCTAATACCCTTTGACAACCCCACAGTTCTTTCACAGTATTGCATACTTCCCAAAAGTGAGCATACTGCTTTTTGGTCCAGAAGATCACATGTTATCAGATCATACTTGTTTGAATTGACAGCAACATGAACCTTTGCCCATTTTTGAACAGGAGCGCCTTTTTTTTCTTCTAAAGAGCATTTTTTTCTTCCAAAACAAGTTGTCTTCTAAACTTTCTGGAACAGCCTCCCACCTACCAGATCTTGCAGCAAAATCATAACCGTTGCTCTTGTGTCAATTCACTGCCTGCAGTCATTAAAACTCACTATTACAACTTCATTCCAGGCAGGAGCTGACAAAGAGTCTGATGTGCATCATACTCAAACATGTATCTTCACCAGCACTAAAGTAACGGACTAAATTCAATTTGAAAAAACATCAAGTACAGTGTTTAACAATGTTTCCCATTCGATTTTAACAATCCCCCTTTCAGAGCTGTGCATGAGTAGAAATCTCCTGGGAATTTATTACTTAATATATTTGAAACTTTACTGGCCACCAAAACATTCAGGATGATCTGGAACCTATACACACATATGCAATGCATTTAGTACTTTCTCCAAGAAAGGAAAATCTTTCCTAGGTGAGGCTGCTAAGGAAAAATTAAAAGCAGATGGCTACAATAAAACATATTTCTGGAAAGAATCTCACATTCAAATTAGTGACTTCTTTATGGGATTAAAGAAGTTCCCCACATTAAAGCCAAATATTGAATATCTGAACTAACTTCCCACACTTCTACTGCAATCCAACCTGTCAAAGACTGTCAGAAACATAAATGCTGCTTTTTAATCAGCATGGGAATTGCTGTATAAATGTCCTGGGAACACTGAACATCCAGAACTGACCACAGTGAGGAAGTTTGCCACTCCTGCAAGCAGTAAGGTCGTACATGAGTTGTTTCCCCCGGGAGTGCTAAAAAAAAAAAAAAAAAAAAAAAAAGAAGGATTTATCTCTATTCAGGTTCTTAAATGTCTTCCCTTGACTGTAAAAACATGGCACACTTGGTTCTCAACTTTAAGGAAAGCACAGAACCCTCTATAACAGATACTTAAATATACAATAACAATAAAGCAAAAGGCAACTCTGAGGAGTTTTACTGGGCTGGATTGCTGTGCTAGAGACAGAAAACGCAGAGCTCCCCCAGGGACAGCCCGACACAGGGAGAAGGCCAGGGAGCAGATGGTTGTACTTTCCATGAAAATAACATGTGGGAATGGAAGAGCTGAGAGGCCTCCAGGAAGAATCTATCTATGCCTTGTCTACATTACAGAAACTAATACTCTGAGTGCTATCTGGAAACTCATCAGCAGTCAAAATTAGCTACATCGTAACAAATTCTGCACACTGATCCACGAATTTGTGTTCACCGCTGGCGAACCCTGATACTCCAGAGAAACTAGTGGAAACTGGAAATTTTAATCTTCTAGTTTACTATAAGTGCATATCACATTTGAAGAGCAAGAACTGCCTCAGCTTTCTCCTGTGCTCACCTCTACCAGGTTCTATCAGAAGAAACTCAGCTAGATCTCAAATTGGCAGATTTGAAGAAATCTAAGAAACAGACATCCAAGGAAAATCTCACACTTAAAGATTCATTGCTCTTGGTAGTTACTGTGTATGACTCTGCAGTTACATACAAACCTAAGAAAAGAAAAGAAAAAAATGAAAGCCAAAATAAAGCTCCAAACATCTCACATTAATTTAAATTTGAAAGGAAGAAATATGCATTATTGTTTTCAAATTATGCTGACAGATCATTATACCTGGCACTTGCAGAAAATCTGCAATCATTCCTGAATTCCTTGTCTATGACACTACATTATTCTAACAAGTTATAAGAAAAAGAGGGTATGAAACAATAAAGGAGCAAAATATCTGTCTTCAGCAGTTCAATAATTTCATCATTTCTGTCCAAGATTTGATGTTCTAATTAATATTAACTAATTGAAAAAAATATAAAATAGTGTTTAGTTCATATCTTGAGCCAAAATCTTCCTCCAGGTAATACTCATCAACAGACAAGGACCTCTAAGATACAAGGGGCTAAAGCAAATGACAAATGAGAAGGATACACAGGAATTAGGCTTATTTGGCATGGAGAAAGCTAAGGAGGTATGTGTTTAAAATCTTCCACTACCTAAAGACCATTTAGAAACGACAAGACCGGTGCAGAGTCTTGTCAGAGACACACAGAGAAAGGATGGAGCAAGAGAGTCCCAGATAGCAATAAAGGCAAAATTTTGCAACATATACAGAAGCCTGCTTGGGCGTTAGGAAAAAATATCTTCCTCAGTAGTGAAGCTAAGCACAGGAACAGAGGTTAGAGAGAGACTAGGGTAAACTGGGCAAGACTACATGCAAACTGACCTAGCATGGAAGACAGTCCTGCCCAGAGCAGGAGGTTCAACTAAGTGACCTCTGGAAACCCAATCCAACCTAAAAATCTCTGTGATTCTGTGAAAATACAGTGCCTGTGCCTTTACAGTTGTGAAAGCAATCCAACACAGTATGCACCAGCTGAAGCTTAACTGCACAGCTGAGCAAAGAATAGGAACATACTGACCGTCTGCTTAGCCTTTCCTGTCCCACCCAGCAGTTTCAACTGTGCTGCAGGAAAGAGTATATAGCATTTCTTTTACTGCTTGTAAGAATTTATTAATGAAATGAGGAATATATCTGAAGCTAAAGTGACCATCATTCTAAATCTGCTTTGGGAACACATCATGGCCTCTCACAATCAACCCTTATTTCTCCTCGAAAGACAGCCCCTATCACACAGCTCAGACTCAAGATCTGTGCTGTGAGCCACGGATGCTCTTTGGGAAACAGAGAAGAATTTTCCATACAGTAAAATTTCTTAATACAGCATCTTGATTTAGAGAACTTCCTCCCCTCCTAGTTACCAGATAGCTGAAAATCATCTTTTTCCTTTTCTAGGGGAAACATCACATGGCACAGGATAGACTGGACTTAATACTGAAGCTGATTGTCTAACCATATTTTCCTGCTGAGACTGTGGCACAAAATCTCTTATCTTATATTCTGACTTCCAGGATGCCTTACTTGCTGTTCACATTTCATTTTCCTCTCTGTTTCAAGTATCACACCACTGACAGCATCACTTGAACTGACTCCAGCTGAAAGGATATGATAGGTTATGTAACAATTCAGTCTACTTTTTTTTCCTTTCTTTTCTTTCCTCCATTTGGAGGATCAATGTTTGAGACACTTTGATTCAAGTTTGACATGTTTGAGTTCTCTCTATACTGAAGAAATAAAATATTAAACTGAAATACAGTGCAGTTGGCAACACTGGTAACTGCATATCAAGCACAAGCAAAACAGTAAGCATTTCCATCCACATAAAAACAAAGCCCCTCTATTTTGAAGAAGCATCAATAATCAAACTGTATTTTATTCTGTAACAAAGTCTGCCTTTCTAGACTGCCTCTAACTTGCAAGTCTTATTTTCCTTTTTATAGGAATATCCAGCTTCATGTTTCTACAGCATTTGTTTGTAATGATCATAACGTAGTGTTGGTGGCAAACTCAACTTTCTTCCAAACAGGATGCCACCTGAGCCCTCCAGCTTTAAAATTAAGACACCTCAATTGCAAAGAAAAGTAGGCCGTAAAGCCGCAACCATGCCTCTCAAATTTCAACACATACTAAGTAATTCTGCTCTATCCCTAGTCCTTTCGCCTTTTTGCTGCTGTAGTTATGTTCCTCCCTTGCTGCCAATCAACAACAGCAGGGAAGGCTCCTCCTTCCCCTGGTTTCTGCTCTGTTCTGTCTCTCCCCAGGTGTGACCCCTGCATTCCTCTGCTGGGCTTTTTTGGCTCTGCCTTGCCAGTGACACAGCGCAAACAGGATAATATTCAAGAAAGCAGGAGATGAATGTAACAATGAAGACAGGTAAGGAGTGACCTAAGAAAGCAATCTGAATGGAAGTAAAAGTACAAGAGGGAAATTTCACTGTTACAGGCCCTGACTTGAGACCGAATGCCATGTTCATTCTCCACATCAAGAACCAAGGTGGCATGCAGGTTTAGATCATTCATCACAGGCAACTAGGATTTTCCAGCAATTCCACCACAAACAGAAATCTGGCTCTCACACATTAACAAAATTGCGAGGCGTGCAAGAGCTAAGTCTTCGCATGCTAAGAGCTCTGCGTTAATCCCCAAGATTAAAGAGAACCGTCTGCTCCCCAGGGAAAGAGCCGCTCCGCTTGGTCACGTATTGCCCAGCGCTGGCCTGAAGGGCAGACTGGTGGCGGCACAAACGAGGCTACTTACATCACCCTCATGGGCAGAGCAAGTCCAAAGGTGCCACAGAGATTCTCCAAGACCTTCAAGGCGACAACTGCAGTTTCTAGTCACCTCACAAATCCTTTTTTGTACTGGAAGAAAATAATTTCCAAATGGATAAATAGACAAAAATTTCTGGAAGGGAGCACTCAGCTTTAGTTGTGCAATGCTCACCTCCAAGCACACAGCATTCTGGCTTGCTAACTGTTCAAGTCACATTTTCAATGAGTTTCAGTGCCTGTTTAGATAACCTGGATAACGTGCACCAGTCACACCTTGAACTAAGAAGCTGCCATTTAAATCTCTCTGCTTGAGGAGAATTTGGCCAGGCCACTTCTCATCTGCCTCAGAAAAAGAGCTTTATATGTTTTATAACATTTTTAAGAGAGTCTGCTGGACAGAAAAGAGGAAACAGCTGGCTAGTCACTT
Organism: Crypturellus undulatus; assembly: GCA_013389825.1. Lineage (NCBI taxonomy): Eukaryota > Metazoa > Chordata > Aves > Tinamiformes > Tinamidae > Crypturellus > Crypturellus undulatus. The sequence continues at coordinate 45,573 of VWPW01004739.1, read as the reverse complement.
ACTCTTGTAATTAATGTTTCCCCGATAAGCCGATACAGATTTAAAAACCCATTAAGCATATTGAAATGGACTTGTTAGTTTTTCACACAAATTACTTCTGGCCTTCCTGTAAGACATATAAAGATGCTTACATACACTGATATTTCTAATATAGTAAATATGAAGGGTTTTAATAATTATACCATCTATGCACACATTTTTTCACTGCCCTGTTCTAGTAAAACACCATATTTAACTGTAATCGGCTACCTTGACTTCATATTCTATGAAAAGTTAGTACAAGTGGAAAAACAAAAAAGGCAATGTTATTTTCCCCAAAGTTTAACTTAATGTGCAACATACAGTTGTCTTATGTTGTATACTTTCATACTACTGCTCAAACCAATGAGCCAACAGCAAAACATTACTTTAAAAATATACTGTAAAAATGGAGAATGCCTTTGAAGGAAACAGATGAAGGTAGATGAAAGTTTAATAGATCGCTTAAATACATATACATAAATACATATACAAGCTAGCTTTTAAGCTTTCATCATATATATAGATCAAGATTTGAAACTGAAGCTGAAATTCTCTTGTTTATACTTTGGAGGTCTCAAATTAATATTCTCTGACAAGAGTTCAACTCAAAATACATTTTCAATAGCATATGGCTACATACTGCTGCTCTATGTTCAGGACAGAAGTGAAAACAAAAGTGGCAGAGGTTTGGAAAGACAAAAGAAAAGAACTGAGGAAAAAAAATCTACTCCTAGTATTAATTTAGAATAACTTACTGCATTTTTTAATTCAACACTTAAGAAAACCGAAGAATAAAACTGTTGCCTTCAAAAGGAATGTTCACAATGCTACAGGAGCATCAAGATCAACAGTCCTACCTTTCCCAGCACCTTCCTATCTCCTTCCTTTGCACTGGCACAAAAGTTTGGATTGTTACCAGAAACATAAGAAATCAAAAATNAAAAAAAAAAAAAAAAAACACATGATCATAGTGATTTTCCACCTGCTTTGGTTCACTGTAGAGCCATGAAAAGATATGTCTGTACTAGGCACATGCAAGAATGAAGCTTAAGCCAGTAATAAAATTGCGAAGACATCAAACTGCATTCTGAGGTTCTCCTCCACAGCACGTTAGATATGTAATATATTACTTTTTAACTAATTCATTTTGCCAATATGCTAATCATTTACAAGTTTTGTAAATTGTCATGCCAATTTCAGTTCCCATTTGAAACATGAAAAAACTACATGGCAAGTATTTCACAAGTATTTTGTTTGAAGATCCTCGTATTTAAACCCTTTCAGAAACAACTGATGTAATACATAAAGTCACATATGACTCCTCTGCAATCAATCTGGCTTTATTTGCACAGTAAAGACTCTTAGAATGGTGGCCCATCTCCTCAACAGGTAGCCATGCAATCCTTCTCTTACAATTTTTGCCTATTTTCCTCAATCTCTCCCCTCATCTGGGGACATGTCACCATTGAAAACATCTGTGGGACAAAAAAAAAGTTACTTCTGAATCTGCAGTTTTAGCAGGCTAGCACAACTCTGCACAGTATAACACACAGTGACACTGATAACAACAGTCAGGCACTCTGGTCGAGCTCCCTGGAGATCCGCTTCCCAGGCGTCCGCCACAGCGGAACAGAAGGATGCAAAGTCAAGTTTCAAGTCAGAATGAAAGAAGTTTGCCTCTTCACAGTCCTTCTTTTTTTTTTGTTGTTCTTCTAGGTAATCCATCAGTTTTCCAAAGGCCCTTAAAAACTAAGTGGGAGATCTCTTCTGCCTTTCTTCAATATTGTCACCACAGTCATTGTTTCAAACCTAGCACCCATCTAATGGGCCCATCTAGGGCCCAGAGAAAAATCTGATCCAGCTACCTACAGTGTGTACTGGGAGCAGGCCTGGACCAAATAAGAAACATATTCCTTCTATTCCAGAAACCTATGTTAGGCCAAACTGCATTAACTCGGGAATCTGAGCCAATGGCTATCCCCATGTCTTGGGATTATGGTTCTTTTTATTTGATAGAGTTGGTAGTTTCTACTCAACCATCGCTCACAAAATTGCATTAAAATTTTGAGTAACAAATGGTCAACAGATACCAAAATACGAATTCCAAGAAATAATTTAATGCAAGTTAATCATAATTGCATTTGATTGGGACAGTTACAAAGCATTTCTTTACTTAGGCAACTCAGAGGCATCTGCATTTAAATTCTTATGCCAGATGGAGTCTGCGGTCTGATTCTGGCTGTATCCAAAACTTGGGTCATATTTAATTCCAGAACCAGATTATATAACTAAACACTCATTACTATGTAACTCTATTTTTAGTCCTTTAAGCTGAGCTCTTGCAATCTTTTCTGTGGCTTCATGTCTCTGTATACTTCTTTTTTCAACCAGTAGGCAATATACATTACCGTAGCAAGTAAGGAAATCCCCTTCTCAGATTTCATTTCTCATTCAAAACAAGCAGTCTGTAGCATTTTTGCATCAACCTACAACTTTTATCTATCTAGTCTAAATGCAAGCTATTTTTCCTTCTGTCATACATAAACTTTGACGGAGACATTAAACAACCAATTTACTCTGTGTTAAAAAATCTGTCTAGGAAAATGGAGGTTCCTTCAGTTCCACTCTTTTTCTAATTAAAAATGTGAAGGCCATTCTTCAGTTAACAGTTTTAGATTTCTCAAACTCTCTGTAAGCCAAAGAATATTGGCAAAGATTTCCATTTTTCTTTTTAGAGCTAAGACTTTCCTTCATGAAACATAAAGGCTATTTTTTTTTTTTTTTATGAAAAAGGAGTTAACAAAACCTTCTACAGCTCATCCATACAACACTAGCAAAACTAGTATATTGCACGGGTGTATCCTTTTGCTTAAACTACATACCAGCACAAATCCTTTAATTAAATTTTTGAGACAAAATATTCTGTTGTCAAGACCTTGAGGAATAGCAAATACACTGTACTTGCAGCATATACTGAACACTTGGCAGTAAGTCTTACCTTCTAAATTTTGGGAAATAAATCCATTTGCTGTCTATCTTTTCAGGGAACTAAAACAGTTTAAAATACCAAGTAATATTTTAATTAGAGATTTTTGACAGCTATACAAATGATTGCATGTTCCCCAGAGGTAAAAGGCTTTACTTCTTTCTGTCTTTTTGCTCTATCCACTTGCCTTCCTCTCAGATACAACAGGAAATCATTCTAACCCACAAACCCAGCCGTGGTTAGCACACTGTTCTCCCTCTCCACCCGCAAGTCCTGGTAAGAGTTGCTGAATAAAAACAGAAATAGGTGGCCCCAAAGCACAGAGACATGCAGTGACCTGCTCTACAGCAAGAAAACCCCAGCTAAAGTACGGAGGAGTCACCTCTGCAGACTGCGACCCTGTGCAGCAACCCACAGGGCAGAGGCATGTAGAGGGAAGGTCCATGCTTGAAGTGCACTCTTCACAACTCATGTTTACTGAAAGCCTCTTACCCAGACCACACATCAAGAAGAATATCTGCTAAAATATGGAAAAATGCTATAAAAAAGTTGAGCACAAAATCAAACTATTAAAGATAACCTGAAAGATAAAAACTTGTTCCCTTTTCCAGCTCAGGAGATTGATAATACATAAAAACTTCAGCTCCACCTTTTTCAAAAGATACGTTCTATTTTTTATGAAAAATAAATACATTTCATGACTTCTCTCAACTCACAGAAAAAAAAAGAAAATCACTCTCCTCTTCACTGATATCAGTATCATTTGCATGCAAAAAGATGCAAAGGAGTTCATTCTTTCTCTTTCCCACACTCTTCTTACATCCCTATATTGTTTTGATTAAAATTGCTCAATTTCTACCTCTGAACATTAACCGTGAGGGTGGGAAGGAGAGGGAGAGGAATCAAATCCGAGAATGAACACATCTAAGCTGTCCATGATCTAAGCACCACCACCGCTTCCCAGGGCAGGGGGAAAAAAAAAAAAAAAAAAAAAGAAAAACCCCAAGATCCCCAAAAGATCCCAAGCTATCATCAAAGAAGAATGAATTACAGAAAAAAAAGATGTTACTAAAAAAGATGCCAAGACTTTAATAAACAGACCAATGTACATGGGCTGTTTAACAAACATGCTAGCACTGCACTTTGCGATGGTTCCCAAGAAAAGCCCCTTGCCTCTCTCTGGGGAAGCCATTTCACTCACGGGAAGCAACCGGCCCTGAAAGGTCATGGTGCTGCTTTAATGCACAAGCTCAGGAGTCTTCTGATTCACCTGACTTGTGTTCTAGCTTATCAGCAAAGTAAAGCAAACTTCCAGTCGTGAATACTCCTAGAACGGTGCCTGCATTATTTGTAAACTGGAAATTAAATCATTAATGTGATTGATATGAGAATTACAATGCCATTTTAGTTTCTCAAATCAGATCAGTAACCTCCATCTCAAATTCATTTACATTTGAAATATTTTGAAAACTGTACCTTCAAATTAGTAGTTATTGAGGTTAGAAATTTACTACTACTAAGTCACATAACTGTGAAGAAAACAACTGCAGTGCATTAATTATCAGTAATTCTGTTTGCTGTCATCTCTTTTCCCAGTAGCGTGAAGCAAAACCAACACACACAGTGGTGCCACCTCCCGGACATGACAAGCCCTTGGACTCCCATCCAGCTTTACTCTCATAATTTTGAGCTTCAGCATGCTTCTGCGGCTGAGAAACTTCCCCAGCTGCAGTGAAACTCAGCAGTATATAAATATATGCTGTGAGAAATAAGAAAGCCACAGCATATCAACCAGAAAGGACAAAAAGCAGCAGCATTACTCACAGGTCACCTTCTCTCGCTGCAGTTCCTGACCTATCCTGTAATACCAAGTGAAGGGGCAGACACCAGAGGTGGCAGACAGCGACACAAAAACAGACAGTTTTCTGCCTGCACAGGGGCTCCAACGCAGAGGGAGGAGATGAGAAAGCCGCAAAGCCCTCCGATAATGCAGGAAAAAAAGGAAAGAAAATGACTACATATATATTTACAAAGATTTCCTTTTGTAATATGCTTTCCTTCAGCCCTCACTGCTTGAGGGAAGCAAGCAATTCACCCTGAGCAAACAGAATCTCATGTTTCTTTCCTTGTATCATGAGTAAGGCTGCAGTTTTAGCATGGCACTGCCCAAGAACTTTTATGTAAGAGGGCACAAGGAGAAAACAGTATTTATGGAAGGGTGATCAATTTATGCAGGTTTTCACTAAAGCAATGTAAATGTAAGCTTTAAACAGTAAAGCAATTATGAATATTAGTGATATGCATATTTGCCAGTTAAAAATCATGTGACTTCTGGAAAAAAACAAACTTTAATATCTAACAGTAAACATGGTAGACTGAATTTGCAAATAGAGAAACATAACATGTACGCTATAAGTTTGCCATCATTCACTTCAAATTTCTCCTCTTGCAAAGATATGATACAGTCATACTGTTACCCATAGCAGAATTCTTACACATTTTAAAGAACATCTTCTTGCAAACAGCATGGATAAAAATGTCAAATTCAGTGCCTGTCAACACACAGTCTTCAAACATGCAAACCATGCAAATAGACTAAAAACACATATGCATATCATTGCAAATACAAAATGCTAGGTTTGACTGGGTTAAGAAGGGGCCCGCTGCATGGCTTTAAGGTTTAATTTTCTTGCTCCTCTCAATAAAGTGCTTTTTTAAATTAAAGAGTTAAGTTCTTTGAATTTGCAAAATCAGTATCAGTTTAATCATTTAGTAATTTCTGGCTTAACTGATGAAAAAAAGAACCCAATTATTAGCAGGAAGAACCTGCTAATAGAACCAATCAATAGCAAGAAGTTCATACATACCGCTGCTGTACTTGCCCTCTGTACTTATCCCCTCCAACTGGGGGGCGAGTTCCTGAGGCAGCTCATCACTGCATCTTCCCTTTGGGCAGAGCTAGCAAAGTCCAGCTGCAACTACAGCGAAAATGTTATTTTTTTTTTAATCTAATATATCACATAGATTGGGAAATGCAAATTCTGCTGCACTGAAATGCAGCACCTTGTGATTCCCTTCCCATAATTTATCCGTGAGAGCTCTGCATGCACGACAAACCAGGGATTTCATCCCAAGGATGTCATATGCCCACCTTGCATCCCAAACTGTCATGGGCAGTCAGGTACGCAGAGGTGAAAGTAGCAGTCTTTACACATAAGCACTTTGTCAGGAGAGATTTAAGCCCCATATTCCCTTCAGAGAAACACCACAGATGACAATAGAGAGCCACATTATTGAGAACAGCATTCTGGTTTTTTTTTTTTTTTTTTTTGGTTCCATCTATGAGTTATACAAGTAAGCTACAACATGACCAATATTCTTCAAAGGGCTCTCCATAGAGCCGAGTTTTCCAGGACATGAATTTCCTGTGCAAAAAGCCTCTTCAGTCAGTAAACATCTGTTCAACAGGGCATTTGTTTTTTGAATTTACAGAAAATAGCTCACTCTGTTTTTAGACGTTGTTTTTTCCTGCTGCAAAGTCAACTGCTTGAAGCTCCCATTTATGCAAAACATTCTCAAGCTGTTTGTCACAGCTTGCCTTTCACTTTAGAATTCATGGGAATACTACAAACTATACAAACCATGAAACCTGTAGTTTTCTATGATTACCCTGACTTTAGATACTTTTAACTCCTCCGTTGAAGACATTTCATTCACAACTGTTTACTCTTGCTGTAATCTTTTGGTATCTTGTCTCTGTCTCAATACAACCTTCACTTTGTTGCTCACGAGCTGAGCCACATAAACACATGCACATTTCTGCTTCCTGTTTAAAAAAAAAAAATCCCCAAATAAAGCGTACAAAAGCATCTTCTGATTTCAATCACCATCAGTCGTATATAAAGATCCACAAAATTAGAGGCAGGTTATGTTCACTGAGAAGGTTTCACAGAGCTCATTCCAGCTGAGTTCCTACTGCTTCATTACTAACATAAATCAATAACTGTCCACGAGAGCAATTAGCAATGAATGGCACTATTGACCAATTCATGTCATAACCACACTATAGCTCCCTTCTATATCCATCCTTCTATATCCAGCCCTCTATGTACAGAGATAATTGTAGTTCACACCTCAGGGAAGCCTGAGCAGGGTTGTGTTGTATTCTGGCAATGTATTTGGAAATAGAAGGCCAGGGAAGTCTCTTTCTCCTTGATATCCGATAACCTGCAATTGATGGACAAAAGCCTGACAGCTTGAAAAGAAACAAGCTGCAAAGATCACCACCTACCAAGCCAGAGCTAATGCTCTGGGATGGTGAAGCAGTCACAAGCTGAATTTGGAGAACAAAACACATGTGAAACAGTGGTGGTACCTGGAAATCACAACTGCTAAGAAGTTAAAGGCAGAGAATATTGGTAAATAGAAGGGATACTCAGCACTTCACTGACTCAGCATAAGCAGAAAGTGCTTGAAACTGAATTTATGGAGTCTTTCAACATAAAAAGAAAGCAACTTTGTCTTCCACATAATTATGAGAATCAGTTATTCAAAGGATTTGGCCCCGGGATGGTTTGATCAAATGAAGGGGTTGGGAAGATGCTTTTAGCACCAAACCTCTTAATGGCTTTGAGACACAAGGAAATTCCAGGACACAAATTCCAGACCAAAGACAATATAATATATTCAAGCAAAAAGAGAAATGTGAATACTGTAATCAGAAGGAAATCTTAAGACTCATCACAGAGGAACAAATAGCAAATCTAGCTGCAGTCTAATATGGTAGGGCATGAGTGAAAGCTGTGTCAAAAATGTCTCAGAGATGGGAATAACATAATTTTCAATGAAATAAAAAAGGCCACAGATAAAAAGGCAAGAATAACCAGAAAGGAAAAGAGGCTCAAAAAATACTTCCGGAAAACTAGTACGCCCCAACTTATTAAGATGCATGCAACCAATATGTTAAGAAAGGTGGATGCCGAGCCTTCATTAGCAAGGGGCTTGAAGTTCAAAACACAGTGTTCTCCTGTAAGAACATTTGCATGGTCTCCTGAACAAAAAGAAACCGAAAGCATTACAGGATTTTCCTCAAGCCAGGCCAATACTCGCTAGCAAATGTTACTACCTATTCAGGAACAAAAATGAACCTGCCAGAACAGTTTGTTCTGAACACGTTTCCATAACCTACTTTTAACTTATGCTTGCTTTTAAAGGAAAGCTCTTTATCATAGCTGACCTCCACTTCAGTGGCCTTGAATAGCACTTCTTAGTGTCTGTTATGGCATTGGCAATAGAGATGTTTTCATTTAGCACTGGAAACAGCACATGCTGGAAGAAAATGAACATGAAAACCAAGTCGCATCAGTTCTGACATATATATATGTACATTGGCTTCCATGAACTTTAGAGATAATTAGCAAGGGGGAAGGTACTTAGAAAAACCTTTTCTTACACAAACCTGCACCACAAGACACAGATCTTTCAAGGTCGGAAAATGAAAACCACAGTTTAATCCAAATGATTAAGGAAGATCTTTGTAAAAAAGATGGACGTGTCTAGCTTCATTTAAATCAAAAGTAAAATGCCTACTGATTCAGAAGCCCCTGAACCGGATTTTTTCCCCCCTCTAAGATGCAGTGGAAGTAAACTGGCTTCAAAAATAAATAAAGCTGCAGCCAATGAAAAAATCATATGAACAATTAAGTAATCTTATTGTCATCCTATTAGCGCTTGCTTTTATTTACTATTCATTACATTAACATCCACGCTTAAATTTAGACAGGGAACACTTAAGAAATGCAATCAGCTCTTCCACTTATTTTGCAGGCCGTGTGATACTGCTTTCCTGGGCACTGCCCTGGCACAGCTCCTCCTCCAGCAGCTCTCTCAGCAGTCTCTTTGACACCACCCAGGAAAAATTAAAGACAACTCCTTCAGGCATTGACTAGCTCGCTAGGAAAGCTACCTCATTCTACCTATTGTGAGAGACTGTTTTAAGCCATGTACAACTCTGCCAAACAATTTCTGCAGTGGTCTGCAGCATGATCAAACTTTTCTTTTTTTTTTTTTTAAAATCATCACTGTGCTCCATGCAGATTCAAAAGTGAAGAAAAAGGCCAATTTCCACTAGGTATTTTTATCTGTCCTTTCTGGTTCAAAATTCTTAGCAATTATTTTACATTAGTTCACAGAAATAATTCCTACCATCACTAAATGGTCTAAATTTGGCTGTGAAAATGTACACAATCCCAAGTTAGAAGCAGCAGTAGCACTGGGAATGACATTACTGAGCCTGCATACAGCTGCAGCGACAACAACAAAAAAAAAGAATGAGTAATTCTGTAAGAAGGAAAGCAGTAAAAAATAAGATAAAAATACATAATATGGATAAGCCAGAGACAAGCACACACTATTCTGATTTGGTCTTGGTATTTAAAGACAACAAAAGACACGTTCAACTCTGCTAGTGTAACTAGACATTAAACATACGGTCAGCACGGTCAGCAGCAGAACTCTTCACTGGTCCTCTCCACTCCAACCTGTGCATCTCCTGGCACTATTTCGCTCCCCTGCCTGCATCCTCTTTTTACAAACTCAGGGTCTTCCACTACAATACACCTACAGAAAAGGGACCATGAGCCTTTATGAAACATAAGGTCCTAGTTCCTATGGTTTTAGTCTGAAAGGTCTTCAAAGAATTAGGTAACAAAACCTCTCTAAGCTAAGGGGTGTGTCTCACCAGAAGTTTAGAAAAGATGAAGACTGCAACCGGTAATGTAAAACAACAAAAATGAGTGCTTAATCCACTCAGTAGCTCTCAGAGTTAAATTATTGCCAGCATTAAAGCATTTACCTAAAACTGGAGTCTATTGAAAAATACAGAAAGACAGTATATTGGAAACACTTAAATTATATTAAATACTGCAAGGCCCTCTAGTGGTTATATCTTTAACACAGTAAAATCCATAACTGACTTTCAAAATAAGGCTACTGAAGTTACTGCTGAAGCATAGTGATGTTAAGGCACTTACTTTCTATCACTTCTGAGTATCACTTCTTAAGCCTGTATCAGAACAGCTTTACCACACAACTAAAACATTTGTTTCTGAAAAATGCACTTATTTCATCCATTTGTTATAATGTTTTGATTTCTCTAAAATTTGACAAAAGTCCTATCAGCACACAGCACTAACCTCCTTGTCCTAGTTTTTCCTCATGTCCAGAATTAGTACTAAAATGAATGCTCATGATGAGGAATTTAATTAAGAAGTTGTCATGCTACAGCTGAAAGGAACAAGCAAATTAGGGGAGGGAAGAAAAAAAAAAAAAACACTTTTCTTTCCTTCAGCAAGGTAGGTTTATAAGTATTTCTGTGCATACACCTATGGAACTGATTTGCAATAGAGAAAGAAAGTCATTTGGTAACAGGATTAGGAAGGCAAAAATTTGCATCTATTGACAAGTAGAAAATGGGTTACTTCCTAATTTGGTATTATATTTGCCCAGTTCTTAACAAACCACATTGACTTTGCTTGCTCAATACTAAGTCTAATGAGAGGTGACTTTTTAACTCTTCCTGGCTCTGTGAACGAGCTGAGGGAAGCAAGGAACCTAAAACAAGGAGCACGTTTCGCTACAGGCAACTCCACCATTCAGCTCAACAGCGCTCCACACTCTGCTTTCCCAAGCTGCTTTTTCTGAAGATCCCCAAAACAGAATCAGAAGCTCTCGCTCCCTTTTCTCAGTCTTGCCTCTCATACACGCTTGCCCTTGAAAGCCTGATAGCCGAATGCAGCAGCAGCATCTGTGCAAGTTCCTACCATGTGTCTTGAGAACAGTTTTCCCTGATGAGATGACTGCCTCCTGGTATGTCATGTCAACCTTTTTTGATAGATACATATTTATTTATTTACTGGGGACAAGGAAGATGGCACTGGTAGCTGGGGAAGGCACCACTTGTGGACCAGCCTGATGAAGCAGCTCAGTAGTCTGGAGCATTAAGAGGGAGCCCAAGAGGAGGGCATGGGCAGGGTTCAAGCGAGGCAGTCAAAGGTGCAGAGCAGACAATCTGTCACTTGACTGCCATCCACATGACAAGGATGCAATTGTCTGCATTTACTGTGTGGGAAGTGCTAATACACACACACACACCCTGGCAAAGCTCTGCTTACATAATACAACAATTTTACCTTGGCTTCTTTTAGCTCCAGTCCCATTAACAAGCAGGGGAAAAAATGCTCTTCTTTCCTACTATGTAATTCAAAATGGACAAGCCAAGCTCTTCGCCAATTCTCTAAGGCTGCACATTTAAAAAATAAAACACACATAGAAAAAAAAGTTCCATGTTGTTTAGAGATTTTAATGTTTAGGCAAACCTTGAGGCACAAACCCTTCGCAGACCTGAGACTGAAGCTGATGTCAGTCTAACCACACATCAACGACGTGTGCTCAGAACCCCAAGCTCAGTGGCTTGGGGAACTTTCTACCAAGTAGCAAGCTACAGGAGTTTCCAAAAATGCCTTTTCAGAACCATGTCAGGGCTCGTTCCCACATCTGAATCTCAGTAATAGCAACACTGCAATTAAGAACAAAGGCAAAAAAACAAACAACAACAAAATCCCCACAGAACCTACCTCATGGAGGTTATGCTGTTGATGAGCTTTTCAGATTGATCTGACAAGCTGGATGGAAGTATTAGTTCAACTGGCTGCAGGCGCAAAACCCGACTTTCTAATTCTAAGCGAGATGCACAGTCCCGAAAACTGTCAAAAATGACTTCTCCAGTAGTTGGTTGGACTGCCTGTCAAATAATATATACACATTGAGTATTTAAAGTTTCAAGGAGAACTTCACTGCCTCCAACTGTGAAGCCAGTAGAAAATCTGTAGTGTGTAGTACAAAAAATGATAGGCCTAACCACAGACATGTAGAAAAGTGATAGATAAAAATACAGTTGCTTTTCATATAGCTATAACTATATTATTACTCTATTACTATATATAAATTATTACTTTGAAAGATTACCACAACAGATTATAACAATACCTTTAGAGACGTTAACATGCTTTTGTTATCAATCCATCATTGCTCAAATTTTGTAACTATTGAGGGCTATGCAAATCTCCATGCTTGGAAGTCTATGAAAGCATGTGAAATTCTGTGTGGAAACAAATTGCCTTCCTAGCACATATATTTCCTCCCTTCCCCTGCAGTTTGATATTGAACTATAAGTGCAATCAGCATGCTTGAAAATAAATGAATTATCCAAAGACAAGGCTCTACTTATTATACTTATTTCACTATCTTTTGCCAGTTTCGCACTTCTCAGCTTTTAACGTTCACTTTAAGAGAATACAAATCCACAATGTAAGCAGTAATGACTGCATCGGTCTGTTCCTCTAAAGATATTTTGTAGTGGAAAAAAAAAGTGCTTGCACACTTTAAAATACTATCTCTACAGATGTTTAAGCTTTAACATTTATAAAGCATCTGAGCTATCAGTCTTCCTGTATTTGGTTAGAACACAGCTTTGCTTTCACGACATTATGACAGAAAATAAATATATATAACACATATGCATATATATGAAATACTCTACTATCAACTCTAAGCCTTTCCTAAAGTTTTCAACCCTTTCCGGATAATTTTGTAATAATTAGGCCTCCTCACACACAGAAAAATAAAAACTAAATTCAAGAATGGAAGAAAATAAACACCCACCTCTCAAAAAGCCTCCAACCATAAAACAACAATTCTTCTTTGAAACTCACCATAATGCCTATAACAATGTCACCTTTCTTCCTGGCTTTTAAATTTTCTCCATTTTCACAGAAGCAGAGGAGGTAGTTATCAGGGACATCTGTTGTTGTCACCTCTTCGACATCTACAGAATCATCTAGCTGTAGCAAAGGGTTCACATGTAAGAAACATTAAAAAAAATAACAACTTGCAGCACACAAAAGTTTTGGTGGATTTTTCATAGGTCCTTCTAGACTTAAGTCCTTCCCAACTAGATTCCACATTAGTCCCACTAGACTGAAGGTCTAGTGGATTAAGACCCTAATTTTCTGTTTATCAGTTTGATTCTTAGTGTGATCCCAGTGAACTTCAGATGCCTGTCAGCATCAGGGCCAAAAGCAGCAGCTGCCTTCACATCACAGGCAGCTGCAACATGCACAGATTACTGCTGTCTCTAGGTTTCCTGTTCAAGGCAAGAACAGTCACATCAAAAGTTAAGCTGCCTACTGACTCTGCATATGGCTAACTCCCCATATTTTACCTTGACTTAATAGCCACAAACTCCATATACACGACAAGAAAAAAAGAGAAACCAAAGGTCTACATCTTGGCAGGATAATCTCTTTGAAAACTTGCTGTGTACCAGGCCACCAGGTTGGGTCATACTGCTGAAACTGCTTTCATCCAATTTGGCAATCACTGCAAGAAAATCTGTAAACACACTAGAAAATCTGCAATAAAACCCCAGGATTATAAGGGATATATTGCCTTTTTCAACAAAATATTGAGGAGCAGCCTGCTTCTCTGATGTATGAGGAAAAACTGTATCCCTAAGTGCAACCTCCAAGCCATTAATCTGACAAATGAATGGGAAACACACGATATTTATCATGTGTTTTCCCCTTCTCTGGCAGAGCTCTGAAACCAGCAGCAATCTGAGTATTGCTTTAAAGCCCACAAATGCAGACAAGAAAATGATGCCACAAAAGAAAGTAGAACTTCATGAGAATCCCAATGTAAGGCTGGACAAAAGCCAGGCATAGATCACAGTAAGCTCAAAGCAATTCTTCATATCCATCACTTACTCATCTGAGAAACTAAAGAAACTGAAGAAAAAAAACAGTGGGGGTAAGGCAAAAAACAGAGAAACAAAGATTAGAAGGAAACAATTCCACTAATCAAAAGCTCCTTTCATCTGTTTCTTAGATCCTCTTTGTTGTAAGAGTTATGAGTGAAATTTCCTAGTCAAATTTTAACAGTCCATTGATTTCAGTACCTTATTTTCACTTAAAGCAAATTGTTGACACCAACCACTCAATTCTAACTTCAAGGCCCCTTGAATCACTAATACTACAGACTCTCAACCTAGTCAAATACCTATTTGAAGGCAAGGCTCACAGAACACAGCAGAGTTGAGAAATCCACTCTGACTTAGGAAAATGACTTAGGAAATAACTGCAGGAAACTCAAGCTCTACAGTTTTCCAAGAAAACTCAAGCCTTGAAGAGAACAAATTATTTATAAAAGTCTGGGTGATGTTTTACCAAAATATAAAATTAAAGGAGCTTCATTTCCTGCTGCCAGATCAATTATTCTTATGTCAGCCGCCAGCTACTAAATACTCATGCTACACCTAGGTGACAATTCAGGTATCACAGTGTCTTGTACAGCAAAGATTAGAGTTTGAAGCCAAACTCAGATGAAAAGGATATCTTCCCCAATAAGCGTGGATTTCGTATAGAGAGCAGTCAGTTTCCGAGTGAAGAGAGAGCTTTTGTTTTCTCCCGCAGCTTTCAGGGCTGCAGTTTCCATTTGTTTTATTACTCCAACCTACAGGCAGACACAAAGGCAAAAGCAATGTTAGCTCCCAGAAAAAGGATAACTTTATTTTGAGAAGTAGGGTGATCTCCTAAGAAATCAAACAGCAAACACATTAACATTAAAGACGAACAGGGAGGGCAGAAGCTCTCTCTGTCAGTCCTACTAACAGAGACTAATAAGACAGAGCTTTTCCTTTTTATTCATTTCAAATGACCTCCTCAGCTGCCCCAATGCTTTTTGAGGTATTTTAAAACAATTTAGCTAGAACTCATCACCTGTCAAAGCATGGCATTGCAATCAAATGCAACAAGACATTTTCTGTAAATAGTAAAACTTGACATCACAAAACAACAGGCATCAACAAAAAAATCACAAATTAATAGAGAGAGATCAACAGCAGGCAAAAAATGGGAGAAAAAGTATCATCAGGGATATAAAATAGAAATGAGAAAGGAAGAAAAAGAAGGCAGGGGAAACAGATAAGTTTTTCTTTATCCAGTGCAATGACTCAATATAAGTATCATTGCAAGAAAGAACTGTTACAGAAAATATGAAGCTATTTGTCAGAACAACAAAGGAATTGAATCTACTTAAATCTCTTGACACTCATTGAACAAAAAAATTGAAACACATTAAGTCAGCATGTTAATTGCAACAGCAATTGACAATAAGTTTCACACCTGTCAATTCAATAAGAATTCAAATAACTGTACTGTAGTACAATAAGTGCAAATCATTTCAGAGCTATCCTGTATGAAATAGCATTTGATAAAAGCTATAGAGGACCTTGTATCCTTTGGCTACAAGTCTTCGCACATGAACAAATAGCCTGTGGCTTGGTATGCTGGCAGTCATAAAGTTATGATCTGGATGACAGTAAATGTTTAGTTCTCTAGCTGCAATCTGCAAGGTAGAAAAAGAAGAGTCAGTCAATAATTTACGTGATCTACATTAACTGCAGTTAAAAGAGTTCTCTAAACACAAACACATCAAAATGCCATTCAGATATTCTCTTGGGTTACAATATTGATCCACAACTATGATTAAAAGTCCAGCAACAAAACTAAAATATTACAGGACAAAGTCCAAAACAAGAGTTGGGCCTCTCTACCCTCCAGTCCCAGCATGCACACAGAGCACATGTTTTCTACAACAAAACTCAAAAAAAGACCAAATAATTTCCACAAAACCCAAAATGCAGACTGAAAGATGTTGTTTTAGTTGGGGTTATAAAGGTGATGCATCTAAGTCAGTTAATCAAATACTTTCAATTTTCAAATACTTTGAAATTCAAATACTTTGAATTTTCAATATCAAATAACTGTGAAAGCTGTATACTTACTTGCAAAAGAATGACAAGCTGTAACATTATAACACATGACTTTTATTTGCTTTTCTGCCCTAGACAAGAAGGCGGATGTTCGTTAAATAGAGAAAGTGGTTCCTTAAATAGTAATTATGGTGAAAACACTGAATTATGTATTGGATAATACATTTCTACTTCCAGACTATAAGTGAAGTAGCAAATGAGCAGACAAAATAAACAGTACAAAGTTGGTTAGGAAAATGAATTCCCAGTAACTAAACAGTAACAAGTTTCTCATAGTTCTTAAATGTGGATATAGCTCAGATTCTCTTCTCTTCTCATAAGAGTTTTTTCGCCCTCTGACCCCCAGTCATCAAAACCAATTCAACCTTTGAATTACCTTCTAGGTGATGTCTCCTGGAAAATACTTTCCCGTTCTTAAGAGATTGGGAAGCATTTGAAGAGCATTGAAGCATTAAGAGACGCAGCACCTGAATACACTTCCTAACCAAATACATGCAAATTTTCCTGTTATTTTCCACAATAGCCATTCTTCTCACAGTCTAGATGCTCTCTGCACCCAGGTAGGCCACTGCACCTACTCTGACACCACTTACTTGCTCCACTGTCTTTCAAGCTGAAATATTTCTAATAGAGATGGCTTTATGCCTTGATACAGGATACATTTTTTGAAGTGTTTCAACTTAAACCCCATCAAGAAATTACTCTAGCACCTGCAGAATTTCCTTAATTCTCAAAACTTAGAGTAGCAGTAGTAACCTTGTAAAATGTATATTTACAATGGATAGGCTTTAAGAACACAGGGATATCACACATTATTATTATCAAGAAAATGTAATGAAATAATCTTACTAAGAAAACATAAAATTCATACCATAGAAAGTGGTCATAACCCTGGTAGCTCAATAAAATATTGCAAGCATCCTTCCACAATCCTAGCAAAAATTACCTCTGCATCTTCCCCAAAGAAGCGATATTTGTATCCACATTCCACACACAAAACAGCATCTTTATACTGTTTCTTCATTTCTATGAACTGAAGTTCTAGTGGAGTGTAAATGCTCTTGGTTCTCTTATTAAGAGTTACTTCTGAAGTATTCTGAGTATTTTCATTACCCTTAAGAGGTGCAGAAAACTGACTAAGATCACAGCGTGACTCCTCCTGTAATAGGAAAGAGAATGGTTAAGAACCATCAAATAGGTTAATCACTCCTGCAAACTGACATACAGTCACCTTGGCATCAGGAACTGCAGCAACGCTATTAACCTAGGAAATACAGAATATTAGGTCTACTTAGAATTAAAAGGAATTAAAAGTTATTAAAGATTTTGCATCAATTATTTTATTTGCATTGCAACAATCCTTAGAAATCTCATCTGAAATCAACTCGTTTTATATCATGAGCTCTCAAAACACACAGTAAGGAACAACCACGCTGCAAAGATATGGCAGTCTAAACTGGCCAGAAAGAAAAATAAAATTAAAAGATGAATTACTACCCTAATTTACAGATGAGAAATGGAAGTGTAGACAGATAAATGTTCCAGAAAAAAATACAGTAAATCAAAAACTAAACCAGTGTGTCTCAGTTCACTGTCCTAAGCACAAAATATATTTCTTTCCCAGTCTGCCCTTTCTCCATAAAGCCCAGCAAACATGCCAAAATAATTTCTCTTAAATACAGAGTCTGTATTATAGTTTCTAAGCTCCCTAGCAGTTACAGGCTTGATTCTATTCTCCTCGCTGCTCATCATTCATGAAGACATCATGTAGCCTATGCCAGTCAAGCAACTTGAGCTCTAAAACTTTTTTGTTGTGCATTTTAACTGTAGTGATGGCAGCCACTGATCCTCCATGCAGTCTTCTACAACTGCAGTGAAGAGAACTGAAAATCAGAGCCTCACCTCAAACTCCTCATTACTTAGACACAACATAATGTATTGATAAAATTGTTTAAAAAAGAAAAAAATTATAGTGATAGCCCCACCACACATGTTTTAAAGTGTACTGCTGTACAGAACGTGATTGTCTTGTGTTGTTTCTGGATCTGCAAATAAACCTAATAAGCTCCAATTTCTAATCAATACATCTAGATCACAGAATAATGACAACTGAGTATGTAGGATAACTCCAAAAAAAACACATGAACAGTACAAATTATGTTCACAAGATCATGGAGATGCATAAAGAATGCAGTGAGAAAAAAATCAGAGGGGAAAAAAAAAATAAAACCAAGCATTTGGCTATACTGTTACTTAGGAAGTGCCAATGTCAGCCCTCAAGGCATGCATGACACCTTTGATGAGCAGACAATGCAGCTCAGCACAAACAGTGCTGCATCATCCCCAGGAACTTGGCATTCAAGCTTAGGACCCTTCCAGTTGCAGATGTCCTAGAGCACTGCTTTAGCACAGGCTGGCCCAGCAGCACCACCTTGGCTCATTTTTACTAAGAAAACCTTTACCTTTGAGTGAGGAAGCATATGAAGCAAGGCCATGAAAGCAAGAAAAATAAAAACATCAATGGAAGTTAAATTGATGTGTTGGTAATAAGTGAGCAGCTCAGGGAATTTGGAGGAAAACACGTTAACATAAAAAGGTTAGAAACTCTAAGGAAAAAAAAAAAAAAAAAAAGGATCAGAAGACAGAAGTGACTAAGATGGTCCACTCCAAGCAGAGCAGTCTTCCTCACCTTGCTGCTTCACCAGCACAGACTCCATAGGTGACTTAAGGGAAAGGTGAACACACTAATACTTTGCCAACTAGGCCACAAATCCTTGCTATCCAGCAAGTATATTAAGCAATAAATTACTGCTGTTTACACTTACTCTGCATACATCCTGCCTGCAGAGTCCCTCCGCACACGCTAAGGGCAGTGAATTAACAGCATACTAGCCACAGGGCAATGAATATGCACCCTGGGTTACCCCATGGATAACAGGTGATGGGCTGGACTGCTGTTTTGCAGTGTTTGGCTACAGGTGCCCCAAGACACACAGACGAGCTCTGCAGAAATCTGCTACATCTGAGGCCCACAGGCTGGTGGCAGCAGTGGCACGTGCATTTGCTCACTGCCAAACTGGGCCAGCCACAGGTTGCTCCAATGGCACCGAGGAGAAAGATGCCAAGGTAGAAGGAAAAATATCCTCAGCACATATTTTATGTACACGCGCGTGGAAAATACATATGCTTCAAGTTTCAGCATCTAGATCTTACTCTCGCACATGTGTGAAATGTTATTTACTGATTAAACAAAATCAGTGTCTGCAGTCAACGTAACTGAATATACAAAGGGGCCAGAAAAATAATAAATTTAAGACAAGTTTTTCAAAACTTGAATCCAATGCAAAAAACAAGAAGTACCTGTGATACGCCTTTGAGGACTTGAACACTTGAAACCATGCAAGGTGACCCCAAAAATAACCAGCACATCAAATACTTAAAAAAGTTGTCCATAACAAGATGGAATTAAACTCCCGCACAACTAACGGGGAGGTAAGGCACCACAATTAAAGGCAAACCAAGGTACTATGAAAATCTTTATTGACTTACGTTCTAAGTATCATTACAAACATTTTTTCATGAGAGCTATCTGTATTTTCTGTGGGTGAAAAGAAACACATATAGAGTTAGTAGCTACAGATAATAGCTTCAACTGTTCAACTCAGTCCAACTATTTGGACTGAGCTACATTTCTGTAATACATTTCTAAAAGTTTTTGTTTTCAAGAGTATGATTTTTAAATTTTCAGCCCCCACCAAAAGAAGGTAAAAATTTTGTATTAAAGTGATTCAATGATAATCCTGAGACACACTGTCAATGTTTTTGTTCTCTAACCACTACTTAATCAAACAAAGCACCGTTTAATGCTGTCACTGTTCTGTTTGCTATACTAAGAGTCCAAGAAAACACCCGTATATGAATACTGGCCTATGGTGTAGTGCCGCACTATTTCATGACAGAACACAAGATATTAATAATGTGAAAAGAACTCTGTACCAAAGGTTACGTTTTACAGTTTGAAAAAGCCATCTGCCCAGCTACACTGCACCAGAAGCTCTACCTACCTTCTGAGCAGCCTTTGGGCTAGCGTCCCAAGACTGAAGAGGGCTTGTCACTTCCGGACTTCTCCCGATAACACTGGGGCATTTTTCCAAAACCAGGGATTGTTTCTCCCGAAAACTATCCTCTCGGACTCTGTTACAGAGCTGGTCTGAATCGCTGGAGAATTCTCTCAGTCTGTCTAGAGTTTGCATACATATGCGGGACTTTTCACACTTCTGAGACTCTTCTTTGGTAAAAAATAAACAACAAAAACATATCAGCAAATTATTCTCAAATAAAAAGAAACTTGGATGCTTGCCCAGTCTCTTTTATCCCTATCTTCCTTCTTTCCCATTGCATTCATTCTATAAGTGTGACAGAATCATGTATGTGATCTGCTTGGTTATCTCCCCAGAAAGCCAATGCTCCTTGACTGTATGCTTCTTCATATATCAAAAAGAAATACGATTATTTTCCACACTGGTAATTATAAGGCCACAAAGTCAGTGAGGATATTGTGAGATGGATGGTATTTTCTTCAGAATAGTTTTTAAGTAGACAGTGTTTCTAGTCACAGTTCCCCTTAAAGATTTTTCCAACCATCTGCCATTACATCATCAATACAATCCCACTTAAAAATTATGGGGAATAATTGCTTACAGTGCTTACAGAAGCATAATGTACAGTGAAGTACATTGTAATGTAATTAACTTTATTTCCACTAGCTATTTTCAGCCTGTTAAAGTTGATTCAGCTGAAAGAGATTTGCAGAGCAAATCCAGAGCAAGGTCCAAGCAGTAGTTTCAGAGCCACAGAAAGTTGCTTTAATAATATTGCTAATATGCACAGAATGGCTCTTCAAAGACACATCTTGCATTCAGGAAATGCTTCCTAAAGCATCTGCTAATAAAGTTTTTATATTTGACAGTGAAAAATAAAAAAAGCTATACTGGATTTAAGTGCATGAAGGTTTGTTCACAGTTAACGCACTTTTATCCAGAGTCTTCAGTGGAGTACAGATGTCTTCCAATGTACTTTGTAGTGCCTTGGTCTTCTTTTCACAGGGCTCATTGTTTTCAGATGACGTTCTCCTTTTTGTACCACATTCAGAGGTCTGAAACATATGTGAAACAAGAGTTCAGTTCTTTACTCTCTTTGTTAAACTCTATGAAAGTCAGTAACAAACCTGAGAAATTCATAAAAAGCAATACAGATTTAGTTTACAATACATAAAATTCTTAAATACCTTCACTACACCATCTTGCAGGGGTTAAATCCCTATCTAAAATATTCCGCAAAACTATCTGTAAACATACACCATCTTCCTGCATGCATAAAATACATAACTTGACTGGTCTTCAGAAGGCCTTAGACACGCTCTTATTTCTGACACAGGTCAGAAAATGGATCAGTTTATGTTGTCCCACCATGGGTGCGCTCTGACTGACAGAATGTGAGAAATACACCCAAATACAAAGTAACTTCACAGCTGTGACAACTATCACTTCACTCAGCAAAAAGGCACCCGTGGGTGCTTTCAGCAGCTAGCTCATACTTCATACAGCAATCCTGAGCATATTCGTGGGGCTATCCCGACTGCTCAGCGCTAATTAAGGCCTCCGCTGGAAACTACGAAGGGGCCTGGGCACAAGAGCTCAAAACCACCACCTAACACCCCCATACACACAATCCACCTGCGAAACAAGGGAGCTTCCCTTCCGTTACACTGCCTTCCCCAGAATCTACACAAAAATCCCAAGCTGGATCAAGCACACAGAACCCAGGCCCCAAGCTGGACCGAGCGCACCGAGCCCAGCTCCCGAGTTTAGGAGGAGCGCTCCGAGCCCGATGTGCACGCTGAGAGAGGGAACCCGAGAGACGGGTGCGCATTCAGACCCCGCTCCCGGCTCCCAGCTCGTTTAAATCCGCCGCCCAGGGCTCCTCCCGTGGCCGGACACGCGTGGGCCGCCTCCGCGGCGCCGCCCCGCGGAGCCCCCGCGCCGCATCGCGCACCGTCTGCCGGGCGCCGCTCGGCGCCCCGAAGA